>OY740783.1:79544846-79805369 GCA_963514005.1 Raja brachyura
CAATTAAAAATTATTGCAATCAAATAAAATTTAATGAGGAGAAATTGTGTTTGGTCATAGTGTAACGTGACAAATTGCCATATCTTTTTATACCGCATTCAAGCTTTTTGATCATTGAAATCAGTCATTATGGAAACATTACTACCCATTCTGCATCACTTTCAAAGATCAACTACAGCTCCAGAATATTTGGATGATAAGCCTTAACTAGAAATTGAAATGTGTAGAAAAGGGATATAAAAGAGGACAATTAAAAAAGGCATTTTATGTATATTAAGTCTCTTAAGGTAACCCCAATAGAAGCTGGATACTCACAGCTTGAGAAGTAGCTCATCTCAATTGATTTGTTTTCATGGGCCCTTCACCCACTTATGAACTGCAGTAAATCACCCAAAATTGGTCAGTGTCTTGGCAATTCATGAAACATCTGGGACCTCTATCACCATGGGGACTGCCCAGGAGAGGTTCACCCATCTTCTCTGAACAACCAGAGATTATCAATGTAAAGTTTTGACAGCCTTACCCTCAGCCAAAGTACAAAATACTTTAAATGTTGTACATTATGTGCATGATAATGTAATATTTGAGCATCTATATAATTAAAAGTCTGATCTTGGATATGTATTTGTTTGTGTGTATGTGTATAATCACATCTTCTCGAAAAAAACGATGCGCTAACGGTAAGATTTTTACATATTGTGGTAGAGATTTCTCCGGAGGAGTCCGAAATCACCTTATCTGAAAATTTAATGCTTTATTTCTCGAGATTATTGAAAATGTTCAAAAATCTGACAAACTTTGAATTTAAAAACGACTGTCTTTCGCTGATAACGTCACAATGGGTCTGTATGCTCTTCACCCCCCCCCCCCCCCCCGACCTCTCCCTCCTCCCCCTTCTGTTATTCAAGACCCTCCCCACCCCCCGCTCCAAAAGATGCAGAAAGAACGAGTAAGTCGGGCCCGCCTCACTTGCCGACTCCACGTCCCCCCCTCTCTGCCCTCGTTTAGGGGACGGGACAGAGCTGTCAGGTCCTCGGGTCGGGTTCTCAGGTTGGGGTCATTGGGTCAGGTCCTCTCTCTCTGCCCACCCTCCCTCTGCCCACCCTCCCTTTGCCCACCCTCCCTCTGCCCTCCTGCTCTCTTTCCTCCCTCTCTCTGCCCCCCTCTCTCTGCCCCCCTCTCTCTGCCCCCCCTCTCTCTGCCCCCCCTCTCTCTGCCCCCCTCTCTCTGCCCCCCCCCTCTCTGCCCCCCCCTCTCTGACCCCCCCTCTCTCTGCCCCCCCTCTCTCTGCCCCCCCTCTCTCTGCCCTCCCTCTCTCTGCCCTCCCTCTCTCTGCCCTCCCTCTCTCTGCCCTCTCTCTCTCTGCCCTCTCCCTCTGCCCTCTCCCTCTCTCTGCCCTCCCTCTCTCTGCCCTCCCTCTCTCTGCCCACCTGCTCTCTGCCCTCCTCTCTCTGCCCTCCCACTTTCTGCCCTCTCTCTCTCTCTGCCCTCCCTCTCTCTGCCCTACCTCCCTCTGCCCTCTCTCTCTCTCTCTGCCCCGCTCCCTCTCCCTTCTAACCGCACCTGCAGGTTGGGGGTATGCGTGAGTGAATAGGGCGGGGGATGGGGTAAAAGGAGCTAATTAGCAATATTAATATAATACCAAGGGGGTGGTTACTGTGTGTGTGTGGCGGGGGTTGGTTAGTGAGTGGTGACGCTGCAGCCCCCCCCCTCACAACTGCGCATTGAGGGGATGGGACCCAACGGGTTCCACTTGGTCTAGTATACCTTTAAAAATTACCCGAAGAAGCACAAATTATTTGAAAGAGCTAGCAACCCAAAGGATAAATGTGATAATAATGACCAAAAGTTAAATGAAGGAACTACTGGTATCTGTATTTTAATTATTTTCATTATTGTCATGTGGGCCAAGGTTCATTGTTAAACTTTTGTTTTGCATGCTATCCAGCCAAATCATAATAAACGAGTACATCAGTTGGTGCGAAGGCGAAAGAAAACCGTGCAGAATATATTGCTGCAGCTGTAACAAAAATGCAGATACAGGGCTGTGTTAAGGTAGATTAAAGATAGGGAGTACATGCTTAGCTTATAAGAGGTCTGTTTGAGTCTGATAACTGCAGGGAAGAAGCTGTTCTTTAAACTCGTGGTACATGCTTTCAAGCGTTTGTATTTTCTTCCTCAGTAGAGGGAAAAGAGGGAATATTCGGGTGTGAGTAGCAATGTTACAAAATGTTGAGATTTTAAAAATCAAGTCTGCAATTTATCCCATCAGATAAAGCATAAAAAGAAGTTTAATTTGACACCTAATTCACTTTCAAATATTCAGTATTAAAAAAGTTATGGCAATTTTCATACTCGGAAATCAGCATCTTGTTCCCCATTGCCTTTCCACTGACTTCACTCAAAAGCTGTGATCGAGGACAGTCAAAAGCCCATAACTTTCTTTAAAACTAAGAGAACTCAATGAAATTTTCAGTTATTATAGATTGAAGCATTCTGAAACAAATATGAAACAATCTTACTTGGATGACCTGAAATTAAAGCATATAATTAGTTAGTTACCTAATTGTAGCTAATTACAAAATTCAATTACTAGATCTAAACATCTATCCATTTCTTAAGAAAAGATAAATATTTTTTAATTGCCTAAGTGTCCAAATAACATTCACAAAATAATTCACAATATAACATGATTTTAAAATCTCATTTTCATGAATTTATAGGCCAAATGGAAGGAAATTATTGTTTAATTCCCGTACATTAATGGCCATTTAAATCAACTTGCGAGTGGATTTTACTGGAATGCGATGGATTGGAGCATTGCGGTTTGCGGTGAATTTAGCCCACAGTCGGCAGGAGAAATACTGCCGGTTCGTATATATTTTTTGTCCCCTTTTCGCAAAATAAAAATTTGATTAAAGGCTTCCTAAGCACGTTTTTATGTAAAAATAAACTGTGTACCTTCTTTTATCCCCTACGTAAAATCTGTCCCGTTGTCGGCGTTCACGACTTTAGAAGATGATTTTTAAATTACTCTTGCTAATAAATGATCTAGCGTAGTTTAAAAATACCTTCATAAAACAAATGTCGGAGCGATTTCTCTTTAGCAACGAAATCCCCTGAGATGGATCGATTTAAAATGTCTGGAGAAAAACGGCATTTTAAACCCGCCCCACTCTGAAATTAGTAATTGAACTCTGAAATTGAGATTAGTATACAAACTTAAAGCACACGGTATTGGGGTTTCAGTATTGATGTGGATAGAGAACTGGCTGGCAGACAGGAAGCAAAGGGTAGGAGTAAACGGGTCCTTTTCAGAATGGCAGGCAGTGACTAGTGGGGTACCGCAAGGCTCAGTGCTGGGACCCCAGCTATTTACAATATATATACATTTGGACGAGGGAATTGAATGCAACATCTCCAAGTTTGCGGATGACACTAAGCTGGGGGGTAGTGTTAGGTGTGAGGAGGATGCTAGGAGGCTGTGAGGTGACTTGGATAGGCTGGGTGAGTGGGCATATGCATCGCAGATGCAGTATAATGTGGATAAATGTGAGGTTATCCACTTTGGTGGCAAAAACAGGAGGGTAGACTATTATCTGAATGGTGGCAGATTAGGAAAAGGGGAGATGCAACAAGACCTGGGTGTCATGGTACACCAAACATTGAAAGTAGGCATGCAAGTGCAGCAGGCAGTGAAGAAAGCAAATGGTATGTTAGCATTCATAGCAAAAGGATTTGAGTATAGGAGCAGGGAGGTTCTACTGCAGTTGTACAGGGTTTTGGTGAGACCACACCTGGAGTATTGCGTACAGTTTTGGTCTCCAAATCTGAGGAAAGACATTCTTGCCATAGAGGGGGTAGAGAGATGGTTCACCAGACTGATTCCTGGGATGTCAGCGCTTTCATATGAGGAAAGACTGGATAGACACGGCTTCTACTCGCTATAATTTATAAGACTGAAGGGGAATCTTATAGAAACTTACAAAATTCTTAAGGGGTTGTACAGGCTTGATGCAGGAAGATTGTTCCCAATGTTGTGGAGGTCCAGAACAAGGGGTCACAGTCTAAGGATAAAGGGGAATTCCTTTAGGACCGAGATGAGGAAAACATTTTTCACACAGTGAGTGTTGAGTCTCTGGAATTCTCTGCCACAGAAGGTAGTTGAGGCCAGTTCATTGGCTATATTTAAGAGGGAGTTAGATGTGGCCCTTGTGGCTAAAGGGATCAGGGGGTATGGAGAGAAGGCAGTTACGGGATACTGAGTTGGATGATCAGCCATGATCATATTGAATGACGGTGCAGTCTCGAAGGGCCGAATGGCCTACTCCGCCACCTATTTTCTATGTTTCTATGTTTCTATGAAAGGCGCCAAAGTCGCACACACGGGGAGTGGCAGAACTGCAGCACGGCTGAAGGTAAGTACTGTAACATACCTAGTATGAGAGATGTTTGATTAAGTTGGCTGCTTTCTGGAGGCTGCATAAAAAGTGTATAGAGTCAAAGGGAGGGGGGGTGATAAATTTAGGCTGCATCCACAACTCTCATAAATTCCCATATGCCAAACCAAGTTTTGATGTATTCCAAAGTCATTGGTGAGGCCACATTTTGAGTGCTGTGTTCAGTTTTGGTCACGCTGTTACACAAAATGTTATAGCGGGGACTCACAGGAGTCTAGCCAAAAACTAAGCGGAAACAAGTTGTGTGCTTGAGACGTGTTTTAATTGGTAAGATATAGCTCTCTGCTCCTCAAATGGGCACGGGCATTGCCCAACCTTAACTACTCCTAAGGGTCAACCCCGTGACCTGCGCCTCCCACACCGAGACATCTAACTCATCCCTCCAGCGCCGAGGGTTCGCTCTGCCAGTGGCCTACCACCAGGTGCCGCCACAAGTTGTTGTTAAACTCGGCAGAGAAGATTTATCAAGTTCAAGTTCAAGTTCACATTTATTGTCGCATGCACCAATTAAGGTACAGTGAAATTTGAGTTTCCATGCAGCCATACAATCAAAAAGAACACAACACACGATAGAAATTAACATAAACATCCACCACAGTGGAATCAACATTCTAGAAACTCCGCAGACTGCGGGTTCACGATGGTATAGTCCGCAGGCCAGCACTCTCCGTCGAGGGAAGTGACAGAAAACGGTTTCCCCCTATTCCACTCCACTACACCCCACACTAAACCATACATTTAGACATACTAAAACACAAAAAAAGTCGAAAGGACAAACATGCTGCTGCGGTTAAGGCTGCCACTCGTGGCGCCACCTGATGATGTCTGAGTAGATTGCCAGGGCTTCAGGGCCTGAGCTGTAGGGAGAGGTTGAGCAGGCTAGGACCTTATTTCTTGGAGCACAGGAGGAAGGGGAATGAACTTATAGAAGTGTACAAGAGCATAACAGGAAACATAGAAACATTGAAAATTGGTGCAGGAGTATGCCATTCGGCCCTTCGAGCCTGCAACGCCATTTTTTATTTTATTTAATTCTTTATTTCGAACAGAATAAAAGAATAAAAAACAAGTGTGAAACAGCATACAAAAAACAAAACAAGAATATTGCCATGAACAGTATCTATAAATAAATGAACTTGTATGTGTCCGAAAAGGAGCAGGAAGAAGCCAAAGCTTATTAATTCCCACCCCTTATTCAACTGCTTATAATTATCTTATACAAATTTTGCAGCTATATGTACACCATATATACACCAAATTATTTACATTTATACGCTAATCAAATATTTACAAAGCCATACAAAAAAAGAGAGAAAAAAAGAAAAAAGAAAAGAAGAAAACCCTCATATACTATACAGTATCTCTTAGTCATATATACAACACATCACCCTATAATCACCCTTCCCAATACAATCAGTATAACAAATATCCCACTCAATCACCTATCCTCATCCCGATATCCTTTAAAAAAGTGTTTTGTACATCTTTTTAAACTGAATTATGTTTGTGCTAAGTTTTATCTCCTGTTCCAGACCATTCCACAAATGCACCCACAGATTGCTATGCACATACTTTTAAGAGTTGTTCTGACATTGAGTTTTTTTAAATTATGTTCCCATCTCAAATTAAACCCGCCCTGTCTTTCCATAAACAGTTTTTGTATACTTCCTGGGAGTAAAATATTCCTTGCTTTGTACATGACTGCTTTGCAGTCTTAAATTTAACCAGATCAGTGAACTTCAGTGCATGTGACTTTAAGAATAATAAATTGGTATGTTCAAGATATCCAACATTATTGATAATTCTTATTGCTCTTTTTTGTAATGTACATAATGGCTGTAGGTTGGTTTTGTAGTTGTTACCCCATATTCCACACAGTAACTCAGATATGGCCATATAAGTGTATTATACAGAGTATGTAATGATTTGTGGTCTGGAATGTGTCTTGATTTTCCCAATATTGCTGTAGACTTTGCCAGTTTTGCTTTGACGTGGTTTATATGTGGTTTCCAGCAGATTTTTTGGTCTAAGATCACACCAAGAAATGTATTTTCATATACTCTTTCTATACTTATGTTATCTATTTTCAATTGTACTTGAGGGTTTGTTTTATGTTTTCCAAATAGCATAATCGTTGTTTTGCTTAAATGTAGAGACAATTTGTTGACATCAAACCCTGTTTTAATTTTTCATTTCTGATATGATGACCTCCAAAAGCTGTTTCAAATTGTCACCGGAACAAAAAATATTTGTATCATCGGCAAATATAATCAATTTCAGTATATTTGTTACTCTGCATATGTCGTTAATGTATATTATGAAAAGCTTTGGCCCTAATACAGACCCTTGAGGTACTCCACAAGTTATGTTCATGTAAGTTGATTTATGTTCACCTATTTCTACAAATTGTTGCCTGGTTCTTAAATAGCTTCTCACCCAATCCAATCCAACCCCGCTGATGCCATACCTATCCAGTTTAAAATGTTGTGATTTAGGGTATCAAATGCTTTTTTTAAGTCTATGAATATTCCCACTGCAAGTTTTTTATTATCTATGCAATTTGTGATTTCCTCGATTAGTTCCATTAGTGCCATAGATGTTGATCTGTCTGTCCGGAATCCATATTGACTGTCGACCAAAAGCTTATGTTTTTCAATGAAATTGTCAAGTCTTTCTGTAAAAAGTATTTGAAAGATCTTGGAGAATTGGGAGAGTAAAGAAACAGGCCTATAATTTGTGAAATGGTGTCTATCCCCAGTTTTATATAATGGTATTACTTTTGCTATTTTCATTTTGTTTGGAAATTTACCGCGTTGAAAAGACAAGTTACAGATATGAGTTAATGGTTCTGCAATTTCTTCAATAACGTTTTTAATTATAATCATATCGATATCATTCCAATCAGTAGAGGATTTGCTTTTACATTTTCTTACAATGTCTATGATTTCTTTTCCTTCGACTGCTCTAAGGAAGATAGAGCTAGTATTTCCATCCCAAAGATCAGTATCCGCCCTTCTTTTGTTCCTGGGTCATTAATTTATTCTGCCAAATCTGGTCCCACATTTACAAATAATTTGTTCAAACCATTAACTGCATCATTAACCGCGCCATTCAATTCATTCATGGCTGATCATCCACCTCAGTATCCTGTACCTGCCTTCTCTCCATACCCCCTGATCCCTTTAGCCACAAGGGCCACATCTAACTCTCTCTTAAATATAGCCAATGAACTGGCCTCAACTACCTTCTGTGGCAGAGAATTCCACAGATTCACCACTCTCTGTGTGAAAAATGTTTTTCTCATCTCGGTCCTCAAAGACTTCCCCTTTATCCTTAAACTATGACCCCTTGTTCTGGACTTCCCCAACATCGGGAACAATCTTCCTGCATCTAACCTGTCCAACCCCTTAAGAATTTTGTAAGTTTCTGTAAGATCCGCCCTCAATCTTCTAAATTCTAGCGATTACAAGCCGAGCCTACCCAGTCTTTCTTCATATGAAAGTCCTGACATCCCAGGAATCAGTCTGGTGAACCTTCTCTGTACTCGCTCTATGGTAAGAATGTCTTTCCTAAGATTAGGAAACCAAAACTGTGCGCAATACTCCAGGTGTGGTCTCACCAAGACCCTGTACAACTGCAGTAGAACCTCCCTGCTCCTATACTCAAATCCTTTTGCTATGAATGCTAACATACCATTCGTTTTCTTCACTGCCTGCTGCACCTGCATGCCTACTTTCAATGACTGGTGTAACATGACACCCAGGTCTCGTTGCATCTCCCCTTTTCCTAATCGGCCACCATTCAGATAACAGTCTACTTTCCTGTTTTTGCCAACAAAGTGGATAACCTCACATTTATCCACATGATACTGCATCTGCCATGCATTTGACCACTCACCCAACCTATCCAAGTCACCTTGCATCCTCCTAGCATCCTCCTCACAGCTACCACTGCCCCCCAGCTTCGTGTCATCCACTAACTTGGAATAATTGGATAAATTGGCCCGTCACTGGCGCTGTGTGACAGCAGCTCCACCAGTGTGTTGCCCACAAGAAAACATTCTAGGCCTTGCTGGTTGGGTTTTTTCAAATCCGAGAGTCTCGTCGGGAGGTTGGTCCTTCCTGGTCGACTGAATATTGGCAGACCGGAAAATAGATTTAAGATTATTTTTGTTTGTAATTCTGATAGTCCTATAATTGTGATTTAAAAGAGCACAACAATTATAATAGATGTAAGTTTATCCGCTGCGGCCAGCACTCCAGAGCCATCTTGCTCTGACAGGATGTCCAAACTATATTTAAAACTAAGGATGACATCAATGTGTTTACCAGTTTCTGCCTATATTTTTCCTTTCTTTTAGGTTATATTTCAATCCCTGCATTTCAGTTCAATTGCAGTAGCAAAGCTGAACCTGGGTCATGAAGCAATACAACATCTCAACACATGGTGGTGCTGTTGCCTATAAAGACATCAACTATAGAGGGTGGCTGCGATCATATGCAGCATCAATACTCTGGGTCACATAAAGTGAGCATTAAAGCTTTGTGATAAAACAAAGCAAACTTTTATTTGTGGGCTCACACTGTTTAAAAATTGAATTAAAGTGAGCATTTAATCAAATCTTCTCAAGCTACAATTCAAAAGTAAAAGAATGTCATTCTTTAAAAAATATATTTTTATGGTAACAGTTAAAATTTGAACTTGACTCAGTCAGGTGTGAGATTCCCTTTTGCGCTCTATAATTTGCACGTTGGTTCAGATTCAAATTACAGGTTTTATTTACTTTAACCATTAGAGACTTTATGGGGACACGTGAGAATGGAAAGAAAGTGAAAAAGAAAGAAAGGCTAAAAGTAAACTGTTTACAGCAATGAATTTTGGAAATAACGCTCTTCAAACCTCTGCTCCTCAGGTTCTATGGGATCGTTTTTACTTGGCTTCACTGTTAACTTTCCAATTGTAATCATATAATATACATTTGTGATTTAACACCATCACCTCCAGTTCCCCAAGGATACATCCTACGCCTCTCCTTAACCATTGACTTTGCTGCATCAGACTGATCACAAACTCACCAATTTACTTATTCTCAGTTCACCTGCTGTCCTCGCCCCCTCTCGATAACAATCACTGCCTGTTTTCACTTCCATAACATTGACTATTTCCAGTCCTATTTGCTTAAATCACCATCCATGTTATTGTCCCTTCTAATCTTGATTACTTCACCCTTCTGTCCTTTAATTTCTGTAAGTGCACTCATTTAAAATGATGCTGCTATGTTCTGTTCTGCTTAACCATATAGCCATATAACAATATAACTGCTTAGCCATCACTAGTCTGGTGAATCGTGAAGAAGTAAACAGAAATAGCTTTTTGAAACAAAACCAGGGATAAATTTTGAACGTCATCATAAATTATAATAGCAGGGTGGCACAGTGACGCAGTGGGAGAGTTGATGCCTTATGCCCCTGTCCCACTAACGAAACCTAAACGGAAACCTCTGGATACCTTGCGCCCAACCCAAGGTTTCCGTGAGGTTCCCGGAGGTTCCAATCACTCTCCCTAATGGTGGAAAGTGGTTTCCGCGTAGTTGAGGCTTCTTCGATGTTCCTGCAATTATTTTTTAAAAAACACAAAAACAAAATAGGTTGCCGTTTGGTCGCAGCCAGTGGAGTGGGGTTACTATTTACTTACAGGCAGTCGAAGGCAATCTCCTTTGCTGACCGGCCATTTTGATTGGCTCATGGAGTTTTCAGCAAAGATCCTGTCGGATCTTTAGTTTTCAGGACCTAGAAAATCCGCCGGAAGGTAAAATGCCCGCTAACTTTATTAAACTTCTTAAAACTGTCCACCCCCTTCCCCCCCCCTCCCCCCCCTCCCCCCCCCTCCCCCCCCCCTTCCCCCCCCCCCTTCCCCCCCCCCCCTTTCCCCCCCCCCCTTTCCCCCCCCCCCTTTTCCCCCCCCCCTTTTCCCCCCCCCCCTTTCCCCCCCCCCCCTTCCCCCCCCCCTTCCCCCCCCCCCCTTCCCCCCCCCTCCCTTCCCCCCCCTCCCTTCCCCCCCCCTTCCCCCCCCCCTTCCCCCCCCCTTCCCCCCCCCCCTTCCCCCCCCCTTCCCCCCCCCTTCCCCCCCCCTTCCCCCCCCCCTTCCCCCCCCCTTCCCCCCCCCCTTCCCCCCCCCCTTCCCCCCCCCCTTCCCCCCCCCTCCCCCCCCCTTCCCCCCCCCTCCCCCCCCCTCCCCCCCCCTTCCCCCCCCCTTCCCCCCCCTCCCCCTCCTTTTCCCCCCCTCCCCCTCCTTTCCCCCCTCCCCCCTTTTCCCCCCTCCCCCCCTTCCCCCCTCCCCCCTCCTCCCCCCCTTCCCTCCCCCCTCCCCCCCTTTTCCCCCCCTCCTCCCCCCTTCTCCCCCCCTCCCCCCCCATTCCCCCCCTCCTCCCCCCTTCCCCCCCTCCTCCCCCCAAAAGTCGTAGGAGCAGAATTGAGATTCGATAATGGCTGATCTATTTTTTCCTCTCAAGCCCCTTATGCCACGTAATAATGCCCAACAAGTAAACACAAAAACAAGTTATTAAGTGACTGTGGGCATCCTTGGAGGTAGGTCATGCAACAAGACTTCCCTTCCTACACTACAATTTCCTTTCATTCAACATTATTTTTTCTATTTATATATTTATATATTCACAAAAACAATTAGTGACAGAATAGGTGAAAGAGCACGTGAATGTGTAAAGTGCTAATGGAGGAGCCATGCTGAAAAATGTAATGCACAGCAATCTTGAAAATCGTTACTAATAACCCGACAGAAAAATTAGTTGAGGTTTGTGATATCTTCCAGTTGATTGTAAATGGTGGCAAAAGCTAACCTTCAATAACTTGCACACTGAGCTTTGTATGTTATATGGCTTCCTTGTTTTTAAAGAGCTTACTAAAGCAGCAATAGTCCATATATTTTCTCTTCTCTCGCTCTCTTTCACCTGTGTTGTCTTTATCCTTGTATTAACATACAGAGCTCTTCGTCAAATAAACATATTTCAATAAAGCATTTGTAAAACAAACACATGGCATTGTTAATAAAGTTGGTATTTGGTTTCATCACAATTCAATGTACATACAATAGAGCGAGATTGAACAAATAATGTGGGGAATCTGTTAAATTACAAAAAAAAAGTAAAATATCATTTAAATTACTGACAATAAGAAAATTGTTTGAAAAGGCATGCTGAATTTTTAAATTATGTTTCATTTTTTTATGCATTTTATCATTGATATCTTCCTTTGGTTTAGCTTTCAAGATATGTAATGTGTTCCTTTCTTCTTCTAAAGGCATGTTGTGCTGTGCAGCTAGGTACAGTTGTTCACCTTTATTGTCTAGCAGCAATGCGCAGGCTTGAAGGCAAAACATGATTTATTTATTTAATTTCTAAAGTGTACGAGAGGATAGGTATTCAACGACATATCCATAGAACACAGGTCCTCTTGAAATCCTTCCTCAGATCTCAAACTAATGGCCCTGTCTCACGGTGCGAGTCCACGCATGAGTGATCCCGAGTGAAAGAAGAAATCAAACTCGTGGTTGTCTATGAGATTCCAAGTTTATGTTCACAAGTTTAAACGAGTTCCCACGTGTATGTCTAAGTTTGCCGTTTACTTCTCATTTCTGAGATGTACCAAGTTCCTCTCCCGAGTTACTCTTGAACCAACAACGACTACCGACATGTAGAAAAATCATCACATAGATAAAAATGATGTCATGCAGTTTTTTTTACTATAAAAAGCCTCCCATGACCATGGACAGAACTGTCCAATGATCAGCTTCTCCATGTCTCTTACGTAGCTGCATGCTTCTCTGGGACACCGCTCGATTCTCAGATTCTGCACAGATGCATTCCCCACATAAATGAACGAATTGTGACAACCCATTCATTTGTTTGCAAACTCCAGCCACAGGCAACGTACCTCATATTTTTTCCAAGGTCACCAGGAGCAAGAGGGTGATCAAGGCGGAGAAAGTGTAGAGGCCAATGCCCAGGTAGTCCAACTCGCAGGAGTGCAGGCCCACCATGACAATGCTGTGGCCGTGGTGGGCTTTGGGGGAGGTGCAGGTGACATCGGTGACCAGGTGAGGGATGTAGACCGTGGTCTGATTGATCCACCACACGAACCATCTGGCGTCGCAGGTGCAGAGAAAGTGGTTTCCACTTAGCCGCTGCTCCCGAAGGTGTTTGATGGTGCTGTCCAGGAAACTGGAGGCCTGGATGGTCTTCAAGTTGTCCAGGAACTGCAGGGAGGTCACGTCCCGCAGGAAGTCCTTGGTCAGCTTGGAGATCTGGTTGTGGGTGAGGTTGAAGACGGGCAGGGTCTGGGTGCAGTTGGACAGCATGCGAGGTCAACAGGTTGCTACCGAGGTCCAGAAGCTCCAACCAGCCTAGCAGGTAAAGCCTGCCCCAGATGAAGCTCCGCAGCTGGTTACCGCTCAGCACAAGCTCCTTGAGTAGCGGGGGCAGGTGTTTAAACACGTCATGCGGCATGAAGCGAGTCTGTTGCCCGAGAGATCGAGGCGGCTTAGGTTGGAGAGGTTCTCAAAGAAATCTATCTACATGTAATTGCCGTCGCGCCACATGTAATTCAACTGGTTGTCCCGGAACGCCAGCACGCTCAGCGAATTGCTCCTCAGCTGTGAGTCGGCTAGATGTTGTTCTTGCTCATGATCAGCTTGGAGAGATTGGTGAGGGTGTGGATGACGTTTAATCTGTGCGTCAACCCTTCTATCTGGAAATAGTGGTTGTTGTTGTTGCGGTCCAGCACTTGAAGTTCCTGCAGCTCCTGAAAGGTGGACTCGTAGAGGAGGTTGATGCAGTAGTTGGAGAGGTCCAGGTAGCGCAGGTGAGGGAAGGAAAGGAACTCAGAACCATTCAGGGTTTCGTTGAGGGCATTGCCAGACAGGTTGAGACAGTTGATGAACGAGAGATTCTCGAACTGCGCCGGGTTGCTGGAGAAGATATTGTTCCTGCTGAGGTCCAAGATGGAGCAGTGGCAGTTGCACTCGTTGTAGCTCACCAGCGAGAAAGTGACTACATGAAATCGGTGGGAGGAAACGGGCAGGCGAAGTTTCGGGTCAGGGTCTTTCTTCAGACTCCATGACCCGCTGAGTTCTTCCAGTTGTCAAATGGAGACATGGGGGACCACAGATGCTGGCATGTTGAGCGAAACACAAAGTGTTGGAGCAACGCGATGGGCCGAATGGCCTAATTCTGCTGCTATGACATGAACTTACGAAGTGTCGAAGTAAGCCAGTGGGTCAGGCAGCATCTGTGGAGGGGATGGATAGGCAACTTTTCGGATCGGGTCCCTTCTTTTCGAGCCGAATAAACGACTGTCCATTCCCTCCGCTGATGCTGCCTGTCCCGCTGAGTTACTCCAGCGATGTGTGAGTTCCTCCAACACTTTGTGTGTGATTTATGATCATGATTCCAGCATATGCAGTTTCTTGTCTCTACATAAACAAGGCCTCAGCAACACTGAGTGCACTAACCGGGAGATTATGCTGCTGCTGCCAAAACAACAGTTGGCAATGTATGCACGGTAGATGTCACATTGCGTGGGAAACGAGGTCTCCAGGGAGACAGACGCAAAGTGCTGGAGTAACTCCGAGGGACAGGCAGCATCTCTGGACATTTATAAAGCATTACATTTTGGAACACAAGGAACTACAGAAGCTGGCTTACGAAAAAATAGAAAGTGCCGGAGTAACTCAACGTGTCAGGCAGTATCTGTGGGGAACATGGACAGGTGACATTCAGGTGAAAGAAGGGTCTAAAGTTTGAAGAAGGGTCCCGACCCGAAACGTCACCTATCCATGTTCTCCGGAGATGACTAATCTTCAACATTTCACTTCTTGCACTCAGGCCAAACCCACGGTAGACTCAAGAGTCACTACGGTAAAAACATGGGCCACTACGTTCGTACAACGAGTTTAAATGTTTCAATTTTTAACTTCAAGAGTAAATTTGACTCGTGGAAATCTTTAAACATGTTTAAAATTTTTCAAGAGTTAACAAGTTTCCCGGGTACCTGCCGTTAGCGCCACGAGTCACTAATTTGCTTCCACGAGTTCCGACGTTCCCGCTACGTTAATTATACGTGATTACCACAAATTTAATTTGTTTTAAACTCGGGGTCACTCGTGGGTCGACACACCGCGAGACAGGGGTTTAAGTTTGTTATTGAGTCATATAGCATTAGGCACAGAAACCTGGCAACAGTGATCCAAGCTCTGTGTACACTTTGGAGGCAGACTGTCAACTGGAGGCACCTCACAACAATACAGATGTACTATATAAGGTGTCTCTGAAGGATCCTCCAAACCCTTTGGGAAGATAAGTAATGTACTTCAGCATTTTCTCCCAGTCCACCATCTGCAGCATCAAGACTTGTTAAACTCAATCAGAGCCAACAGACAGGTGTTGTCTACATTTCCTGACCCATCCTGTGAAGCAAGCAGTCTGCTTCAAAGTTCATCATGCAAGAGATTACCAAGAGATCAGGGGAAATGCTGCACAAATATTCTCAGTCTCTTTACAAAAACTTAACATGTTCACTGACTCATGGTGATTGCTGGCCTATGATCAATCAAAAGTGGTTTTGTTTAGTTTAGATTATTGTCACACATACCAAGGTGCAGTGAAAAGCTTTGTCACATACCATCCAGTCAGTACAAGCCCCCAAGACTTCTGTACAGCTTATAAGTAGTTGAGGCACTGCCACTGATCCTTGTGACTACTCACTGATTACAACTTGCCACTTAGCCAGAGCCTGTTTTTTGTTCGTTAGCCAATACTCTATCACGCTAACATACTACCTCCAATGAAATTCTAAGATGCAGTGTAACATTATGTTTTATGACAGAATGTCGAGGTTGTTTTCTCTTCGCAGTCTCTCCAAGCCAACTTCACTTTTTTCACCTAAAGGTTTCTCATTCTGCCAGAAATAAATTCTCAATGTTTGTGACGAACTATGGGGTTGATGATACTTGCACTAAAAAAAGTATGTTCACCGCTTCAGGTGCCCAGTATCAGGGCCATGCAACTTTAGCTGAGGTTTACACAGCTGGATGCAAAATAAACGTTCTTCTCCTCTGCATAACATACCTTAGTTATGACTTTAAAATGATACCAACATGACATTTCCAACTCCGACACATTTATATTTATAGCTTATATGTGAGAATGGTAATAAAATCAGAAAAAAACAACTCTGCAGGTCAGCAGCATCTGTGCAAAGAGAAAGAGGGTTAACATTTCAGGTTAAAGACTGAAATTCTTTCATTCTGGCAAAGGGTCTTCAGTCCGAAACACAAACTCCGTTTTTCTTTGCACAAGTGCTGCTTGATGTTCTGAGTGTTTAGAGTTATACATCATGGAAATAGGCCCTATGGTCCAACTTGTCTTGGCCAATTAAGATACCTCATCTGCATTAGTCTCACCTTCCCGCATTAGGCCTTTCCCATCCACGTACCTGCCAAAATGTCTTTTAAATGTTATTATAGTACCTGCCTCAATGAACTCCTGTGGCAGCTCATTCTACATACCCACCATGGTCTGTGTGAAAAAGTCGCCCCTCAAGTTCCTAATAAACCTTTCCCTCTCATCTTAAACCAATAGCCCGTGGTTCTTGATGCCCCTGTCTAGGTAAAAAACTGTGCATTTGCCATATCTATTCCCCTATGATCTTATACATCTGACTAATGACGAGTGCTGGATCAACTCTCATCTACCTGTGCTCCAAGGAATAAAGTCCTAGCCTGCCAAACCTATCTCTATAGCTCTCATGTTCTGACAAAATCCTTGTAAAACTTATCTACACTGTTTTCAGGTTAACAACATCCATCCTATAGCAGCTGACTAAAACTGAACACAATACTTCAAATGTGGCCTCACCAACACCTTGCACAACTCTAACATAACATTCCAACTCCTATATTCAATATCCTGACTGATGAAAGCAATGTACCAAAAGCCTTCTTGAACACCCTATGCTGCCAGTTTCAAGGAACTATGTACCTACACTCCTAGATCCATCAGCTCCACAACATTCCCCAGGGCCCTGCCATTCACTGTGAAGATCTTGCCCTGGTTTGACTTCCCAAAATGAATCACTGCACACTTTTCTGCATTAAACTCCAATAACCATTCCTCAGCCCACTTGCCCAACTGTTCAAGATCCTGCTGCAATTTTTCATAACCATCTCTACTATCGGCAATACCACCCACTTTAGTAGAATCTCCAAATTTATTAATCATGCCTTCTACATTCTCATCCAAATCGTTGATACAAACTACAAATAGTAATGGGCCCGGCACCGATCCCTGAGACACACCACTAGTCACAGGCCTACAGTCCAAAAAAAAACCCTCCACCATCATCCTCTGCTTCCTTCCATCAAGCCCATTCGCTATCGAGTCAGCTAGCTCTCACTGGATTCCATGCAATCTAATCTGCCAGAGCAGCCAATTCCAGTTTCTGGTATTCTCTGTTTTATTTAAGATTTCCATCATTTGCTGTTTTTATATTTTCAGACATTAAGTTGAGAACATCTAAATTAAACAGGAATAGTAAGATTGAACGAGAACTTACCAAGTTTGAAGGTTGATCTTTATTTCATGAGGAGTTGCGGTGAGGGATTTCGTGAAGAGCCCGCCGGCACGCATGCGCGACATTCTTCAAAGCAGCGGTGTGGAATCACAGAAACAACAACAGAAATGACTTGGCATAGTAAGATTTAAAGAGACTCTGATTACCAGCTGAAGATGATCGAGGGTTGGGAGCGGAGGGCACGAAATCCCTCACCGCAACTCCTCATGAAATAAAGATCAACCTTCAAACTTGGTAAGTTCTCGTTCAATCTTACTATTTCATTTCGGAGTCACGTGAGTGACTTCGTGAAGACTTCAAAGCTTCTGTGATTACACGCCCTGGACAACGTCCATGCGGACACACCACTAGCAAGGATGGATTGGAGTAAACAAGTTGACGAAATGAGGTTATACTGAAACAAAAAGAAGATTTGTTAATAACACAACAAATAACACCCTTTTAATCAGGGACATCCCCACGTTCACACCCGGCGTTCAGCACGGCCTCTGCGAACTGAAGGGGAGCAGCAACAGGCTTATTATAGAATCGCTGGAACACAGCTTCATTCGCCCATCCTGCTGTGGCGAGGATATGGTCCATGGGTACCTCCATGACTCTCGCCGCCGACGTAGATGCAGCCCTGGTGGAGTGGGATGTAAACACATTAGTGTCAATACCTGCCTTATTCAGGACGATCCGGAGCCACCTGGATATCGTCTGGACTGTCACTCGATGGTGAGGTCTTTTGTGAATGACAAGCAGGTACAACTCCATTCCTCTGATGCTCCTCGTCACCTTGATGTAGTAACGGATGTGAGTGGCTAAACATAGCCGAGCATCTGCAGGGTATGCCGGGAACTTCAGCTGCAGCCCTGTGCACCCAGGTCTATGCTGCTTAAGTAGCTCATCGATAAAAAGGACTACTTCTCCCGGGGTCGACGTCATCCTGTCAATACGTAGTTTGTGGAGCGTCTGAACCCGCTGTGCTGAAGTCAGCGCTAGTAACATCACCAATTTCATAGTGGGTTGGTCCAGCTGTAACCCTTCCATGGGTGACCACGACCTGAGCAGGGTAAGTACATCCCTGACATCCCAGGTGATGTTGTAGCGTGGTGTAGGCGGATTCAGATTGAATATTTCCCGCATAAGCCTGGACACTAGCCTGTTCGATCCTACCTCGATGTTGAGGTAGAATGATAGCGCACTCCTGGCGCTGTTGATGGCAGTATAACTCAAGTGCTCATCATGGTGCAACCCCGCGAGGAATTCCAGAACGTCGGCTGTGGAGACATCATCACAGGTGATGTGAGAGCGACTGCAGTAGGCTTCACACTTGGTGATGTGGGAGAGATATCTCCGCCTGGTTGACTCTTGACATGATGCTCCAATGGTGTTCATGGTCCGGGTGGTAAGGCCATACTGCATCCATGGCCTGGTCAGAACCTGCAAGCCAGTAATTTTAGATAGGCATGGCAGGGGTGTAACTCCCCTGAGACAGGGTGAGAAAACCAAATGTGGGCAACCCTCTAGAGGGACCCAAGGTTGACTAATCATGTCAGAGACCACCGGATACCAAGGCTGTGTGGGCCAGTCGGGTATGACAAGAATGCCTCTGGCAGAATCCATCCTGATTTTTTGTAATACCCGACTGATGAGGCAAAACGGGGGGAATGCATAGAAAAACCACTCCCCCCAGTCTAGCGAGAATGCATCAATCGCTAATGCCCCAGGGTCTGGTTCCCATGAAACATATGTCGGTACCTGATGGTTCAACCGGGACGCAAAAAGGTCGATATCCGGCTGGCCAAATTTGGCTGTAATTTGGGCAAATATTGGAGGATGCAGCATCCACTCAAACTATCATTGAATTTGCGTGACCTGGTGTCTGCCACAGTATTAAGCCTACCTGGCAAATAGGTAGCTGAAATCCAAATATCTCGATCAATACACCAGCACCAAATAGTATTAGCCAATTTGTCACAAGAGACTGACCTGGTACCGCCCATATGGTTTAAATATGCCACCGCTGTAGTGTTGTCTATTTGGAGACGGACATGAGTACCACTAAGATTAGCACAATATGCCCGCAGTCGGTGAAATGCTGCAAGCAGCTTCAAATAGTTAATCCCTTGTATTAGCAAGATGCTAGCTTCAAGGGGATCCCACCTGCCTCCACAACTAGAAGAGCTGTCCGCAGCTCCCCAAGCTTGCGTCAGTTTTGCAAATATACCACCGGATTGGGCACAACAATGGGTTTGAATGCCTTGCCAATATTGGACATCCACCATTGTAGCTCAACCTTAGCATCGGAAGGCAGCCCCATAGGTCTGTCAAAATGACCAGCGTTCTTTTTTTTTTTTTTTTTTCTTTAACGCAGCAATCGTGGCCCTTCGCAGATTTTGATAATGCAAAGGTCCAAACCGGGCTGCCGGAAATAAAGCTACGATTTTCCCAATCATCTTAGCTGTAGGCCGAATAGATGGTATACTGGCGGATGCGAGATCCTGACATGCAAGGGAAACATCCTCCACCTTGTGAAATGGAATGTTGGCCCTCATTAGAATAGAGTCCACCGTGAAACCCAAATAATCCATAACCTGGGATGGGTGAAACTTCGATTTTTCTGGATGGACTATAAACCCCAGCTGCTGAAATATAGTAACAGTTGCTGAAACAGCGCTTCCAGAGTGTTGCCAATAAGCAGAATATCATCTAAATAAGCCATTACAATATGATGTTGTATACGTAATTTGGCCATAATAGGTTTGAGTAATTTAGTAAAGCCTAGGGCGGTAGTAAGCCCATTTGGTAAGGCCCGATATTGCCAGAGCTGATCCATCCAGACAAATTTCAAAAATTTCCGGTGATGTTTCCGGATGGACACTGAATAGCATGCATCTTTCAAATCAATACATGCCATAAAGCAACCATGCGAAAGCAGTGATTTGGCTGTCTCAAAAGGTGTCCATTTTAAAATGTGTATATGTTACAAAAGGTATTCAACTGGTCAAGTCAATAATCACCCGACAACCTCCATCCTTTTTTGGCCTAGTAAAAATATGGGAGACGAATTCAATGGGCTCGTGAATAGTTTTCTCTATCACGCCTTTTGTTCCGACGAAAATTTTCAGCCGTGCCTGCTGCCTGCTCAACGGCAGACAGCGTAAACTTCCGTTGAGGCATATGCTGGGATGGAGGACCCCGAATATCCTTCCCTCTTGGAGAAGTCTTCCCCGAATTTTGTTGATTCTGCTGCAGGAGGGGCTCCAATATCCGCTCCATCCTGGCCAATACGCCCCTTGAGCTAAAACTCGGGCGGCCGAAGTCCTCATGTTCTGCTGAACTGCTGGGGCTTCGTCCATCGGCCCACACCTCATCGAGGTGACCCTGGTGCCGGAAAGTTGTCGCCGGTAGCCGCTGCAGCGAAGCTGAGCGATTCCCGCGCGGGAGGTACTCTCAAACGCCTCCTCGGCGGAGCTTGGTCTCGCTGCCTCGGAGGGCAAATGCGATGGGAAGTCGGCACCTGACTTAGCATGGAGATCCGACGCCCGCGCGGGCTTGCCGGCTGCCCATATCATGGACCTAGCCGACGCATAGTCTCGTCCTCCCATGCATGGGGGACTCGGCGACCGTGGCGTATGGGCTCGTTGAAGGGAGGAGCAGTTCGTTGGGCTTAGTGTCTGCTGACGGTTCTCAACTTCTGCTGACGGCGGTTAACCTCCCTGTGCCTACTGGAGCTGGATGGCTCCTCTCCAGTAGCCGCGTCATGCGGCCATACGCCCTTCACCCTGAACACTGGGGTGGTCGGAGACCTCCGGCTCAGAAAGATTGCCGGGGCTCCTTTCATCGGCCCGCACCTCTGAGAAGTGATCTCGGTGCCGGAAGTTGTCGCTATCGGCCGCCGCAGCGAACCGCGCGATTCCCGCGCGGGAAAGGTGTTCAACCGTCTCCATTGAACGGGAGCGGAAGCCGTTGCCACAAAGGGCCCTGACGGCTTGGGGTCGACTCCAGCAGAAGCATGGAGCGACGCCCGCGCGGGCTTGCCGGCTGTCCACATCGTGGACCTTGCCGACGCACGGTCTCGTCCCCCCCATCGACAGGGGACTCGGCGACCGAGGCGGGACCGTACCCAAGCCCCCCGTCCCTGCGGCGGGGTTTGGGAGTTGGATAGCAGATCTCACAGACCCAGGTCCCGCCGTTGCACCAGACCGCACCATGGCGGCTGGTGGAGCCTTGGCCCGAACCGGGTTTAGGCTTACGGGCTCCTCCCCTGCCCTTCAACGAAGGGCTAGCGGAGGGGGGTCGGGCCGCAGCACGACCCCTTCCCCGTGGTCGCCAATGGCGAACTTGTGGCAGGGTCCCCCCTTTCGAGAGGCACCCCGTTCTCGGCTCCTGGAATCAGCATTGGAGCTGCTGCTCCTCGAATCAGCACAGGAGCTCCTGCTCCTTGAATCAGCACTGGAGCTCCTGCTCCTGGAACCAGCACTGGATCTCCTGCTCCTTGAATCAGCACTGGAGCTCCTGCTCCTCGAATCAGCACTGGAGCTCCTGCTCCTTAATCCAGCACTGGAGCTCCTGCTCCTGGACCAGCACTGGAGCTCCTGCTCCTCAAATCAACACTGGAGCACCTGCTCCTTGAATCGGCACTGGAGCTCCTGCATAGCGGCGGGTCGGGCCCGGTAACAACAGGGCTCCCCGACATCCACGTCTATTTCCCCACGTACCTGCAGGGAGAGAACATAATATACACCCGCCACAACAAAACACCAACTCACACTGGAGCTCCGGTGTATCGGCGGGTCGGGCCCTGTGCCAACAGGGCTCCCCGACTACCACGCCTGTTTCCCGGCCCGACTCGCAGGTGAGCCGCTGAGAAAGGCTCCGGGATAAGTGGCGGCAACTCCAAATCCACGTTCCTGTAGGGAGAGAACACACTGCTCCCCCCCCCCAACAGGAAACACCAACTCTAGGGGGCTTAGCCTTACCTGAGTCGGCCCTCTGAAGGGCTGGTCAGGAGCCGCGCTCCCGACCAGCCGTCGACAGCAATGCGATGCGACGATATGTCGCGCATGCGTGCCGGCGGGCTCTTCACGAAGTCACTCACGTGACTCCGAAATGAAATTAGATTTTCCCTCATTACTGTGGGTCGGATTCTTCCTACGGATTGTAATAAGCTGTTAAAGGCCTTTTTTTCTTTCTTCAATCTCTCATTACATTTATTCTGAGGTAATAGCTCATTTTACTTTGGAGACTTGTGAGTGACTACGTGAAGAAGACCCCGCCAGGCGCATGCTCGACATTACGTCGACGCATGTGGCACCGACAGGGTGGAGAGTGCAGCTCCCACCAGCGGTAAGTTTAACCCACAGGTAAATTAATGTTGAACTTTCTTGCGAGTGTTTTTGAACTCTGTAAGTCTGCAGCCAGCTAGAGTCTTCAGGTATTTCGGAAAAAAATTAAAAAACTCTGTAAATCTGGCTCGAAATATGGAGCTAGCTAGAGTATAAGTATTTTTAAACTGCCGTAATTGACTGGAACACGCTGGAACCATAGTTTCCGATTTAGATCGGATTGGGAGATAAGGGCTGCTTTAAAAGCCGGTTCCCGCTATTTAGATTGGGTTTGGAGATAACGGCTGCGCTAAATGCCGGCTCCAAATACCCACAATTTGTAAATTAAAGTCTGCTCTGAGTATATGTTACCAGATGCAGTTTTCCTTTATGGAAATGTATATAAGCCTGTGTGATACGGCGGTTAATATAAATATTCTGCAAGCAGGATGTGCCTGTCAGAATTACAATTTTAAACATATATGGTTTATGCACAAATACAAAACAGTAAAGAAAGTAACTCTCCTCCAAGGGAGGACAAGAATGTGGGCAAGGCTGGAAATGGAGAAAATGCTCCACACTTGACTTAGTCAAGGGTTCTAAGACCCAAGTATGTCTTCCTGTAAGGCAGGCTCCAAAGGAGTTTCCATACGTTGAGTATGGTGCCTATGAAAATGGGATTCTGATTCTCCAGTACCTTGGTTAGGTCTGGATGAGGTCCCTAGAGCAAGATAAAATGCTCCAAGGGTTCTAAGACCCATGAGATTCTAAGGCAGGCTCCAAAGGAGTTTCCGTACACTGAGTATGGTGCCTATGAAGAATGAGAATCTCGTTCACCAGTGCTTTGCATAGGTCTGGATGAAGTCTCCCTAGAGCAAGCCTCGGGAGTACCAGGGCAGGATGAAACTGACCCTGAAGCTGGTGTCCCTACTTATGTTTATACACCAGAGCACAATAGAAATGCTCCGGGTGTTCCGATGTAGCACCAAGTTTTGCTATATCGGTATGGACTGGTGAGGCTATGGATGAACCTGGCGGCCAACATTATTTGGTTTCTCACCTACTCCAAGAAATTGTTATGACTGAAACAGTAAAAAATATATATAAATATATAAAACACCCATCTATTGTGCCTCGCTCAGGGTGCCAACAGTAACTCAGTAATTGGGCACCCATGAGTGTAATGATGCGAGGACAGGAAATGTGTTCCAGCATGTCCTCTAGCTGATATTCAGTTGGCATCATTGTATTTGGGGAAGACATACATGGGTCGATAATGTCCAATACTTTTAAGACATGCTTACGTTACTCTGCAATGCATATTCAAAACCCAATTGTATGATGCAAACTGCCATTTGGCTAACATTATACCCAAAAAATGCAGGATTATGTGGGCAAGCTATAACCAGACTTATGATTGATGAAAAACTGCCCAAACAATAAAGGATATTTTCCTCATAAAACTTCTCATCCCTGCTTTGAGAAAACAAACAGGTTGAATACGAACCCCTATATTAAGAGAAGGGATCTTCTTGTTCATTTACGGAAGTACAGAAACGTCATTCTATCACACATGGAATTTCTGTGAAACAACCTCTGGTTAGTTGTAAGATTACAATTGTTTTGTAATTCTGCATTAAATCTGATCGGCTTGGTGTTTGAATGTACCAGGAACTCATCAAGTAGAGTTAATATATCCCAGACACAGGTATGGAGGTTGCAGAGTCATTCTGGGACTCACAAACTTAAATTTATAGTTCAGTATACGCATTTAAAAAAGTACACTTCAACACTGTAATGAAGTTGCTATCACAAGGCTGCTAAATGGCTATTATTAGACTTTAAAAAGATGCCTTATTATTCAGGTACTTTAATTAATTGGATGGGTCAGCTGGAGGAATTACCTAATAGGTTAAATTCAGCCCTCAGATTGCTCACACAATTATTGAAACCAGCACTGGTGTTAATGAGGGCTCAGGATCACATTGTAATGACTTATCTAGAGGATATGTTAATTGTAAATGGGAGACAGCTGAAGAACTGGGTTCAGCAACCATAAGTCTATTGAAAGGCTAAGGTTCTGTACATCCAAACAACATGTAAGTTACAGGCATCCCAAACAATTGATTATTTGGGGTTTGTCTTTAATACAGTTGATATGTCAGTAACTTTACCAACAATTAAGGTTGGGGATGTTACAAATGCCTGTATTTGTCTTGGTAAAAAACATTTTCCCACCATCCAAGAAGTAGCTATGGTTACTGGTAAAGTGATAGCAGCATTCCTGCTGTTGAATTGGGACTTCTGCATGATCAAAGTCTGCAAAGACCAGAGTATAAGCGTAAAAAACGTGCAGGCCATTGATTAGGTCCATGCAGTACCAACTAAAAAGGTTGAGCTGAATTGCAATGATGGATTCTCAATGTTGCACAAATTACTAGAAGTAAAAATGTGCTTGTTCAGCATTCAGTGTTATTACAGACTGTTGGGTGTGCTCTCGGATGGGGAGCCAAGGACAGCGACACCAGTTGTGGTAGTCGATGAACTGTCCAATACGATTTAATTCTCCAAACACATGGTATGAATGATTTGGAGTTATTGGGGGCGTTTTTTATGCATTGATAGCTGTTTGTTCTACAATAAAGAACTTACATGTTCAATTACGAGTAGACAATTACCACAACTGTGGAAGAAGACAATATTGTGGTAAGACAACAGATCACGAAAGTTCAATGACAATACAGAATGAATGTGAAAATTCAAAAATTCAAAAATTCGGCCGAACGCACTACTCTCTGCAGAGCCTTCTTGTCCTGGGCAAAGCAGTTCCCAGATTGTGATGTTTCCGGACAAGATGCTTTCTACAGCCGCTGAGTAGAAGCACTGGAGGATCCTCAGAGAGACTCTGAGACTGAGGCATTTCCTCAGCTGCCTGAGGTGGTAAAGGCGCTGCCTTGCCTTACTCACCAGTGTGGCAGCGTGTGATGTCCATGTCAGATCCTCTGAGATGTGGACTCCCAGGTATTTAAAGCAGCTCACCCTATCCACAGCATCCCCATTTATCCTCAATGGTGTGTACGTCCTCGGATGTTGTGCCTTCCTAAAGTCCATGATCAGCTCCTTATTTTTTTTGACATTCAAGAGGAGGCTGTTGTGCTGACACCAGAGTGACAGATCAGCCACCTCTTCTCGGTAGGCCTTCTCATTATTTTTGATGATCAGGCCCACCACCACAGTGTCATCAGCAAACTTGATTATAGTGTTGGAGCTGAACCTAGCACACAGTCATGTGTGAACAGGGAGTAGAGTAGGGGACTGAGGACGCAACCCTGAGGGGATCCTGTGCTCATAGTGTGGGTGTTCGATGTATTTCCTCCCATCTTGACTACCTGGGGCCTGGCGGTGAGAAAGTCAGGACCCAGGCACATGGGGGGGTGTTAAGCCCCAATTCCAGCTTCTCAGCAAGTCTGGTGGGGACGATTGTGTTGAAGGCTGAACTGAAGTCAATAAACAGCATCTGTTCCATCTGTAGCACCTCATAAAAACTTCTTTGCTTTCCCATTGTTTCCATATTTTACAAACCACATCACAACTTTCTGTATATGCTTTCGTCCATCTTTTGTAAGAACCAGGTGCCACAGTTTAAGAAAACGGGGTAGGCCATCTATAACTGAGATGAGGAAAAACCTTTTCACACAGAGAGTTGTGAATTTGTGGAATTCTCTGCCTCAGAAGGCAGTGAAAGCTGGTTCACTGGATGCATTCAAAAGAGAGTTAAATAGAACTCTTAGGGCTTTAAATGCCAGACATACTTTGATACAATTCAAAGTATTACATAGATTACACTACTCAAAAAAGAAATTAAATAGAATTGTAATATGTACAAAACTTAATAGTTATTGGACTGAGATTTTCAAAATTATTTCCATAGTCTTAAAGACTACATTAATTCCTGACCCAAAATTAATTATATTTGGTGTTTCAGATTCAAACCAAACTTTAACAGCAAATCAAATAAATTTTCTGGATAATTGTTTAATAATTGGAAAAAAATTAATATTAAAATTTTGGAAGGGACCATTATCCCCTACAATTAAAATGTGGACAGTGGAAATGTTGGAGACGTTGCAATGGGAGAGAATTAGGTTTATCCTTATGGATAATCATGAGCTTTTTGAACAAATATGGTCTCCAATCACTGATTATATGAAGGGGTAGCTGGGCTTATTGAAACTCAATAAGTACCCGGTGGTAAGGTCAAATAAAAATGTTTAATCTGAGATTTATATACTTGTCTCCATATATTATAATTAGAAATTGTTCCATTCATTGATAAGATGCATACTGTTTTCTTTTCCTCAAGTATAATAATTGTTTATTTGTTATATGTTTTTGTTTTTTTTTTACTTTTTTTTTCCCTTATAATCAAATATAATCATATTCTTTAAATTACTCACTATTCTTTCTTTATACTTTTTTCTTTTTCTCTTTTTCATACTATTAAAAAAAATTGAGGCCTATATACATGGCTTGTTAATATTTATATAATTTTGGAAAGATGTAATAAGTATATCTGAAAAAAATTATTATATTATTTGTAATATGTATGGCCTCTAATAAAAATATATTAAAAAAAGAACTCTTAGGGCTAGCGGAATCAAGGGGTATGGCGAGAAGGCAGGAACGGGGTACTGATTGTGGATGTTCAGCCATGATCACATTGAATGGCAGTGTTGGCTCGAAGGGCAAAATGACCTACTACTGCACTTATTGTCTATGTATCATAATCATACTTTATTAGACAAGTATGTTTTGCAACATACGAGGCATTTCATTTGCCATAAAGTCATACCAATAAAAAGCAACAGAACACACAAAATACATTTTAGCATAAACATTCACCACAGTGACTGCTCCACATTCCTTATTGTGATGGAAGGTGGAAAAAAGATCAATCTCTTCCCTTCTTTGTTCTCCGACAGTCAGGGGCATCGAGCCTTCCATTGATGGAGCGATCTTGGCTCCCGTAGCCGGCAGCATTTGGGCCCAACATTGGGGTGATCAAGCTCTTGCATCGGGGGGAATCTCAGCACCCCCACACCGGGCGATCGGATCCTGGGTGCGGGCTGGTCGAAACCTTCTGTGTTGTTTGGAGCTTCCTGACATCGGTCTCTACCCGAGACTGCGAGCTCCTCAATGATGAAATCCGCAGGCCGCGGTTGGAGCGTCAATCCCGGGCAAGGAATCGGCTCTGATGATAAGTCCATGTCCCCGCGGTCGAGCTCAAAGGCAGTCCCGAGCAAGGCCTCCAACTCCATGATGTTAGGCCGCAGAGCGACCGGAGATACGATCTGGAAAACAATAGCATCTCCGGCAATGTAAGAGATTGAAAAAAGGTTTCTTCCTACCCCCTCCCCCACCCTGCACATAAAACAAACTAGAGAACATTAACACAGACTTTTAAAACACCATAAAAATAACAAAAAAAGACAAAAATACAGACTGTTGGCGATGCTGCCATCATCTATGTATCTATGTAAGTTTACTCCCATTTAAAATAGTCCTTCAAATTCTCATCGAAAAATTGATTTTGGCTAATGAACTTTAATGAGGTATTTTATTGTAAGGTAACATAATTAATCTCCCTAGAAAAAAACAAAACAGCTGTGGTCCTCACTCTATTCCAAGCACAGTAAATAACATACTCCATGTAACTTGCAATCAACCATAAACAGTTGCTGAAGTAATCAGCAAGTTATTTCTCAAATCTACAGGAAGTGTATTCAGAAGGGAGACAACAAAGGATATTCCATTTGGAGATTTACTTTTAAAAACCTTATTAGTTCAGCTGAAATCTATTCTTGAAGCTTCTTCCGGCATACAATTAAAACTAGTTTGCCTAACTAACAATTCCACCATGTCAGAGCCAGGCCAAATGTTTGCTTAGCCCATCTTCATCGAGCCAGGTGCAACCTTATTGACCTCTACCCACCTGGGAAGCTTGAGACAGTTTCTGTAACCACGAGACAGCGCCATTGTCCTTTTTGTTTGCAAGGTACATGCAAAACACCATTTCAATTTACCAACCCTGGAATTCACACAGATGCCTTGCCTGATTATATGAAACAATCACAATGCTATTAGCAGCTTTGAAGAGCACCCCAAATTTATTCTTATGCCGTTTTAATGCAGAGAGGAAGATTTTACTTTACAAAATGATATAAACCCATTTACAATCAACATTCGCCATTTAAGAATCTTATTGACCTTTATGACCTGGAAGTGAGCCATTCAACCCACTGCCGCTCTGCTGTCCCTTCGTGCAATCCCTTCAATCCAACAATCCTGCACCTGTACCTATTTCCCATCTCTCCCACATAGCCTTCAACTCCTCAGTCACTTAGACTATAGAGTAATTTTCAGTAACCAATTAGCCTATTAATCAGCACAATTTTGTGATGTGGGAGTCAAACAAAGGCATCAAGGAGAAACACATGTTGTCACAGGTAGAACGTGCAAACACCACACCGACAGCATCGGTCAGGACTGAAAAGGGATAGTTGGAACTGTGTGGAAGCAACTGTACTTCCTGTTTTGACAAACATGAATTACAAAGCATTCCATCACAGATATAATGGGAAAATACATTTTTAATCGCTTTTATTATCAGATGAATAATATGGGTCATTTATCATAATGCCACATGATCATAAGACGTAGTAGAATTATCCTCATAATTGTGAAAATTATATTTTAATGTATTACATTTTATGTAACTTTATTATATAAATATTATTTTACTAAATTAGCTATCAGCAACTGTTATATATTTATCATAATTATGAAAACTGAAGATGTAGTTACAGCAGAAAATTCAAACATTTGTCTTAACAGCAGTACCCTTAATTCAGAATCCATAAAGATAAAACGCTCCTTGTGGAAATGCTCTGTACACATTGTTGCAGCATTTGACAAGGAACTTCAAGCATCAAGCCTCTTCTCCACTAGCCTACAAGAGATTTGTGACTGGAAGGATCGACTGCATAAACCACAGCAGCTTAAAGTCAAATATACTGATTTAAGAAGCAGTTGTCCTTTGTGACATAATCTTCAATATTTTTCTTATCTTTACTTTATTTCTCAGAGTACAACAATGGAACACGTAATTAACATCCATTGTAACTGGGCATTCAGTGCTTATTTAGAGAAAAATAAACAGCTACAAAGCAAACATGGCAACTTTGCAGATGCTGTTGGAATTGTTATTAATTGATTCATTTACTTACCGCTACGGATTGCAACTATTAATTTGTTGCCCTATTAGAATCAGAATCTGTGTGCAAAAAAGAAGCTCAAAAGGATCACATGGTGCTTAAAAAAGCAAGTGGTGCTCTGTATCTATCCATCAGTACCCACATCCCTCAATTGTGAAGTAAGCTAACTAGATGTCGAAGGATCAAAGTGTTTTTTAAAGGACAGCAAACTAACCTTGCGTTTTTCTCTCTGATTGGGGTGTGGGGATGGGGACTAGATGCATACAATAAGCGCACACTATATAATATATAAGGGCAATATATAAGGGCACTGCTCTTTTATGTGACTGCATGAGACCAAAACGTGTATAGCTATCTGCATAAGGATCTATTTGTGACTACAGGATTCAATGATTCAATGATTTCTTAATTATTAAATTAATTCTTATTAACAATGTTAAGGAACAGCCTTAATTATCTCCAAAGTCTAATTCCTGTGAAATGTGTACATTCAGTAAATTAAAAAAACTTGGGAGATTGTGGTCCTATAGGTTCTGTAAGGGTAACAGAAGAGTGGGATAAATAGATCCAGAAATTGTGATGATTGACAACTCGTAGTATATCTCAAGCTGGAAATGTTGTATGATTTCTACATTTAATATTTATGAATGCTGTATTCATGAATAATAATTATGAAGCCTTTCATTACTTTGGTCACAAATTCAATCTCAGAAAATACATTACCAAAGTAGTAACAGATCATGAGCTTCCTCTATATATTTCAATGTCAAGCTTGTCGCATGGCAGTTAGCAGAATAAAGTGAAAACCAATGAAAATAGATACCTTTAATGACACTTTAACTTTTCATAAGCAGAAGGCTACCCATGCCTGTCACTGAACTCTAAAAATAGTTTGCACATACCTTGGGTAGATCTCCTGAAGATCTGAAGGGGGTCCAGACCCAAAACATCACTTATCCATGTTCCCTCGGGATGCTGCCTGACGTATTGAGTTACTCCAGCACTTCATGACTTTCTGAATGCAACTTCCTGAAGGAAGGCAGTTTCATTCCCAGTAATATCACCCTGAGTTATGAGGCTGCCTTCCACTTGCAAATCTTGCCTAGGATCGACGCTCCAACTGCGGCCTGCAGATTTCAACATCGAAGAGCTCGCAGTCTTGGGTAGAGACTGATGTCGGGCAGCTCCAAAGTTGCAAAAGATTTGACTAGCACCAACCCGGGATCCGATCGCCTGGTGTGGGGGTGCTGAGATCCCCCTGATGTGGGAGCTTGATCGCCCTGACATGGAGGGCCCGCCGCCGGCTATGAGAGCCAAGATCATCCTGTCAACGGAAGGCTCGAGGCCCCTGACCGAGGGAGAAGAAATAACTTTTTTTAAACGTTATTTTTGCCTTCCATCACAAGGAATATGGGAGTCACTGTGGTGGATGTTTATATTAAAATGTATTTCGTGTGTCTTGTTACTTTTATTGGTATGACTGTATACCAAATCAAATTTCTTGTACGTTGCAAAACATACTTGGCTAATAAAGTATGATTATGATTAAAATCCCATCACTTGAGGCTCAGAATAATCCCCGTCCATGAAATTGCTGAGGAATCTCTGGCAGCCAGGTAAACTTGCCTCCAGGCTTTGCCAGCTGCCAAAGCTATCCAAACATTCTGAATGGTCCTGGCATTCTGGAACACTCAAAGTAAATAGTGATGACTTGCAACTTTGTATTCTGATGCTAGACTCCAGAAAAGAAGGCTTTCTTAGAGAAACCCAGGCAGAGAGTTGCGGGGAAATGAAGACTTCCAGCTTTACAATGGAATTCCAAATGTGCTAGCATCTGCCCTCACAATCTTTCTGTTTTGCATATTTATTTTGCAATGCCTAGAATGGCTTGAACATTTGAATTGAACAGCTGTAATAGGACACAGTAGCTCAGCTCTTCTGCAACACGGTTATCAGAAATTTAGAAAATGGTTTTTAATTTATCCATTATGCTTCATGAGCACATGCCCATTATCATATTCACATACAAGGTGTTCCACTTCAATACACAATATAAGATTAAGTCTTTTAGTAGTCATAGGATATCTTGACAATAATTTTGAAGCAGTAAACTTCTCCCTCCCTGACTTGATAGCACACAACAAAAATACTCTTCATTGTACACGTGACAATAATAAACTAAATTAAATTGTATATATTGAAAATCTGAAATATAAACAGAAAATACTGAAAATGTTCAGCAGATCAGGAACCATGGAGAAAGCAACAGAGATAACAGTTCATGTGGATGACATTTCATTAGATGTAAATTCACCAACCTGAACAGTTAATTCTGTTTCTTTCTCCACAGTTGTTTCCCGGCCTGCTGAACATTTTCAGTATTCTCTGTTATTATTTCAGAATTCTAGCATTTGTATTTATCGCATATATGTGATCTAAGCTAGTAATTATATCTACTTATTTCCACAAATGCCATCTTTGCAAAGCCTTACCCCTCCCTAGCCAATATAGCTCCATCAGACATAAGCCTGGCCAATCCTTTGGAACTGCACACTATCCATCTGACCGTATCTACTGGCCTAGAGTTTCCTCCATCATTGCTACAGTTAAGCTTACAATTTGAGGCCAAGTTACATACACAAAGATCATGGATATTTGGACATGATGAGTTATACACTGAAATAGAATAAACCCAAAACCCCTAACGTGATGAATGGCCATGATAGAAATGTGATTAACATGAAGATACCACTGTTCCTTAGTCATATCAGTTCTTTGTCAACCGCAGCAGTAGAGAGGCGCTATGGATATACTGCATTTTGAAGAGTCTATGCACTGCAGCTGGATTATGCCAATGAAACAGGGCTGGTCAACATTGACTTTCAGCAAAATTCTGTCTCAGATGAGCTTTATAAATTGTTGTGGCATAAGAATGCAAATTGAGTTTTGTACATTGTGAATATTTATTGGAAGGATGGGGGGCGGGACGGGATTCAGGTGATGAAGCAAGTCAAAAGTACTCCAGGTTATTTCCTGGACTTGTAACTGGAGATGATAGGGCTGGTCTACGTTAGCTTCTGGTCCGTGATGTCTGCAAGATATTCAAGGCCAGTAACTCAGTGGAAATCATTAAAGGATAAATAATTGCTTTCTTGTTCTAGGTGCTGAGGCATTGGTATTGTTTGTACATTGTTAATGCAAGATTGGAATTTTTCTAAGTAACATTTTGAGTGTCATTGGTCTGCATTATGATCAGAGAAGCTCTGAATTTGTCCAGGACCCTGGTGACCCACACCTGGAGTATTGTGTGCAGTTATGGTCTCCAACTTTGAGGAAGGACATTCTTGCTACCGAGGGAGTGCAGCATAGGTTCACGAGGTTAATTTCAATCATGGCTGGACTGTCATATGTTGATATAATGGAGCTACTGCGCTTGTATACACTGGAATTTAGAAGGATGAGAGGGTATCTTATTGAAACACATAAGATTATTAAGGGATTGGACATGCTAGAGGCAGGAACCATGTTCCCAATGTTGGGGAATTGCAGAGTCTAAGAACAAGGGGTAGGCCATTAAGAATGGAGATGAGGAAAAACATTTTCACCCAGAGAGTTGTGAATCTGTGGAATTCTCTGCCTCAGAAGGCCAATTATCTGTATGCTTTCAAGAGAAAGTTAGATAGAGCTCTTAAAAATAGCAGATATGGGATATGGGAAGAAGGCAGTAACGGGGTACTGATTGTGGATGATCAGCCATGATCACAGTGAATGGTGGTGCTGGCTCGAAGGGCTGAATGGCATACTCCTGCACCTATTGTCTATTGTCTATTGAATTGAGCTAAGATCAGCAAGGTCAATATTAGATAATGTCATATACATTTTACAAAGAAGGAAAGGTCATGTATTGAAGTAGGTGAAAGTTTTTAGATCAATGACACATTCTGGTGGAATTCCTGTATTTATATCTTAGGTCAATGAAAAAACGAACCCAAATTCCTTCACAACAGTTTTGACATCAGTCATTCAGTTTTTGTACATTATTTTAATGCTGTACCTGATCAAAAACTATTTTGTTGTTGAGGGCTCTCGCACACGTCAGTCCTGATTGCACATGTAAAGTAAAGAATGCAATGAGTCCAGTGGAATCCAGTTAAACATCAGTGAGTTAGTGATTAATGTGTTAATCCATAACTTACTCCCCTTGCAAACTACCACCCACCTCCTACCTCACCAACCTCACTTTCCTGAGCAAAGTAAATGAACAGTCTTGCAAATCCATGCTCTTTTTCCAGAAACACTCTGGACATGTAACTTTGTACTGTCCGCCCATTTAAATTATTGTAGCTTGCAGGAAAGTCTATCAGGGCAGTTTAATGGTTACATTCCTGAGCAAAAGGCACTGATCATGTGGTTAGCTACACTTAAAACTAATCCGCACTGCTTGAAGCCATTTAGCTCTATAAGGAGAAAGGCAGTGTGCTACAGTAGGTGGGGGCAAATGATTATGGAGGAGTATCCATGATTTGGAAGAACACATAACAGGATCACCTCTTCCCGAGGTCTGCACTGCAAGCATTGGTGGAGGAGGTAAAGGGCACAATAATATATATTCGTGGGAACCTGGAGGTCTTTTGGGCCAATATATTTACTTTTCAACAAAATGCTCCAATGACCAATTTCAATGCTCAGCGAAAAAATCTTTCATATCCGGAAGGGTTATTGCAATTAGACAAAGAGTAATGTTAGAGTCGATGATAACTGAGGAAGAAGCATATGCACCCCGGCATATTTGGAACATTGAACAGTACAGGAACAGAGCCCTCAGCGTACAATATTTATGCTGAACATGATGTCAAGTTAAACGAATCTTCCACAGCGATGTATTTATGTCGATCTATTTCTGAGGACAGCCTTAGCTTGTTTGGATAATAAACTTGTTACTTTTCGCCTCCAGATACCCCTCCATACAATGAATTCTACGCAATTTCCTATCCCTTTGATAGCCATTGGTGTTACAGATGGGGGGGGGGGGGGTCTTTCATGGGCTTGATAATTCCTTTCAAATGCATTGAATTTCTAGCTCCCCATTTTACCTCGATAACGCTTTTGTGGTAAAGGGCGAGAAGAATAACATAACTGTTCCAGATGGAAATGTTTAAGTGCTAGAGTCGTGATGCTTCTGAATGGGAGTATTATTGCAACAGATGGAGGCAGATGGTGCGCTCACCGGCTGCAAACGATGCCCACTAGAAGCCGCTCCACTTGATAGCCACGCCGCTCCTAACTTAAAATTTGCTTGACAAATTTCATGGGTCAATAAAGAAGTGTTAGGAATTCCCTGGAGGATGACGTACAGCTCATCGGCTTGCGGTCCACGCAAAACTCTCAGATGGCGAGGTGAGGAGATTTCAAAAGCAAACACTTCTTTCAGTGGAAAACTGCTGAATCTCTCTCTCTCTTTCACATACACACACACGGACGCTATTAGTTTCGAAGTCTTTATGGCTTTGAAACAAATACAGGGTCAGGTCCGCCTGTGTTTGTACTGCCACGCCAATTTTAAACAGCTGAAACTTCCCTCAGCACCTATTCAGGTTGAGAATTGTAGCCCAGCATATAATCTTGCAGCTCAGAAGATGGATGATCGCTCTAAAGCTGTGTTTCCCTCTGTGGGAGCAGCCCATTGTGTAGGAAATGGCAGTATTTCCCGTTTTCCACTAACATGCCATACTTGTACTGACCGATCAATGTTGACGACTTCTGCAGATGTCTCTATCCCTTTGATAGCCACTTGTAGGGCGATGGGGGGGGGGGGGGGGGTCCATGGGCTTGATCATTCTTTTCTAATGTATTAAGTCTTCAGCTCCCTATTCCACATGTGTGACATTGTTGTAGCAAATGGTGAGAAGAACGCATTAATGTTTCAGATGGAAATGCTGTAAGCTTTATTTTCTCGTCGACAGACCGAAAGGGTGATGGTTTGGGTGCATTTGCCGACAGTGTATTTATGTCACCATCAATTGCCTTAAGTGGCTGGTTGATGTACTCCAATTTTAAACGGTTTACTGCCAATCCTGCTGCTGCTCATTGAATAACTTAAACCGCAAGTGTCAAGAATGTATGCAAAATAAATCGTGAAGAATTTAAAGGATATTCTGGTCCATTTGAAAGTATGGACAAAAACGCCAGTCCTACTTATTACAAATTAAAATCAAGAACGGGAATAGACCACCAGCTACGCAATCATCAAACGTAATCATCCACGCAATCATCTACGCAATCATCAATCATCAAACGCGACTTTCAGAAATGTGACTAAACATCCTGCGGGCTTTTTAAAAGAAACTCCTGTTCGTGTGTTTACCTCTGGAGTATTCGCCGAGTGATCATTCTTGGGGTCTCCACAACACGATTAGTTTTTATCGATAAGAACAAATGCCTGTCGAACAGGTTCATTTGAACCCAGTAGCAGGAAACAAAGCAGTGGTTCGAATTGGACAGAGCGACTTTGTGCTCCGCTTCACATTGGATGACAGTACAAAATTATTGCCAAATCAGTCCTGAGGGAAATATATCGTAGGTGCTCTCGCCCCAGAACAGGAATTATTGTAATCCCGTGTTAAACGTGATTTTTATTGTTAGGATAAACCGTGTAATACCATTGTCACCCTATAGGCTTTCGTGGGACATGCCAGTTTTATCGAATGCAAGAACTCCAAACTCAATACGGAGCATGTTTTTATTTTAAAGATGTGTTTATGTGTCGAATGGATTTATTCCTTAGTTGTTTCAACAAATTGAATTTAATTAGAATAAAAACGATTGACGTAACGGATCTAATATATTTCTGTGTAAGAAAGAACTGCAGATGCTGGTTTAAATCGAAGGTAGGCACAAGAAGCAGGCGTAACTCAGCGGGACAGGCAGCATCTCTGCACAATTTAATTGATGATGGACATTAAGTTTGCAAAATGTTTTGTTTTATGGTTCAACTAGAAATCGTTCCAAAAGAACTAACCGTGTTTCTAATCTTTTGGGATCGACCTTAACCAGATTCCAGAGTCTTGCCAATTTGTAGCTTTACGCCGGTTCAAATAATGTGGGTAGCATTTATGCAATTATAAAACTACAAAGAATGAGAACATAAATTCAAACAATTTAGAGCTCCACGCCGCCTTTACTAGCAAATATTACATGGGTTGTTAAAATACTTCCAAGTATCTTTGTACAAACAAAATAAGTTCATAAATCATTTTGGTCCAACATCCGTTGAGTCTTTGGTATGAACTTGAGAAGATCATCCTCTAAGATGAAAAATATCTTACTCGTATGCGAGAATCGTCACAGGGCAAAGATCATAGTTATAAGTACAGAGTGGTTTTATGAGGTATTTGTTGCCCAGTAAGGAAAGGACCACTCTCTCTGTATTGAAAAAAGTAGCGCGGAACGTTTTATTCTGCAGAAAATAATTCGCTAAAACTCAGAGAAGAGCTTGCTAAATGGTGCTTATATGCCTGGATCAAGATTTGTAGGAAGTAACTGTACTGCCAGATTTTCTGTTTGGATTTACCTTTATATGGGGCGGTAATATATATATATATATATATATATATATATATATATATATGTTCGGGGGGAAAAAGTGCATTACGCTCAGTCAGAGACTGGACAATATGAAAATAAATTGATTCGCAGATTAATCTGGGATTGCTGCATGGATTTTTTCCTCCAAGAGTTGTCGACAAAATGTTGTTTAATTTCCAGTTTCCAGTAAAGTGGCAATAGCGCGAGCGGAATTAATGGATATGGGGAGAAGGCAGGCACGAGTTAGTGATTGTGGATGATCAGCCATGAATGGCGGCGCAGGCTCGAAGGACCAAATGGCCCCCTCCTGCACCCATTTGCTAGGTTTATATGTTTCTATGTTGCATTGCAAGTAATATATGGAGCTCTCTGGAGCGTCTATTTTATTTTGTGATTAGTTTTCCATAGTGTTCTTGGCATTAAAATGTACAACCCAGATTGTAAAATTTATGATGTTACATATTCATGTGACCACGCAGATAGCGTTGACGCTATTAATTCCAAATAGCTAAATATCTACAACGCACATCTTAAATGATACTTAAACGATACGCAAGGTGCATCAATTGAAGATGAATTTACATATATTTGAATCCTGGTGCTTTATGATGGGATCTTGCCTGATACCCATCACATTTCACCTTGGAAATTTTGAGGATTAAGGCCCATCTTGCTAAGTAACCTTGGTGTACTAGGCGAAGGGGCCTCCAACTCCAGATGCATCTTCTGATATTTCTTTGATCTATGGGCTAAGAATCCAACATATTTTCATATTATGTGATGTTTGTTTTCAACCATTATGTTCGCTGTGCCATGATTTACTTTAAAATACTTTCAGAACACATTTTTTGTTGTTGGCCAAATGTAAACTTATCAAGAATCAGGGGAATCTGTCATGACTTCCCCACTGGTCACCTATGAGCAGACTGAAAGTAAGATGCCCTCTCAGCAATATAGCATGAAATTGTATATTTGGTGTCCATAAGATTAAGAAGACCACAACATTTAGCTGGAATAATTTCCCCTCCTGGGTTCCAACCATTTAAAAGAAGATAATTGCCCAGAGTATTCAGAAAGTATTCCTAATATGCAAAGATACAACAATGTAATGCTAAAACCTGATCTACCAATCTAGCACATTAGTGGCTGTTCAACAATTTTCTAGCAATCTGATATTTAACACACTGGCTGAGAGCAAGTTCAGTCGGGCTACACGTGAGGATGTTCTTTACATTGATAATACTGGAAAGTGGTTTTGGACATTAAAATCATTATGCATATAATCAAAGCATTTCTATAGGTATGTTCAAAAGCAAAAGATTAGTGAAGCCAAATGTAGGTCCCTTACAGTCAGAGACAGGTGAATTTATAATGGAAAACAAGGAAATGACTGAACAGTTAAACGAGCACTTTGGTTCTGACTTCATTAAGGAAGACACAAACAATCTCCCGGAAATACTAGGGCACTGTGGATCTAGTGCAGTGGTTCTTAACCTGGGGGTCGTGACCCCCAATGGGGGTCATTTGGGGCTTTGCCGGGGGTCATGAAGGGGACACAAATAACACATCAATTTGTTGAGCCCATGTTTAGGAACATAACAAAGGTACATACCACATACAGTATTTTGTTCGCGTATGCGCGTACTGGTGCCAAAAAGGTTAAGAACCACTGATCTAGTGGGAGGGAGGGAATGCACATTAGTCAGAAAATGGTGTTAGGTAAACTGTTGGGACTGAAGGCAGATAAATCTCCAGGGCCAGATGGTCTGCATCCCAAAGTACTCAAGGAGGTGATGCTAGTAATCGTGGATGCATTGGTGATCATTTTCCAATGTTCTCTTCATTCTGGATCAGTTCCTGTGGACTGGAGGATAGCCAATGTAACTCCACTTTTTAAGAAAGGAGGTTGAGAGAAAACGGGGAATTATAGACCAGTTAGCCTTACATTGGTAGTGGGGAAGATGCTGGAGTAGATTATTAAAGATGTTAAAGCAGCACATTTGGAAAGCAGTGATGGGATCGGTCAAAGTCAGCGTGGATTTATAAAGGGGAAATTATGATTGACTAAATTTTTGGAATATTTTTGAGGATGTAACAAGTAGAATGGATAAGGGAGAGTCAGTTGATGTAGTGTATCTGGGCTTCAAAAAGCCTTTGACATGGTCCCACACAAGAGATTAGTGTGCAAAATTAGAGCACAGGGGCTAGGTTATTGACGGTTTGCAGATGACACTAAGTCTGTGGATGACACAAAACTGGGTGGTAATGTGAGCTGTAAGGAGGATGCTATGAGGCTGCAGGGTGACTTGGATAGTTTGGGTGAATGGGCAGAAACAATGCAAATGCAGTATAATGTGGATAAATGTGAGGCTATCCACTTTGGTGGCAAACACAGGAAGGCAGATTATTATCTGAATGGTGTCAGATTAGGAGAAGGGGAGGTGCAATGAGACCTGGGTGTGCTTGTACATCAGTCACTGAAAGTAAGCATGCAGTTACATCAGGCAGTGAAGAAAGCCAATGGCATGTTGACCTTCATTGCAAGAGGATTTGAGTTTAGGAGCAAGGAGGTCCTACTGCAGTTGTACAGGGCCCACACCTGGTGAGACCACACCTGGAGTATTGTGTGCAATTTTGCTCTCCAAATTTGAGGAAAGATATTATTGCTATGGAGGGAGTGCAGCATATATTTACCAGGTTAATTCCAGGGATAATGGGACTGACATATGTTGAAAGAATGGGTCTACTGGGCTTGTATTTGCTGGAATTTAGAAGGGTGAGAGGGGATCATAGAAACATAATGTATACAATTATTGGAGGATTGGACAGGTTACACGCAGGAAAAATGTTCCCGATGTTAGGGGAGTCCAGAACCAGGGGTCACAGTTTAAGAATAACGGGTAGGCCATTTAGGACCAAGATGAGGAAAAAAGTTTTTCACTCAGAGAGTTGTGAATCTGTGGAATTCTCTGCCACAGAAGGCAGTGGAGGCCAATTCACTGGATGTTTTCAAGAGAGAGGTAGATTTAGCTCTTAGGGCTAAGAGAATCAAGGGATATGGGGAAAAAGACAGAATGGGGTACTGATTTTGAACTATCAGCCACGATCATATTGAATGGAAGTGCTGGCTCGAAGGGCCGAATGCCCTACTCCTGCATCTATTTCTATGTCCATGTTCCTAATTAAGATTACGGTTCTGGAATTGGAAAACACTGAAGTGGTCGGTTGGCACTTTTTTGGGTCCTTTAATTTCACAAGAAATTGAATATGGCACACACTGTTTGGTAAAAGTATGAAGTGCTTTTGTGAGGTTTAGATTAATATGAGACTGAATATATAAATTAATAGATTATTATCATTGGTCAGCAAGGTCAGAGGGGTGACCCTCATGGCCCTTAACACCGTTTCATAGTGTTGCAGGTTCCAATGAGCTAGCCTGATATAAATGGTTAAACTCTCATTTCCATCCCAAAATGTTGTGCTCTGGTTCAGAAGAAATGTTCAAGTTGTATATTTAATGGAATAATAGAATACTTAAGCCAACTGTTAGAGGTGTTTTAGGTAAAACATTACACAGGACCTGTCTTTCCTTTGTCATGGCTATCTCACATGAGAACATGAATATGTAAAATGGTGCAGCAAAATAAAACAATAATTTACTAAATGGCCAGATTTCCCCTTACAGCTACATTCCTTCCTCTAGCTTCACAATTCACAACTCTTCAATCATTTTATCTCATATCTTGAGTCTTCTTCATCTGTGGCCTTCAATGCTATACTACAGTTTGAAAAAAAAGCAACAGGATTCTCCTGGTGCCTACAGCAATATTTATCTCTTGATTATCATTCAACCCTTATTCTGGCAATTAGATCATTGTTCGTGAGAATATGAATGTGTAAAATGGTGCAGCAAATTATAACAATAAGTTACAGAATTGACAAATTACAAAGGTATTTTTAACCTGCTACCAACCCCAAACCAATTAACAAAATATATCTCAATATGTCTATATATCCAACAATATTATTTAGCAGATATATTATGTAGACATATTATTGGTCCATACTAATGCATTAATTTTTGAATGAATAAATCAGATAATTCAGAAATAAATCATTTTGATTTTTGTGTTGGAAAGAAATGCAGAATCTGGTTTAAATCGAAGGTAGCACAAAATGCTGGAGTAAGCGGGACAGGCAGCATCTCTGGAGAGAAGGAATTGGTGACTTTTCGGGCCGAGACTGTTCTCCAGACTGATGTCAGGGGAATGGGTGGGAGAGATTGAATGTTCTATCTCTCTAGAGATGCTGCCTGTCCTGCTGAGTTAATCCGGCATTTTGTGTCTACCTTCAGTTGGGATTTTGAACTAATCATAGGAATAGTAAAAATATATATCAACCTATTCCATCTTAGTAAAAGTAAAAATAACTGGTTTGTAAACTGTATCAAAACAAAAAAGATTCAGTTTTTTATGGTTTGCAGTATTTAATTCCAGGTATATTGAAACACAAAGACAATCGTCAATGTTGTTCTGATACATTTATGAAGGAAAAAATAGCACAACATTTAAAATGACCAGAGTTAGTTTTAGATATTCAAACTGATGAAATATTTAGCTCTTTGATTCCCTTCCTCATATTCTCATTCTCCCTACCTCTCTCTTTCCTTGTTTAAGATGCTGCTTAAAACCTATCTCTCAGACAAAACATGAGATGTTTTTGCATCTCTCAGACAATACAGAAACAAAAAGCTGGAGTAACTTAGCGTGTCAGGCCACATCTCAAGAAAAGGAATAGGTGATTTTTCGAGTCGAGACGCTTCTTCAGACTCAGGGGAAAGGGGAATGAGAGATATGGACAGTACTTGGGAAAAATTAGTGAAAGATGCAAAAAAGCACCGATAGTCAAGGAAATGGGCCATACAAAAGGCCATAGTTGGGTTCTGGCATAGGTGGCAACTAGTAAACAGAGGAACTCAACAGGATGACAGTAAAACTAGTATGATGACTAGAATGGTACAGGGACAGAGAGAGAGGAGATGCAAGGTTCACTTGCAGTTAGAGAAATCAATAATATCTCTTTGTGTGACTCAATGCTGTTGAATGTTTAGCCACAGTTAAAGGAACAAGCAAGTCTTGGCGGACCGAGCGCACGTGACACCCAACAGTATGAACATTGCATTATCCAATTTTACTTAATTATATAATCCCCCCTCCACCCCCACCCCTCCCCTATTCCCCTGTTCCCCAACCTTGACTTGGGCTAATTTCTCTCTTTGACTTCCCCTTCCAGCTACATAACTTCCTCTAGCTTCACAATTCACAACTCTTCAATCATTTTATCTAACATATTGTGTCTTTGCCTGTGACCTTTCTCCTATTAACTGGGAATCTATTACCTGCCAGATTTGTTCTGCCCCCTCCTCTCTTCCAGCTTTCTTGCTTTCTCCGTCCCCCCTCCCCCATCACACAATTAGATGTCCTGCTCGGAACCGTTACCTACCATATTCTCCAAAGATAATGCTTGACCCATTGAGTTACTCCAACACTCTGTGTGTTTTTCTTTGTAAACCAACATCTGCAATTCCTTGTTTCTACGTTCAGCTAATGACATTTGGCATGTTTCTACAATACTGTACAAGGTTTGTTGCCATTTTAGGAAACCACCGAAGGGTATATTATTGTTATTACAATTGCCCATTTTATGCCTCTCTGAATTTTGAGTGGGCATTCTATGTTAAAATTCTCCATAACGTTAAAAGAGATTCAATGAGACCTGTCAAAGACACCCCAAGCGCGTGACAAATTGTTTCCGCGGGTTTACTGTCACGCTGTTTTTGATTTATATCGTCAGGCTGATATTTTTAACGTATTGAAATAGCTCTTGTCGGTTATAAGTACTGCTGCCTGACATTATTTATCCGGATGGTATCCGCCAGAAGTGCTGGAAAAGCAGGTGGGAATTGGACTACACGGCAGTAACAGACCCATTGGCGAGTACCCGACTCCAGGCAATGTATATGAAGATAAGGGTGGATTTCTCGAGTCCATGGCGAGAGATGCAGTGGACCTTCTGTACCGGAAAACTGCGTCGGTGGTGACCGGACTGTGCAGAGGGGTGAATGCCGAGTTTATGCCTCCAAAGTTCAGCTTTCTAACCGCCTGAGGATTTATTCCATTCGCTGGGTTACTGGCAGGACACAGTTCACTCACCCGGGACACGAGGTGAATGTTCATCGCCGCATGCCCCGCTGACAAGAAGTACTCTATCGCCGTCGCCACATCTCCGTTGCAGCCTTGGAGAAGTAACGCCAGGACTGATTGCTGCTCAGATGGGAAGAGTCGCTGAAGTATCTCGATGGGTCTCAGTCTGGCTCGGTGGGCCTGCATCCCGAGCACGGAGCTGAAGGGAAACCTACCTCTCTCGTCCGTCCGGTTCAATTTCTCGGAAGAATTGAACTGACTTCCCAAATCGGCCACTTCAACTGCGCTTGTCTCTCTCTTCAGCACAGTCACCCTGAGTTGATCTGAATGTTTAAAAAAAAACATTGTAAATTGCTGGATGATGACTTTCCTCCGGAGAATAGACAGTAAACGCGAATCCTATGGGTGGGACTAGTTTGCTTTAAAATAGGATACCTGTGCACTTTGGGACTTGTGAGTTTCGAAGAATAGAAGTGATCGTTTTGAAACATGTAAGATCCCAATGAGACATGCCAAGGCCAAGGCCGAGATGTTTTAATTCGGGAAAGAACCTTGAACCGGGGAACATCTTTTCAAGGGCCGCTTATTCAGAACTGACGTACATAAAAATATGTCTTCTCACAAAGGCCGCTGAAACTGTGAAAATCTCTTCCCCCAGTGAGCTAGGGAGCCTGGCTCGTTACAATTAATTTATTTTGTCGATAAGAGATGTAGCATGGAAATGGACCTTTCAGAAACAGAAATAAAGAGCGGCACAGAGGCGGAGCGGAGCGGCCTCACAGCAACAGAGGCCCGGGTTCGATCCTGACTGCGGGTGCTGTCTGTGTGGCGTTTGCACGTTCTCTTTGTAACTGTGTGGGTTTCCATATGATACTCCGGCTTCCTCTCACGTCCCAAAGACGTGCGGGTTTGTAGGTTAATTGACCTTTGTAAGATATAACCTAGTGTGTAGGATGCAAAAGTGGGATAAATGTAACTACTGTGCGGGCGATCGCTGATCGGGTGGACTTGGTCGGCCGAAGGGCCTGTTTCCATGCTGTATCTCTAAAACTAAAACAAACACAAAAACATCGGTCCACCGAGTCCAAACCGTTGACCTGTTCACACTAGTTCTATGTAATCCCACTTTCTTACCACTTCCTAAACATTAGGGGATATATAAATATTACTGACAACGTTTACACCACCTCTATAACCTTAAACTTATGATTATAACAATTGTATGAATTATTTTCGATGATTTATGCCTCTTTGAGGAATTTAAATGTGTACGTAGCACGATGGTATTCAAAACAATATAGTTTACATATTTTAAACATTACAGTTGTTTATACATAATCAGAATACAAATATTATTTCAAGCATTCAATTTTTAAGAGATATGGCAACTGTTGGAATCGTGAATAAAAACGTCGCTGGAGGATCTCGGCCGGTCAGACAACATTTGTGAGGGAAATAGACGGTCTGAAAGAGGGTCTCGACCTGAAAAATCACCCATTCCTTCTCTCCAGAGATGCTGCCTACAGAGAAGTTACTTCAGCTTTTTATGTCTATCTTCAGTTTAAACCCAGCATCTGCAGGTCTTCTTACACGTTTCATTAGTCTAGTTTAGAGATGCAGCGCCCACCGAGGTGCGCACAGACCAGCGATCCGCACACACTTACTATCCTACACACGCGAGGGGCAATTTACAATTTTACCAAGCTAAACCTAAATCGGGGATAACCCACCGCGGTCACGGCGAGAACGTACACTCAGTACAGACAGCGCCCGAGGTCGGGATCGAAACCGGGTCTACGGAGCCCCACGGCATTCTTCAGACTGATCAAGCCTTATTTTTATTTAATTCGAACACATTTAAACTGTTTCGAAATGTTCTGTTAATTTGACGCACCTGAATTTTCTGCTTTGTTGGTGTTTGCGATTCCTTCGGGGAATATTGCTCCTGGGGGGAGGCAGCCAAGCGGCGAGCAGGCCCGGAGACCAAGGGCGACAACTTCCTCGGCCGCCTGCCGCCGCTTCAGAGCCACTTGCGCCGCCATCACCCGCTGCCTCTCCGAGATCAGGATGCACTTAGCGCAGGAACAGTCTCGGAATGGACAGAGCCGCTTGTGTCCCTTCAGCCAGGCGATCATCCCGTGATTCCTGCACCGCGCACACTTGGGGACCCGGAGACTTTTCTCCACGGACTTCAAGGTGGTTTGGAGAGGATTCATGGTTGTTCAGTGCAGAATGGCAAGAAGCTCTGTAACAAATCATTTATTTTAGTCCAATGCTGTTATAATTTAAGGCGGAGATAAGTCTTAGTTGATATTACAATATATCTTAGACAGTTAAATGGTCTGTAAAGAATATGTTGGTTTAATTCGTATAAATATATTTCTACCATACTCTTAGTTTCTAAAAAAAGTTATTCAATTCGTTGAACTCAACGGGGAGATTAAGTTGACAAGAATGTAAGTGGACGAGACTGGTATATTCCACATCGGTCGGTGAAGCCATGAATATTCGCCATGTCCAATAATCAACCTGGCAATCTTCGATCACATCCTTTGCCCGAGGTCCCACGAAGCACAACGCATCAACCAAAGGGAGTCTCACTGAGGTAGAAAAATATTTAAAGCGTTGCCATGGGCAAAATCTTTCAGGGTTCTAAAGAATCAAGATTATTTTATTGTCATATGTCCCGAGACACAATAATGAAATTCGTACTTGCAACAACAGCACAACAGGTTTTCAAAGACAATACTCAATTGATCACACACGCACAAACAAATTTATTTTTATTTAAACGTTTCTGTTTTAGCCATATAATAGACACAAAATGCTGGAGTAAATCAGCGGGCCAGGCAGCATCTCTGGAGAAGAGAGGTTATCTCCAGACATAACCGGCATTTGCCGCTGATTTTGCAAACAGTGCGTTTCACGAAAACCCAGCCTCAAGTCAGTGGAACTTTACCTGCGTGATGGCAACAGATGCAAACCACAATCACGGGTGACTTTTTTTAAAAAAGCAGTGCTCATATGAAGTGAATAACGGGTGGAGGGACCTATATTGCTTTGCTTGTATCACCCGATCAAGCTAACCTGCGGTGTTTACCTTCTTTCCTTCTCTCCACAGATGCTGCCTGTCCCGCTTACTCCAGCTTTTTGTGCCTATCTTCTGCTTACCACTTGCTCAATTCCTGTTAAATACCGAACGGCAGAGCAAGAAGTGACGTTTCTCATTGGCTGGCCGGGGACAGGCCCCTATCCGGAGAAGATATATTTCAGTCTCTTCTGATCAATGTCTAGAATCATACATGTGTTGTTGAAACGAACTGCAGATGCTGGTTTAAACCGAAGATAGACACACAATGCTAGAGAAACACAGCGGGAGAGGCAGCATCTCTGGAGAGATGGAATGGGTGACGTTTCGTTTCGAGACCAGTCTTCAGTCTAAAGAAGGGTCTCTACACGAAACCACACCATTCCTTCTTTCCAGAAATGCTACATGTCCCGCTGAGTTACTCCAGCATTTTGTGTCTATCTTCATTCAAGTCAGGATTCAAGAGTGTTTTATTGTCATATGTCCCAGATAGAACAATGGAATTCTTACTTGCTGCAGCGCAACATAGACATAGTACACAGTAAACAATATCATAAACGAGAGAGAAAAAGGTCATATATACACATATATACACATACTCACAAGTACACACACACATACAAATAAATATATATATATATAGACATATATACATACAAACACACGCACACATACATACACACACACACACACACACACACACACACAAAACAGACAACAGTAGTGCAATAACAATATAATAATAGTCTATTGTAGTTCAGAGGTTATTTGAACTAGCCTGATGGCTGCAGGGAAGAAGCTGTCCCTGAACATGGACGTTACAGTTTTCAGGCTCCTGTGCTTTCTTCCCGATGGCAGGGGTGAAATGAGTGTGTGACCAGGATGGCGTGGGTCTCTGATGATGATGGCTGCCTTTTTGAAGCAGCGACTCCGGTAAATCATTTCGATGGTGGGGAGGTCAGAGCCGGTCAGAGCAGTGTTCACAACTTTTTGCAGTCTTTTTCGCTCCGAGGCGTTCAAGTTGCCGATCAATAACACTGGAATCAGACATTTAGATGTGTATCTTCCCCCAAGCACATAGAAATGACTACTGGTTAATGTGCACAAACAAGGAATCTTCCGAGAATACGTTCAAATAATTGTAAATACACTTAAATTTTCATTCTAATAAACGACTGCCACTTTTTACACATATATTTGAAGTTAGTTTTCAGCCTCCCGATCCCCTCCCATCTCCGCCCAATGCACACAAGTGCTGCTGTACCTACTGTACAGTCGGCCCTTTTCAGTGTGCCTCACACAAAGGTGCGCACACATACCACACACAGCCTCTCATGCACCCGATTTCTCCACGCAGTGCTATCCAACCATCCATATATGTTTCCACCGCATATTAACTCAATCAAAACCTTCGATTTACAAACCTATTTCAGCACTTTCGCATTAACCAAAATACACATTGCTAGATACTGGCTCATTTCAGAAGATGTTTGGAACATCTGCTTGGCATCCTTGACCAAGTAATCCTTGGTCAATCCTTTACACTGGTCTTATAGCAATCATTGACTCCACACAGAGGACAGCATCTTCCTTATCATCGCGTTCTGCGCAGACATTGTTGCCAAAAGGCTGGATCTGTTTGAGTGGGAACATGAACTGACTTCCTGAAACACAAGATTATATGGCATGTAATACGTTTTGCCATGAAATGGATATTGTTGGATGTGATCTGATATTTTATCTAGGCTGAAAACCCAGTGCATTAAAATAGTTTGTTAAAATAGTTGTCCTGTAGATAATGTTTTAAAATATACGTCTTTGCTCTTTGAGGGACAGCATAGTCGTACAGCAGTTCGTGGTGTGACACGACATCAGTGACTCGGACTTTGATCTGAACATTCTATGTAGAATTTGCACCCTCTTCATGTGACCATCTGGCTACACCACCCTAAGAGACAAGTATTTTATTGTCATTTGTCCCAGACAGAACAACTACATTTTTACTTGCTGCAGCACAACAGAATATGTAAATATAGTACACTGTAAACAATATAATAAACTAGAGAAAATCAAAGTTAAGTGTGTGCGTATGTCTCTTTTTTTTGGAACTGCTGCGGCAGGCAGGGGGAGTGCAATTGGATTTTTTTGTCCACTGCTGAGGAAGGCAGGGGAGTGCTGCAGTCTTTACGTTCGGGAATGAGTTGAGTCGGGGGACCACGCGACTCGTGGGGGCTATGGGCTAGTGGTGCAATATTGCGTTGGGGAACGGGTTGCGTTGGGGGACCAGGCTTCCGGCGTGACAGGGACCCAACGGGTCCTACTTGGTCTAGTATATATATAGATATATATATACGTCCACACACAAATAATGTGTGTGTACGTACAATAGTGCAATAATAACAATAATAGTCTATTGTAGTTCAGAGTTTATTTGCGGTTGTAGTTTTTAAGCTGCTCCTGAACCTGGACGTCACAGTTTTCAGGCTCCTGTACCTCCTTCACGATGGCAGGAGTGAAATGAACGCATGGCCAGGGTGGTGTGGGTCTCTGATGACGCTGGCTGCTTTTTCTGAGACAACGACTTCGGAAAATCCCTTCGATGGGGTGGGTGGGGGGTCAGAGCCGGTGATAGACTGGGCAGTGTTCACAACTTTTTGCAAACTTTTACGCTCCTGGGGATTCAAGTTGCCGAACCAGGCCGCGATGCAACCAGTCAATATGATCTCTACCGTACACCTGTTCGTTAGTTCATTAGTTGGTTGGTTGGCCACTGCAAAGTTGTCCCTTAGAATATGTTACGTTGCAAAGGAAACAAAAATGGGAATTGAAGAGCATGTCAGAGAGAGTAATAATTTCCATATAATTTGATATTCCTTAATCAACTGCAGGTTTTATTTTAAAATCTTAGAAACTGTTGAAAATGCATTTGTGAACTAATCACCGATTTGAAATACAATAACAAATTCCTTCAGGAATCTGCCAATGTCAGTCCATTTAATTGGAATCAATGGTAACATTCCCTTCATGCCCCCAAGAAGTGGCACTGAGTCTTCTGACAAGTGTCGGCATTCCAGAGTAACTATCAACATAGAGTGGGGCAGTGTAGTGTTAGTCAATTATATTGGGAACCATATTGTAGATAGCATCGATTTAGAAATAAAATTTCCACTTGACTGGGATGTTTTAAGGCGATTATAGTGGGCTCCGCCAACCAAACTCGCGCTAGTATTTTGTGGGTCCAGAAGAACACTGTAACCCATTCATCACGTTTCATTACGATTCTAATCTTTATACAATCCTCTTCTTCCTTAACTCTTCATGCCTTATAGCTCAGCTATATGCCGAAGAGCTTTCACGTTCATCTGTCACAAACCTTCGCTCCGCCTCTTACTTATTTATAACAAATCGTACTCGCCGATTCTTCCAGCTCTGGTTGAAGAAGACTGGCTGGATGTGTTCATCTTCACATTTCCTTCCTAAATTAAAATAATAATGGAACATTGTTTTTCTGTCCCATTGACTATAGCTCTGCCTTCAATACGGTCATCCCCACCAAGCTCACCACCAAACTCCACCAGCTAGGCCTCAGCTCACTGATATGCGATTGGATCCTGAATTTTTTGATGGAGCGACCGCAGGCAGTGAGACTGGGCCGCACCTGTCCTCCACTATCACCCTGAGCACCAGCACACCTCGGGGCTGTGTACTGAGCCCCATGCTCTACTCCCTCTTCACCCACGACTGTGTCCCTGCATTTGACAACAACACCATTGTCAGGTTTGCAGACGACAAAATGGTGATTGGGCAACAGTGATGAAACAAACTATAGAGCGGAGGTGCAGAACCTAGCAGACTGGTGCTCACGGAACAACTTGTCGCTAAACACCTCCAAGACCAAGGAGCTGATTATCGACTTCAGGAGGTCACAGAATGGGGAATACGCCCCAATCTCCATCTACGGAGACAGTGTGGAGAGAGTGTCCAGCTTCAAGTTTCTGGGCACTCACATCACAGAGGACCTCACGTGGTCCACCTACACCACTGTGCCTGTCAAAAAGGCACAGCAATGACTGTTCTTCCTAAGAACATTGAAACGGACTGGTCTGCCCCAACAGCTGCTGACGACCTTCTACCGCTGCACCACAGAGAGCATACTAACGTATGGCATCTCTGTGTGGTATCTCAGCTGCATGGAGGCTGAGAGGAGAGTTCTTCAGCGCGTTGTCCACAGAGCGCAACAGATTATTGGGACACCACTACCAGCCTTGGAGGACATCTACCACACATGGTGCCTCAGGAAGTCCATCAGCATACACAAAGACTCCTCTCACCCTTGTAATGGACTGTTCGAACTACTCCCTTCCGGCAGACGTTACAAGGCATTCTACACCCGCAATACCAGACTCAGGAACAAGTTCATTCCCAGAGCTATAGCGGCTCTGAACCGGCCCTGCTCAGTACCCCCCCCCCCCCCCCCCTTCGCCCCCACCCCCATGGACTGTCTCCCCTGGCCTCACACTTTAGTCTGTGTTGATGTTACCGGTCAAATGTTCGTTTTTACCAACCTTGTTCTCGCGGGTTGCAAACCGAAATCTCGAAGTTGCAAACCAAATCTCGTTGCACTTATGTTTAATGACAATAAAAAATATTATTATTATTTGAGTATTACACTAACTGTAAACCGATTAAATTAAATTAACCTCAAATTATATGTTTAGAGAAGAGGTTTATTTCCCCCTTTTTTTTTAACAATTAGATGTGCAGCTACTAAAATAATTCAAGCTTGGGTGTGTCAGATTGGAGACCCGGCTCAACTGGTGAGCGGGTAAATGCGTCTCCAGTAATCCTTCAAACCACCACCAGAGAGCAGCACATGACCACTGAAATCTTTTCCTAGACTGCAAAAAAATAAATTGGACTGAAAAACCTGGATCATTTCAAGTTCGGCTGGAACTATATCGAATACACATTCTGCCTCTGGAATGCGTGTGGAGTCAAATATCAGAGTGCAGTTGGGACTTGTCCATGACTAGAGGCCAGAAAGTTCCCCAGCCATTCGTAGTTGCCCTTTGTTTCACAGGATACGCGGCGTATTTTCAAAACAATACCAGGAGCGGAGGTGTTCGGCGAAACGCTCGCCAAGCCTCCGCTTGGTCTCACCAATATAGGGAGTTGAAGTGCTGAGTCACCGTATTGCGGATCTATATCGGTGAGACCCAGCGGAGGCTTGGCGATCGTTTCGCCGAACACCTCCGCTCGGTCCGCAATAACCAACCCGACCTCCCGGTGGCTCAGCACTTCAACTACCCCTCTCATTCCGTATCCGACCTCTCTGTCCTGGGCCTCCTCCACGGCCAGAGTGAGCAACACCGCAAGTTGGAGGAACAGCACCTCATATTCTGCTTGGGGAGTCTGCATCCTCTGGGCTTGAACATTGAATTTTCTCAATTCTGTTAACCCTTGCCGTCTCCTCCCCTTCCCACCTCTCCCCCAGCCCTCAGGCTCCCCTTCCTCCTTATTCCTTTCTTCCCCCCCACGTCCCATCAGTCTGAAGAAGGGTTTCAGCCCGAAACGTTGCCTATCTCCTTCGCTCCTTAGATGCTGCTGCACCCGCTGAGTTTCTCCAGCCGTTTGTGTACCCTCTGTCTACACTACACTCGGCTGTATTTATGTGCTGCGTACATTCGGGTGCAATACTAATTGTTTGTTTGTGTTGGCTTGTCATTATACATTTTGTTAGCAAATATCTTAACAAAATTAAAATGATTAGTATTAGAAATAAAATGTGACATTCGGCTTGGGTGGCCAAGTCAACAGATTCGACGTGTTCCCAGGCTCCACATGTCCGCCCTACACTGTGCTACGCTGGGTTTCTGACTCCCGGCTGCCGTGTATGAGGAAGTACCGCACCAATGGAGGGGCCTTCGTTAGGTGGGAGCGTGAAATATCTCACCTTCTCTCTCTCTGACGTGTGCAGACTATTCTGTGGTATTGTTTTGAAGGAGAATTAGGAAATTACTCCAAAGCTAATAATTATAAAAAATATATTTTGTTTGTTCTGATATTGCGATTGACTCGACATCATGGACCGCTAAACATTTTGGGAACAACCCAAAAGCAAAGTTTAATTGTTGTGGGGAAAAGAGTAGCAAAGTCAAATGTGGGTCCCTTGAAGGCAGACACGGGTGAAATTATTATGGGCAACAAGGAAATAGCAGAAGAGTTGAATAGGTACTTCGGATCTGTCTTCACTAAGGAGGACACAAACAATCTCCCAGATGTACTGGAGGACAGAAGATCTAAGGGGGTAGAGGAACTGAAAGAAATTTTCATTAGGAGAGAAATAGTATTGGGTAGGATAATAGGACTGAAGGATGATAAATCCCCTGGGCCTGATGGTCTGCATCCCAGAGTCCTCAGGGAGGTGGCTCTAGAAATAGTGAACGCATTGGTGATCATTTTCCAATGTTCAATAGATTCAGGATCAGTTCCTGTGGATTGGAGGATAGCTAATGTTATCCCACTTTTCAAGAAAGGAGCGAGAGAGAAAACGTGGAATTACAGACCAGTTAGCCTGACTTCGGTGGTGGGAAAGATGCTGGAGTTAATTATTAAAGAGTTAATAATAGAACATTTGGATAGTAGTAAAATGATTAGTCCAAATCAACATGGATTATGAAAGGGAAATCATGCTTGACAAATCTTCTGGAATTGTTTGAGGATGTGACCAGTAAAATGGATGAAGGGGTGCCAGCAGATGTAGTGTACCTCGACTTTCAGAAAGCATTTAATAAGGTCCCGCACGGGAGACTGGCGACGAACATTAGAGCACATGGTATTGGGGGTAGGGTGTTGACATGGATAGAAAATTGGTTGGCAGACCGGAAGCAAATAGTAGAAGTGAATGGGTCCTTTTCAGAATGGCAGGCAGTGGCGAGTGGAGTGCTGCAAGGCTCAGTGTTGGGGCCGCAACTGTTTATCATATATATTAATGATTTGGAAGAGGGAATTAGGAGCAACACCAGCAAGTTTGCGGATGACACAAAGCTGGGTGGCAGTGTGAACTGTGAAGAGGATGTTAGGAGGTTGCAGGGGGACCTGGACAAGTTGATGAGTGGGCAGATGCGTGGCAGATGCAGTATAATATAGATAAATATGGGGTTATCCACTTTGGCGACAAAAACAAGGGGGCAGATTATTACCTCAATGGGGTTAGGTTAGGTAAGGGGGAGGTACAGCGAGACCTGGATATCGTTGTACACCATCACTGAAAGTTGGCGTGCAGGTACAGCAGGCAGTGAAGAAAACTAATGGAATGTTGGCCATCTTAACAAGAGGATTTCAGTACAGGAGTAAAGAGATTCTTCTGTAGTTGTATAGGGCTATGGTGAGACCACATCTGGAGTATTGTGTACAGTTTTGGTCTCCTAACTTGAGGAAGGACATCCTTGTGATTGAGGCAGTGCAGCGTAGGTTCACGAGAATGATCCCTGGGATGGCGGGACTGTCATATGAGGAAAGTTTGAAAAGATTAGGCTTGTATTCACTGGAGTTTAGAAGGATGAGGGGGAATCTTATAGAAACATATAAAATTATAAAAGGACTGGACAAGCTAGATGCAGGAAAAATGTTCCCAATGATGAGTGAGTCCAGAATCAGAGGCCACAGTCTCAGAATAAAGAGGAGGTCATTTAAGACTCAGGGAGGAAAAACTCTTTTACCCAGAGAGATGTGAATTTATGGAATTCCCTGCCACAGAGGGCAGTGGTGGCAAAATCACTGGATGGATTTAAGAGAGAGTTGGATAGAGCTCTAGGGGCTAGTAGAGTCAAGGGATATGGGGAGAAGGCAGGCACGGGTTATTGACAGCGGACGATCAGCCATGATCACGATGAATGGCGGTGCTGGCTCGATGGGCTGAATGGCCTCCTCCTGCGCCTATTTTCTATGTTTCTATGTTTCTATGAAAGTCGCTACATTATTGAAAATCTCCAAACCTTTTAAACATAACACAATCCCGAATATCCACATTACGCCAGTGTGCAGAGAATCTACATATTGTATTGCCATGTGTTTGAAAAGGGGGTTGGCCGGGCTTTTCAGCCAACGGTTTGTTACCAAACAAATAACTTGCATTTGTTAAAAATAATAATAATAATAATAATATCTTTTATTGTCATTACACGTAAGTGCAACGAGATTTGGTTTGCAACTTCCATCCAATGTCATAACTTAAATAACTAATAAAATTTAGGTTTAGATACCCTGAGAACAATGTTTGTAAAAATAACATTACAACAGTAAAACTGTCAAAACAAACTAAAGTGCAAATGTGTCTTTGCAACGTGACCATCCGAGGAAGACAGTCCATGGGGGTGGGGGGCACTCAGCAGGGCCGGTTCAGAGCCGCTATAGCTCTGGGAATGAAGCTGTTCCTGAGTGAGGAGGTGTGGGCATAGAAGGCCTTGTAACGTCTGCCGGAAGGGAGTAGTTTGAACAGTCCATTACAAGGGTGAGTGGAGTCTTTATGGATGCTGACGGCCCTCCTGAGGCACCATGTGTGGTAGATGCCCTCCAAGGCTGGTAGCGATGTCCCAATAATCTTTTGCGCTCTGTGGACGACGCGCTGAAGAGCTCTCCTCTCCGCCTCCGTGCATCTGAGATACCACACGAGATGCTATGCTTTAGTATGTTCCCTGCCGTGCAGCGGTAGAAGGTTGTCAGCAGCTGTTGGGGCTGACCAGTCCGTTTCAATGTTCTTAGGAAGAACAGTCGATGCTGTGCCTTTTTTACCAGCGCAGCAGTGTTGGTGGACCATGTGAGGTCCTCTGAGATGTGAGTGCCCAGAAACTTAAAGCTGGACACACCCTCCATACTGTCCCCGTAGATGGAGATTGGGGTGTATTTCCCATTCTGTGACTTCCTCAAGTCGATAATCAGCTCCTTGGTCTTGGAGGTGTTTAGCAGCAGGTTGTTCCGTGAGCACCAGTCCTCCAGGTTCTGCACCTCTGTTCTGTATTTTGTTTCATCACCGTTGGTGATCAGCTCGATCACCGTTGTGTCGTCTGCGAACTTGACAATGGTGTTGGTGTCGAATGCAGGAATACAGTCGTGAGTGAAGAAGGAGTAGAGAGAGCATGGGGCACTATTGGCAGAAGAGTCCCTGGATTTAAAGGCAATGTTGCTTGCCCTTAGCAGATTCAGCTCATTCTGCAGTTTGCTGGTGTTCCCGGCAGCTTTCAAACCAAAATAGTATTCCTAAAGTGCAATACATCATTTATGATTTAAGATGTTCAACGTTGATTCACTTTTTCATAGAAACACGAGAAAATATATTGGTAATATTGCAGACACGAGAACAGTACATCCAAACAGGGTCTTGGACAAGAATATCAAGACGGACTGCAAGCACTCGTAAACTAACCCTGACTACACTTTTGTATTTAAAGCCTGGACGCTTGTAAGCTTTATTCAGTTCAGAGGGTTAGCATTTCAGGAGTGCAGATGTTGCAATAATAACCGGAGGCCCACGGGTTCAGAAGAATCGCTCTGAAATCGCGAGGTCACTGCATTTCAAAATAGAGGGTTCAAAGTGGAGGCGCGGAACCTCACAAACGCTGGTCCCGGGGTAATTAAACACTGCACCAAATGTTTACCGATCACTCTTCCAATTAAAGGCAAATGAAGAGCCACGGCGAATCCCAGGGAGCGAGCAGAACCGTGTTCTAAAGAGTGATGTACTCCCTGTGGTTTACACTTCACAATGCTCTGGCACTGCCAAAAAGTGATCACAGTTCAACCAAAAATGTTTGATTAAAATCTCATATCTGTGTTTGAACTAAATAAATCGCAATATAATGTTTATAATTGGGCTGATATGTTAATCGTTTGGGTTGACATCGTTTATCCTGTATTTAAACAATAATTACATCAAAACTACGAGGTCAGTGTGATCGACAGTGGAGTCTGAGGCACATTTGATTTTCACATTTTCACATTTGATACATATTATTACCAATAAAGCGAATCCTCCAAATGTTCATAGTTAGAACTGCTTGAAAGCAAAAACGAAGCGCGCAAACACTAACTCTCGATTGCAAGAATTATCTGCAAACTAAAGGAACACTAGATATGAAGTATGAAATAATCCACGTGAAGAGTGAGAATCATTGGAATCATTGGAATCAAATGAGGGAACTGCTGTGTTAATGGGTTGCGGACTCGAGCAGTGTTCTAGTGATTGGTTTCATTTAAAAGATCCCACATTACCAGAAGTAAATGGAACAGTTCTGAAAATAACAATTCAAATGAAAACGACTGGTACCTCTTCTCATTTAACAAAGATGTAAAAATGTGAAAATAAATGTGAAAAGTTTAAAACGTCAACTGAAAACAGACTCACGTTGATTCCCGAAATTAATGCACCAATAATTATTTCGTGAGATGATAACGGGGCAAGAAAATTACTTCTGCACTTTAATACTACGGATAAATGAACATCTTAACTTTTGCATGATTACCTTTAATACAAATCTCCAGCACCAAAGATGATGGTTACAGTCCTCGTGCCAGAATAACAGACTTCCATCACTACCCTCTGCCAACTAAGGCTGCCAGTTTTGAATCCAAACTACCAAATCACCATGGATCTCACACATTCTAATCTTCTGGATCAGCCTAACATGAGTGATTTGTTAAATGCTTTTTAAAAGTCCAAGTAGACAACATCAATTACCTTTGTCACCTCCTCAAAAAAACTCAATCGGTAGTAAGATAACCTGAACTGCACAAAGCATGCAGGGAAAATGCGAGCTATCCACTACTTCCACATAGAACAGAGAAAGGGGGAATGTTTTTAAATTGAGAAAAATTGAAAAGATTTGATGCTTAGAGAAATCTGGATATATTTGCAGTTCAGCAAATAATTAAGAAGACATTTTGCTCTCATCATATAGAGCCCCGATGAGACCACGTTTACAATATTGTGTGGAGAGCTATTCTTCCTACCTAAGGAAGATGTGCATACAAAGGAATAAGTCAAGTCAAATGCCCGGTTGTTTTATGGTTTACCAGACGAAGGGAAATTGAGCAAAGTAGGTCCACATCTGCTTGTATTTAAAATAATGAGAAGTAATTTATTTTAACTAAATAGTTCTTAAGGAGCTTGACAGGATAGGTGTGGAGTTGATGTTTATACTGGCTAGGATGTCTAATCCCAAAATAAGGAGCATGCAAGGCAGATGGTCCAATTTTGAGGAGCGAACAGTGTAAGTGCTAAGACGGATACAGAAAGCAGGAGTAACTCAGTGGGACAGGCAGCATCTCTGGAGAGAATGAATGGGTGATGTTTTGGGTCGAGACCCTCCTTCAGACTGCAAGTCATAGGAAAAGGAAATAAGAGATATGGACGATAATGTAGAGAGATAAAGAACAATGAATGAAAGATATGTAAAAAAGTAACGATGATAAAGGAAAGGCCATTGTTAGCTGTTCATAGGGTGAAAACGAGAAGCTGGTGCGATTTTGGTTGGGGATGGATAAAGGGAGAGGGAATGTCGAGGTTAGTTGAAGTTAGAGAAACCAATATTCATACCACATAGCTGAAAGCTGCCCAAGCGAAATATGAGATGTTGTTTCTCCAATTTGTGTTTAGCCTCACTCTGACAATGGAGGAGACCTCAGACAGAAAGGTCAGTGTGGAAATGGGAAGGAGAATTAAAGTGTTTAGCAACCAAGAGATCAGGTAGGTTCAAGTGGACTGAGTGAAGGTGATCACCAAAATGATTGCCCAGTCTACATTTGGTCATGCCGATATATAAGAGTCCACATCTTGAACAACAGATACAGTAGATGAGGTTGGAGGAGGTGCAAGTGAACCTCTGCCTAACCTAAAAGGAATCTCAGGGTCCTTGGACAGTGTAGAGGGAGGAGATATACAGATGTATCATCTTCTGCGGTTGCAGGTGAAGGAACTTGGAGAAGGGGTGGTTTGGGTGGGAAGGGTTGAGTTAACCAGGGAATTGCAGAAGAAACGGTCACTGTGGAAGGTGGAAAGGGGTGGAGATGGGAAGATATGAATAGTGTTGGGAACCCATTGAAGGTGGCGAACATTTTGGAGGATTAGGTGTTGTATGCAACAGCTGATGGGGTGAAAAGTAAGGACTGGGGGACTCAATCTCTGTTGCGAGTCGGGAAGGGTGAGCAAGGGCGGAGCTGCAGGGTACCAAGGAGACACAAGTGAGGGCCTTATCTATGTTGGGAGATAGGAAACGCCATTCCCTAAAGAATAAGGACATCTCAGATGTCCTGGTATGGAACACCTCATCTTGGGTGCAGATGTGGCATAGATGGAGGAATTGGGAGAAGGGGATAAAGTCTTTGCAGGAAGCAGGGTGGGAAGAAGTGTAGTCGAGATAGATGTGGGAGTCAGTGGGTTTGTAATGGACAGTGCTTACGAAGGTTGAGAAAATAGTTAAGAAACTGTCTTGGATTTTATACACACAAAGCACAGGATGCAAGAGCAGAGATGTTACAATAAGCATTATAAAGCAATATCTCCAAGTTTGCAGATGACACTAAGCTGGGGGGGGGGGGGGGCAGTGTTAGCTGTGAGGAGGATGCTAGGAGACTGCAAGGTGACTTGGATAGGCTGGGTGAGTGGGAAAATGTTTGGCAGATGCAGTATAATGTGGATAATGTGAGGTTATCCACTTTGGTGGCAAAAACAGACTATTATCTATATGGTGGCCAATTAGGAAAAGGGGAGAAGCAGTGCGACCTGGGTGTCATGGTACACCAGTCATTGAAAGTAGGCATGCAGGTGCAGCAGGCAGTGAAGAAAGCGAATGGTATGTTAGCTTTCATAGCAAAAGAATTTGAGTATAGGAGCAGGGAGGTTCTACTTCAGTTGTATAGGGTCTTGGAGTATTGCGTACACCTGGAGTATTGCGTACTGTTCTGGTCTCCAAATCTGAGGAAGGACATTATTGCCATAGGGGGAGTGCAGAGAAGGTTCACCAGACTGATTCCTGGGATGTCAGGACTGTCTTATGAAGAAAGACTGGATAGACTCGGTTTATACTTTCTAGAATTTAGGAGATTGAGAGGGCATCTTATAGAAACTTACAAAATTCTTAAGGGGTTGGACAGGCTAGATGCAGGAAGATTGTTCTCGGTGTTGGGGAGGTCCAGGACAAGGGGTCAAAGCTTAAGGATAAGGGGGAAATCCTTTAGGACCGAGATGAGAAGGACTTTTTTCACACACAGAGTGGTGGGTCTCTGGAACTCTCTGCCACAGAGGGTAGTTGAGGCCAGTTCATTGGCTATATTTAAGAGGGAGTTAGATGTGGCCCTTGTGGCTAAGGGGATCAGAGGGTATGGAGGGAAGGCAGGTACGGGATACTGAGTTGGATGATCAGCCATGAACATATTGAATGGCGGTGCAGGCTCGAAGGGTCGAATGGCCTACTCCTGCACCTAATTTCTATGTTTCTATGTTTCTAAAACATTAGTTCAGCAGAAAACAGGCATTTTGTCCAATACCATGATTCACACAAAGAAAGGTGTGGTGATCTGAGACAAAAATCAGAAAATGGGGAACTTTAATTAAATAGGTAGATTAGGAAAGCTGGCATTCTTTTCAGAAGAGTCATAGAGACATAGAGCATGGAAATCATTATTTTAGTCCAACTTGCCCATGGTGCCCAACATGCCCCATATACACTAGTTCCATCTGTTTGGCCCATATCCCTCTAAACCTATCCTATCCATGTTCTGTTTGGAACAGAGGAAATTGAAGGGAAATCTGATTGAGAGATTTAAATCAGGAATGATCGAGACACAGTGGATAGAAACAGTTTGTACTGACGAAGAGAAAAGAATCTGGGACACGGGGTAAAGATGAATGGTGAAAGAACCAAAAGTGACCTATAGGATCTGGAATATACTGCTCGTTGGGTTGTGGAAGCAGACTTTGTCATGGCATTCAGATGGGAACTGAATAAACACATGAAAGTAAAACAAATCCTGCATTCACTGTGGGAACAAACACACTGAAAGGGGTGAACCAGATTGTTCTTGCGTGGAGATGACTTGGCTTCATTGAGCTAAATGTAAATTAAAATCAAAATGTGCCCAAAGACATTTCAAGGCTTGTTCCTTCTCCCAATGAGCTATATTAAATTTGAACTAATGGGGCAAAGGCACCACCTACAGTGGCTGACTTTAAACTTTAGAAACAGGCCCTTCGGCCCACTGAGTCCACGCCGACCATCGATCACCCCCGTATACTAACAGTATCCCACATACACTAGGGACATTTTTTTTTACTGCAGCCAAATAGCATACAAACCTGCCAATCGTTGGTGTGGGAGGAAACCAGAGCACCCGGAGGAAACCCAAGCGGTCACAGTGCGAAACTCCGTGCAGACAGCACACTTAGTCAGAATCGAACCCGAGTCTCTGGCGCTGTAGAGCAGCGACTCTATCGCAGCGCCACTGTGCCACTCCCAGTAGATGAAGTAATGTTAGGAGAATGCTCTGTTCTAAGCTTAAATATATATTTACATATTTATTGTTTCTCAGATCAAAATAATTGCAACTGTGTACAATGAGCATCCAGCTCATTTCACTAGATTTTCCTCTATATTATCTGAAGTATCGAATACATGCTAGTACATGGGGTGCTTGTCAAGTCTTAAGTGATAGGAGTAGAATTAGGCCATTCGGCCCATCAAGTCTATCTCTCCCTCCAAACCCATTCTCCAGCCTTCTCCCCATAACCTCTGACACCTGTACTAATCAAAAAATTATATATCTCTGCCGTAAAAATATCCACGGTTGCAGACTTGAGGATATAGTGTACTACTAGGGAGTGTAGCAATATCAGAGCTGTAGACCTCCAGGTGAGTCCGTCAGTTGCAAATAACAGTATTTCAGTATCAAAAAAAGTGTTCTCCATTGTCGTCAAGCAACAGATAATCTTCCATGATCATTTTGATGTTTGTGCATCCATCACAGCAGTGACTGCATCTCAGAGATTTTTAACTGCATTAAATTCGTTTTTGGGAGGTTCTTCCGACATTTATAGTAGGCTCTATTTTTACCTACTGATAACTGCGGTATTTTTGGTTCTATGGAATGGAATGCAGCCTAACTGGACTTAAATACTATGAAGGAAAAATAATTAGTTAGTATGTCTCAGTCCATTTTACAGCTAATTTTCCTACCCCCTTTTCAGACAAAGGGACACCCAGACCATTATATATATATGTTTTTATATATTGTGAGGAAATTATTGAATCTGAAAACAAAAACAAAATACAAACGCGCTTCCACCACCTCGTGATGATGAACATTCAACACCAAGCTGCTGGTATGTTTTAGTGAATTTATTTTTGTTTCTTGTTTACAACCTTTCTTATCAATGACACCGAACTTGGAAAATTATTATGCAAAGTTATACGACAGCTGACCGATTGGCGGCAACCGGGCTTCAGAATGAAAACATTGCCTCCCCGTACATGGCTCGCCTTTTAAGACCAGGTTTTGCTCATGACTTAACTGAACCTGCGGACGGAGAGCCAGCGAAGCAAAACATTGATAGCTTTAGAGTTAACCATTTTGAATGAGCCGCACTTCCCTGAACAAAAAAAACATTACATTGTAGCAATGCCACTTATGTGCGGTATAAAACAGGGCGGGTGTTCACGGACAGAAATGTATTTAAAATAAGTAAAGACGTTCAGTTTTTGTCCAAATACAAGTTTTGTCTTCGTAGTCAGAAGCGCAGCATCGCCTCATTCGACTACATGAGTTTGAAGTTGTTGTGGAAAAATAGAGGGTACCCATTTCCAAATTATCCTTGGCGCCGATAATATTTCGAAATAAGGCACTTCAACGCACACATCTTTAATATGTGGATCCGAGTCCATAAAAAAACATTGTTTATTTATGCCTAAGACATTTCATCGTCAACGAAAATCTTTCTGGAGAGCCTTTCAACAGGTAATGGAACAATGCATCAATGCGCCAGGATCTCCGGTAAGACGAGTGGGCGCGCAGTGAGTCCGGCTACAGCGTGAGTCCCACAAACGCGTCCCAAAATGTGAATGGAAAACTGAACTGCGCTCCACGTAGCAATATGGGGAATTTCCTCCCATTTCATCATTAAGGAATGTACTGTTCAATTTCTCCAGTTCTACATATTCTGGCGTAAGTATGTAATTAATATGTTTAACATAGATTGTACACTGTGCGAAAACTCATGCAGTAACCAATGGACGACCCCTGGTATCTGCTCTTTCAGTCGATTGTATCTAGGTTTTCCCGATTCCTCGTTACAAAATTGGAAGCATCCGCTGTGCGTCTCTCTCACTCAAAAACTGACAAACAGGCGTGAAATTATAAACTCCAGGATTTCCGTTAAAATGCATATCTCGCTGATGGTGATGAGGGAGAAGGGGGGGGGGGGGGGGTTCAGAAATGGCCTTGGATAGGAATAATTACAGTTTCAAGTACTGTCGTAATCTTGACCTCAATCCAACTCGTCTCACGTTGCGTTGAGGTCAATCGAAGAGAAGAAACGTCCATTCCGTGCATTTATTATCCTCAACAACATTTCTGTAATCTAATGCAAGATTGGTTTTGCCATTCTATTCAGCGCAGCGCAGTTGCCCGCAATAATTAAAAGTATCACAATAACAATGTAAATATCTAGTGAAGCCCTTGTGCAATTTGGAGCAAGACAGATTAGATCGAATCGGCTTTACCATTGGGTTTTATTTCATTCAAGCGTTCTGTATACTCAATGTTTATTGCCTCGGCATCAGTTTATCTCACGAGCATCGGTGTCACTGCTTTTCGGGATTAATTCTGGAGTACAATCCACTCGAGCAAAGCGAGTCTTTGTTTTGAAAATAGGGAAGATCCCTCACGATGCCCGGGAAGGAATAGTCCATCGGTGGACGGAATGGTAACGTTGGCATCAGAGCAGAAGTGACATAAGGTGACACGAATGTTGGCAGCCCTCGGCTAGGGCTCGAATACGCCAACCGCAGCGGGTTGATGCCAAGTCTAGGGTTCAATCCGTACAGATTAGCGGGCCCTCCGAAAACGGCGCCGGATTGTAGCGGAGAGAAAGCAGACTTGGTGCCAATGGAGCCACCAGAGAGTCCGGCTAAGGTAATATGTGAGGATCGCGGAATCTCTTCGGAATCGGATGTGGCGCAGTCCACATCTTTGATCTGTCCACCAGGTTCCTTCCCGTTCAGTACCTGTTCAATGGCTTGGACAACGTCCCCCTTGCAGTTTGCCAGAATGCACTCTAATTTATCGTGCTTGTAGTTGGGGAAAACTTTGGTGAGGATGTCAATGGGCGCCCTGTGCTTGGAGGAAGAGCCGGGTAGGTTGACCATAACCTTGGCCAACTCTTTGGGGGGTTTGTCACATTCGTTCCCAGACTCGGCATCTGAGGGAGTCGCCGAGCGAGGGCTGTCCGCACTTTCCGACGGCGGATCTGGGGAAGAGGAAAGTTGGCCCGAATCGTTGTCCAAGGCTTCGGGTTTTCCTGCTTTATCCTTCAGATTGGTGTCCAACCCATCAGTTTCTAAGGTGTTAGAGTGTGAAGATTGGAGAACCGAGCGGCTCACCAGGCTGTTGTAGAACAACTCATATTTGGACTGCTTTTCTCCTGCAAGGAAACACAGACATTGAAATGAAGCACAGGAACCAACGGAGGCAGAATTATGCCCCATGTTAATTGGAAACTAAAAGCATGCCTGCATAAAACAGTTTAATGACAAGTCTAGGGTTCAATCCGTACAGATTAGCGGGCCCTCCGAAAACGGCGCCGGATTGTAGCGGAGAGAAAGCAGACTTAGTGCCAATGGAGTAAATATAATATAAATATAATTTTACTTTTAATAAAGAATTGCAAATTTGATTTAAAAAATAGTAACCGTTAACGGCGAGTGAAATAGTGGCTTGTTAAACCAGATATCTGTCGGTCACGTTAACAAACGTAAAGCTATTTTTTTTTTAAGGAGGTGGTGTTCTTTATTTTGCAATAAATGTATGTTGCACAATTTTACTGTTCGGAAATGCCAGAGGTCAGATATTCTGGTCAATGGATTTGCATGAATTAAAAGTTCCCTTAGACGGTTTGGTTTCAGCTCCAAATGGCATCAATTTTAACGTCGATTGGCAAACACATTTTCAAACCTCCAAATTCGATCATATTTTTGATTTAAATGTACGTGAATGAATGCTTTAAATTAATTTTGCTTAAAAAATAATAGGGATCAACATTAAATGCCATTCCGTCTGCGAATTCTCCCTCCTCTGCCTACTCCAGAAAAACAGTTAAAAAAAACACAGTAGTTCACCATTAACAAGTAAACAAACTTAATTTCGCATTCTTCAATCCTTGGGGGTGCCCTATAAAACGGGATTACGCTGTTGGTGAGCCAAAAGGTATTAGAGGGATTGAGCAAACGATGACTGATTCATTTTCTTAAACCACTAGTGTGTCACAAATGTTTGCAAAATGCATTCGGTTAACTTTGATATACATGTAGCATTAACCTCCGTGGATAGTATGCAGGAAATATGATCTAATGGGCTGTCATTTTTTTTTAACAATAGCCTGTCTCTGCAACTGTCAGAATAAAGGAAACTGGGTATGGTTGTACTGTTTAGTGGAAAACAGATTTCCGTTTTGGAATCTCTTTAGAGTAACTGCGTAACCGAATGCGCAACACGCCTGGTATTTTAATTCTACAATACCTGTTGACAATACTGCTGGTGAACTATATGTTCGTTTACCCCAATGGCTTCTTCACAGTTTTAGCTTCCCATGGTATTTGAAGAACTTCAAATGTATACTTTCGTTTTTGTTTATATGAAAATATAGAGACTATTAATGGTTGATGTGGTTTTAAGATGTAATGTTATTATATCAGTATGCAATGTCATTAATGTTTAGATCTTCCATAAACATTATTCATCGTCTGCCAGGTCAAACAAATTCGGTCTGAAGAAGGGTCTCGACCCGAAACGTCGCCTATTTCCTTCGCTCCATAGATGCTGCCTCACCCGCTGAATTTCTCCAGCATTTTTGTCTACCTTCGATTTTCCAGCATCTGCAGTTCCTTCTTAAACATTTTGTCTACCACCCGGACTACTGTCATTTTCGCCTCCTTACTTCATACGCGAGTATGAATTGTGCGATTGTGCAAAGCACGTCGTGGCTCACCACTCACGTGTGAGCACAAATACATCAAATATATTTTTATTTGCATGCATATATATTCAAACTAGTTTCACACTGCTCCTAACAAAATCTAGTTTTTTTTATTCTCGATTTTATAACTTAATTGGGGTTATTATGTTTATTATGCTGGTCGATTGTGCATTATCCATGTATTAAAACATTTTGTGTCATATTTTTAACTGTTCGTCAAATCTGGACGGATCCAATCTCAGGAAATCTTACCAATTGGAGTAGTATCAGTTTACCATCAGTTTGGGGCAGCAAACCTCTGATTATAATTTTAAAGAAAGAACCACGTACCAGTGAATCAATTTGATATAAAGGGCACTTTGCAGAACACAAACGGGTCAATAAAAACATTAACCAAAATTATAACGGGTTATATATCAATTTATGACTATCGTATCTACATTTAATCTAAATTCACCAGTTATGATGTTAGCTTGACGTTGTAGTAACAAGTTTATGCATTTACTGAATACGAACAATTATTTAAATATACTTTTTTTTGCCAACCATCTTCCCACCCTGGCAGAAGTTGCGACTCGGCGTCGTTGTAAATTAAACCAATGCCAGGCTTTTTGTTATTACCAGATGGCATAAATAGAACCAGAGTCAAAGTAACTGTTCCGGGCTGCAAAAAAATAAATTCCCCTATATTTTATTCGTTTCTCTGTTTGAATGTTGGAACATGAATCGCACGAAGTTTGACGCTTCCCTATATCAACATCGATTTAGCCTTGATTTATAGTTATGTAAAAATGTGGACCATCTCTGCTCAGACGAATTAGCTTCACTGAAACGGCCTCTCGTTGAAAAATGGCCTGGCAAAATCCACTGTATCTAACAAAGTCAAATCCGAGCCATTTTAACCGATACATCCCACCCGCCTCTTATACCATATTCCTTCCATTTATAAAGTTTCTGTAAGAAACGCGCACATTCCTTATCACACTGATTGGGATGTTCAGATAATGCCTGGATAACGGTCGGGACGATTATACAATCTATGATAGATTATAGCTGTGACTCGAACATTCAGATTACGAATAGAACGCTTGCAGGAAAAATATTCAGGTTAGACAATGCTGCTTTGCAGCTGACCATTTGATTTACATGTGAATTCCTGGCCTCGCTGTGCCCTTTCATCCCAGGACTGTATTAGCGTACAATCTAAATCTCCAAAATGGATATGCGTTCTCTGGATAATAATTACCTGTTGCAAATGACATTTTAGTTTATATTAGTTATGCAGCATGGAAACTGGCTTTCGGCCCACTGTGTCCACACCGACCACCGATCACTCGTTCAGGTCGACAAACCTGGAGCAGCCAGAGGAAACTCGCTCGGTCACGGGGAGAACACGCAAACTCCACACATGTAGCAGCTCTACCAGCTGAGTCTCTATGCCATGCTCTCTGATAATTATCTGATAAATGAGTTCAAATCAATGAACTATGGCTGAAACAACTTGAGCAATTAAATAGCAGCTTCCCCACAGCCTGCGTTGACCGGTGTCAATACTGCGTATAACCGTGGTTCTAGCTGACCTACCTTCTTTCTGCTTATGGTAGTCAGCTCCAAAGATCTCGTAAGACGTCGAGCCCGCTCTGGATATGGGGATGATGCCGTTGGCGGCTGCTGCAGCCGCTGCCATGGCCAGCCCGGCTTCGGCAGCCCCTCCGCCGGCGTACATGTACTGCAGCTCCCTGGCCTCGTTCTCTTCTTGCGCCTGCTGCCGCCGGAGCGCCACCTGCGCGGCCATGACCCGCTGCCTCTCGGCGATCAGCATGCACTTGGCACACATGCAGTCCCTCCAACGGCAGAAGCGCTTGTGGCCTTTCAGCGCCGACACCACGCCGTGGTTGCGACAGCGGGCGCACTTCGGGGTCCGGGGGTAACGCTCGGCCGCGGCGGCGGCTGCAGCGGCGGCGGCTCGAAGGAGCAACGCCGGCGGTCGCAGCATGGAGCCACCGCCCATTGAAATGGGCAAGGTGGCAGGATTAGGCGGCAGGCAGGATTCCGCTAGCGGGGCGGGAGGCAGCGCCGATCGACCATCCATTGTCAGTCTGGTCTGTGCAAACCAAAGCCCCCTCACGCTTAGAACATTAGCCACGTTACTAAAGGCTCGTTTGTGTTAACAAAGACTTGCTTTTGCAGGTGACTCTGCCAACGCAAAAGCAAACATGATTCAAAACGAAAAGATAAACTGAAATCGCCGCACCAAGTTTTTTGCAAACTATATGCTGCACCCGACTGAAGCGTCAGTCAACAGTCTGGAACTTGTTGTCCTAAATCTAACCATACACTTTCATAAAACGAAGTTAAAACTGTATCTTGGGATAATGCAAACTTCACTGTAAAAACAATCAGCCCCAATTTTGCCAAACTACAAACAAAATAAAACTATTGCAAACGAGCGGGAACCAAACCAGCGCTGCTCTGCGCCTGGTTATCTGCAATTCATTGGGAGGTGAATGCGAATCGCGGCTGCTCTTGAACTCTTCCACTCGCTGCTCAAGTGCAATGTTGATGAGGCGCAAGCTAATCGATAAATAGTTGACACCGGACGAGCCCGGCTTCCGCCCGCATACTTCAAGATGCCTGTCACTCACCCAGTGCGTGGGCAGGATCACGTCGGCGCACGCCTTCACCTATTGGCTTGGATTCGTCATCAATTGCAGAGCCCGCTGTCTGCTTTCACCTATTGGCCAGAGATCTCCCTCCTCCCAGCTGCATCACGCTAAATTGGTGGTGGCCGGACTTTAGTAACAAGAACGATGTAAAATATTCCGAACAGTAGTGAAGATAGACACGCAATGCTGGAGTAACTCAGCGGGACAGGCAGCATCTCTGGATAGAAGGAATGGGTGACATTTTGGGTCCAGACCCGAAGAGTGTGAAGAAGGGGCTCGACCCGAAACGTCACCTATTCCTACTATCCAGAGGTGCTGCCTGTCCCGCTGGGTTACTCCAGCATTTCGGTGTCTATCTTCGGTGTCAACCAGCTTCTGCAGTTCCTTCCTACACTTAACGGTAGTGAATTGGTTTGTCTGAAATTCAGTAAATGCTGGTAACCCACAGAAAACCAAACACACAGTTAGACTTTCAGGTGCACGACTTTGTATAAAAGACTGCCAAGTGCAGTAGGACGTTGGTTCTATTTTTAATCTCATTTGTTTCTGACGCAGAACCAGGCAGAACCAGTGGGGAACAAACGTGTTTTTAAGGTTTCCGAGAGGAACAGTGGGGAGAGTTAGGGCGCAGAACAGAATAGCATGGTTAACAATTACTTAAAAATGAATTTGGAACGAAATGATGTATACATAATTTTAAACATAAAAGGAGATAGAAAGGTGCAGGGACATTTGTAAAAATGTAGGTGGGGTTACTTGAAATAGTTACACTCAATATCGGGCGGTATAGAGGTAGATTTGCTACCAAAGGGCGCCAGAGACCCGGGTTCCAGCCTAACTACGGTGCTGCCTAAACTGTACTACGGAGTTGGTACATTCTCCCCGTGATCGCGTGGGGTTTCCCTCGGTGCTCCGGTTTCTCTCCACACACCAAAGACGATCAGGTTTTTATGTTAATTGGCTTCCGTAAATTCTCCCTATTGGGTAGGATGGTGCTAGGATGGGGTAGTCGCTGGTCGGCGCGGACTCGGCGCTGTTTCCATGATGTATCTCTAAAGTCTAAAGTAGATTGTAAAACAAATCCGAAGGATTACAATGCGCCGATTTCGAAGATGAGATGCTGTTCCTCTGCGCTTATTTTGGGATTGTTGGGGGCGCTGTAGAGCTCGGAGATTGAGAGCCAGAGTGCAAAAGTTGAGGAAGTGAAAGCAATGGGTAAATGGAAGAGGGCTATTTGTGTTCCTGGTTGGTATGAAATGGAGAGTTAAAAGGCCAGGTACTGCATCTCATGTGGTTGCAGGTGGATGTGCTTTGAGAATGGTAGTGGCGATTAAAGAGCAATCCAACGAGTTTTGGAGGGAATGGTCCATTTGGAGCACAGAAAGCGGAAGAAGATGCTCTTTAATCTCTACCTGTCGGCTCACCCTTCCATCTTTTCCACTCCCCAGTACACAGAGCGTTGGGGCTGATCGGACTTTGGACTTTGAATAATGGCGCCAAAAATGGCGACGCCTGCATGTGTAACGTATGCAAAAAGAATTTCACTGCGCGGTTGCATATGTGTCTAATAAAGCACCATTGATCCATTTGCATGTGGCCATCCAATGCAGCATAGACATCTGCAACAGCTGCTGGCAAGAAGCCACGCAGATCAAGGTCAATAACAAGTAAAGGATGTAACCTGTGTGGAGAAGCAGGCCATCACTACAGAGCCTGTCCCATTTCCGCACCTGTACTTACTGACAATAGGAGGTGGTGGGGGGCTATCAAACATAAACACACAGGAATGCATAAATCCCCTCCCACGACTCCAGTAAAGAAGGTGAACAGGAGGCGAGGAAAGCCAGATCATCGGAAACTACGAAGCACCAGAGTCAACCTCCCGGTCTCTTCCCCAAGAAACGTAGTGAATGGAATATGGGGCCACAGAGGAACAAAAAGGGAATTGGCTAGGGATGGAACGGCAATGGACCTCAAATAAAATTGAAAGAAAGACAGGTGTCCCAAGCAGGCGTCAGCAATCTCTCCTTGTCTGTGGATGGAGCCCAATGCGGAGTAAGGGGAAGTAACAAAATGGAAGGGACGGAGGCAAATCCCAGCCAGTGAACTGTGAGGGAGGCAATCAGCCCATTCCATCCCAGGTCAGGGAGACAGGGAACAGCGCAGGCATTCGAAGACCGGGAATAGCGCAGTGCCTCACGCATCCCAGCTCATTAAGAATTACATTTTGTTTGACAAAACATTGTTTGAGATTATGGGAAAACTGGCTGATCTCCCCTTGGAAAAAAGTGCCAATTTACCGCAAGTATCCATCCCCTGGGCAATTGACTATGACCGTGGACCTGAACTTTAAAACTTAAACTGTGGATGCGAAAATCCCATCAATCAACGTGCTCAGTGTAAAAAGGCACGGCACGTCGTGTTGCCAACTCTCGATGGTGGACATGAAGCTGGTTATCATATCCAAAATTCCGTGTTTTTGTACATCACATATACCAATTTCCTGCACCATGGTAGTCACCCGAGCCATTTCCTGCTTTGGATCCCGAGGATCCAAGATAGAGCATGCTTGATGAGTTGCAATGCACCAGCAATCGGGGTAAAAGCATACCCAACATTGCCCTTGTAATAATAGCCACCTTTGTATGCGGCTGCACCAAGATGTGCATTGAACTGAAGTGCAGCTGTAGATTGAGGATTTATTTGTCACCCGGCGTCGCACCAGATTAGCCTGACATCACCCATGCAATGCTCCATTCAGTGGGCTTTGCTGCATTACATGTTCTTTGAAGAATAGTTTCTGCAGAGTAATAACTTGGACCACAAATCCATCAGTCAGTGGATAGCGCAGAATATCCCGCGGGCCCTACAGGAGAAGGAAACCATGGATACGTTGGAGTGGCTCCCTGAGCAGTAGGTCAAAATCATTTGGCAGAATGCCTGTTTTTAATCTAAACTTCACTTGTCTGGCTATTAAAGGGACATTCCCCCATCAGATGCTTCCTGCATGGGCTGTCTCACTCCCAATGCACCACACGCTCAAGATAGTTGTAATGCAGATGAAGTGACTATCCGCCTGTTTATGGACTGTGTGTTTGTACAGAGGTGTGGAGAGGATGCAAGAGTCTTTGTTGAGGGTCATCCTGAGCAGCTATGTAAAAGGGGACTCCGATCTGCAGGCTTTTCCAATAAATGCATACAAAAGTAAACATCAAGTGCTGCTGGGAGATCATCAACGCAGGGAAAGAAACACTTTGGTCTGTCCGAAACTTGTTGGTGTTCTCGTGTAACAAGATGTCCATAAGGGAATGCTACCGCCTAGATTGCTGGAGTAATTGCTAAGGGATGCACTGACGCTTGGTACCGCCAACGCAAAGGCTTTGCAGAGAAGGACTGCTAACTAGATTATTTCACCACTGAGCATCGAGGGGCTGGGTCCAATGCCACAGCCCCACAGACATTTGATGCGTGTATTGTTCAAAGAGGCCGGATGAATGGCATCGGTACTTTGTACATCGAATACATTAACTTGAGAATACTGCGAATATAGACTTAACAACACTGAATATATGGACTGGACTAAATCACGTGCATAAAGAGAGTCATGTACTGTTTTGTATAGTTTGTATATGCTTTTATAAAAAACATTTATTATTGGATTTTTTTGTTATTGGATATTGGTTATTATATATATATATTCATTTTTTCACAGATGTAGCTGTACCTTTCTGCTTTGTTGTATTGATTTAAATGTCGATGTTTAATTTTGTTTAGCGCTTAGAGGAGTCTTGACCTGAAACATCAACTCTGTTTCTTTCCCCGCTGATGCTGCCTGGTCAGCTGAGTCCTTCCACGAGTTTTTCACTGTGCCTCGGTACACGTGATAATAATAAACCAAACAATGTCTGCATGTAATGTGCAGGTGGGAACTACAAATGCTGATGTTGTCCGAAGATAGACACAAAATGTTGGAATAACTCAAAGGGCCAGGCAGCATCTCTGGACAAAATGAATAGGTGACGTTGCGGGTCACAACTCTTCTATATATTTTGTTCCAGAATAGAACTATGTTTAATTTTTTTATTAAATCACCAGGCGCGTAGTAATGTGCAACAACACATCCTTGATGCACAAAATCATTTCTAGTGCACTCCTATTGTCAAATAAAATTAAAAATCTGCAAGTAACAAGATGCGTTATGGAGGATTCTGAACCCTGTCAGTCCGTAGTAACCAAACGTCATATGTACATGATGTAATTTTGTAATAGTTAAACATTTCGTCATATTTTATATCCCTGATCGCTTTGCTGCATCTCGAAGTTGCAACACGAAAACTCACTATAATGCTCGCATAATTTATCTGAAATTTGAAAGTTATTTATTTTAATATGTGAACATAGTTATGCGGTTACATATATTTCCGGGCACATATATTTCAGTGCCCTTGAACATTGCTGTTGCTTTAGTTTAAACTCAAACGTGTAAAAATTCATGATGTTTACAATGTGTGCATATGGGATTTTTTTCTAAAGAAAATGGTCTGACTTCCTAAATAAATTAATTTAGTTAAAATGTAAAACGAAACAAACGTTTAAAAACAAAACATATTTCAGCAAAGCCACGAAGTAGAAGCAACTTGAACCGAAGCTTCCTCTCACGTTTCTAGTAGCACCATACCGCCTTCCCTCAAGCAACACTCATCACCCCACCCCCCACCGCCACCCAGTCCACTCTATCACGCCAATGCTGTGGGCATTTTGCAGAAATCACAATCACAATCAAACGCGCCTTCTCTGACCAATTCATTTTAAAGGTGGCGAAAATAATTTGTATTTACATAACGTCTTACACTCAGTACACTCTCGGGCCTTTACCATGATTGAGGTACTTCATGGAGCGTTGTCACTATAGTAATATAGGAAATAAAGAGCCTAAACGTTGCTTTTAAAATGTTTTTTAAATACATTAAATAATATAAATGATGCTTTAATTAAAAATAAAGGGGTATTATTACAACTTTGACGAAAGAAATACGGCACAAGCTAAAAAAGTATTCACAATTTGAAACTTCGTTCGGCCAATTATTTACTGAGATAAATAATTTTAAATTCGGCTCTGTAAGACTCGAAGCAATTACAAAGTGAACATATTAGTTATGCCGATTATCGTGCCTGCTTATTTGTTGATGATCTGGGTTTAATTTGCATCGTTAAAATGGAGGAGGCGGTGAAAATTGTTTGGGTTATTTTTTGCCACTTTGTGCTTTATAGCACGTGTTTTAACAGATCTGAATAATTGTTGGCTTAAAATCAGGAATGCTATTTGCATGCCTTGAGACCTGAACATAAACATTTTAAAATTTAAAATTTTGTAAATATATTTAATAATCACGCCCTGGCAAAGCCGTAACAATTCAATGGGTTGCAAATGCAACAAGCAATCACCAGCCTCAACATACCGTTTCCTACACCCTGGGGTAATTATACATTTAGTGCAGTATTTCCCCATATATTTATAGAATTTCTGCACGCCATTTTCGCAACACTGCGCCTCAGATGTACTTCACTTCTTATAACTCAGGTATATTCTACCATCGTCGGTGTTACTGTAATCGAACCGATTTTAAAGCAAACCCTCTGATCATCAGATGACTGTAATTAAATATAACCACTTTAACGGTAACAACCCAATTTTATTATGCTAATGAGTGAAATTTGATCCTATATATAATATAACAAGGAAATGTCACACTGTATCATTCTTGTCCAGTGAGGACAAGAATAATGGCCCCAATAACCTTCCACTGTGCGGTATCAGTCTGTAATTCTAATAACCTAAATAATTCCGATCCAAAGGGCTGCTGATGGAGATAGTGGCGAATAATTCTTCTTGCAGCCAACACTTGTCTTTGTCAAACTGTTCACACGTCCCGTTGTCTTTTAAATACCCCGAATTATTGGTAATAATAATCGTCTTGATTTCACAACAGCGAGGCCTGCGCTCCTTCTATTATCGACCAGAGCGCGGGACGCTGTTTCAATGCGACACTTTATGATACTCTCGCAGTTCTGTCCGTGATAAGATATCGACTGATGATACAGAGGGCACCGCGAGTGTGTGTGGGTGGTGGGGTGGGGAGTTGGAGACAGTTTGTAGTGCCAGCAAAGAAAATAATTGCCTTTTTTGCAGAGTCTAGGTTATTTGGATTTATATAAAAATGTGTTCAAAATTAATTTGACTCTAATTTATGCGTTTGAAGCTATTTAGAAAGCAGAGCAAGCGTAATGCGCTAAACAAAATATATGTTCTTAGTGTTAGAGTTACAAACATTCGTTAAACGCCAATAATAGCCGACAGCTTCCGAACAATGTCCCCATAGATGATGCATCTGGTTAACTATCGGCTGCTTTATTTGGGTTATGAATCAACTAAGCTGGCTTGCATATACATTACCAACTGGACGGATTAAATATATGTCTTTATTTATCAGTGGTACTATCCTTATTCTGTTTACTAAGCTGTATTTGTTTAACCAGCAGGTAGAGTGTCATGAACAATAAGTGGTGCAGGTTCCCACATGTTCTATAGATTTCCTTCTTCGTCGGTTGATCAAACTCTTGCTGTTCGTTTATTAGAGGACTATTTGTATCACGTGACACAAAATCTTTATAATGGAGTAATCCTCCCATGCATGAGTTACTCTCTGATGAACGCGGCCTCCTTACTCCATTCACAATTTTAATTATTAATGCTCTCTCCTGGATAACACGTACAATTATCACACCCTGGAGCCCAGAGACACTATAGACGTTGTAAACAATAAAGCCATGATATAATAACGACGCATTTACCCCAAAACTACAGAGTCAGGAAAATGAGGCAATTTTATTTTTTTCTCTTTCAGTTATCTCTTAGAGTGGTCGCGTTGGTATTCCGTTTTCATTGTACACTTTAAATAAATATCTGGTGCAATCCTAATCGATAAACCACTCTACACATTGTAAGAATGGCGCTATTCATTCAAAATATCTTCTTAGTAGGCATACAGTTTACTATTTAATCCCTATTATCTAACGGAGTTTACATATGGCAGTCTATTTGTGCATAATAGCTGAAGTGGAAATTTCTACAGCGAAATCTTTAAAACAGGTCTCATTCCTCCTGAGTGATCAGTATGAACAAACTATCATGCAGTGATTAATGTGAAGCAGAGTGTTCACAGTGCGAACCAGCCTTCATACACGCATCGCATAAAACAGAGCTCGTGGTTTAGGATACTCACACTGATCGTGGGTTTACGATGTAAAGATGATGACCAAAATAATTAACCATAAACGCACAATTTTAGATAACTGTCAGAAAGGAGGTTTCAATTACATTCCGTGACGTTGATGCCAGGAATAGAACAAACGTTAGCTCCTTGGTATTTGATAAGTGTTGCTAAATTGGCCCGGAATTAATATAAATCAATTTTTGAATAAAATCAGAAAATGCGGGAAACGCACAGCAGGTCAGGCAGCATCTGTGCAATCAGATTACCGAACAGTGACAGATCTAGATAAAGTGGATGGGGAGAGGATGTTTCCACTAGTGGGAGCGTCTAGGACCAGAGGACACAGCCTCAGAATAAAGGGTGTACCTTTAAGGAGACGAGGAGGAATTTCTTTAGTCAGAGTGTGGTGAATCTGTGGAATTAATTGCCATAGACGGCTGTAGAGGCCGTCATTGGGCATTTGTAGAGTGGAAATTGACAGAAGCGTGTCAAAGATTATAGAGAGATGGCAGGGGAATGGGACTGAAGGCGAAATGTGCATAATGTCCCCTTGTGAAGCAAAATTTATATCTAGGGGAAGATACCTCGGTCGAGTATGTTAATTTCATTGTTATGTTGCCTGGACCTTGGCGTAGCAGGAAAATAACGTGTATATTTTCGTTAATATCTCAGAAAACCTAGCGTTTACGCTGGGAGCAGAACATCGAGGGTGGGCGGTGGCACAAGGCGACGGGTTGGGTAGGTGGTGACGAATGGCAGGAATTGCAGGGCAAAGCTTGGGGTGGGCGGGCTACAATTGTCTTTGAGGCCAAACTGATGTTTTATCTTTTGAAACTTGATAAACATATAGAGCAAGCTATATATGTAAGCATTAATTTAAAGGCACGTATGCATTTCTTATATTTGTATCTACGAAGATGTAAAACTCGTGCTTAGGAATGAAGACTGAAACGTCTGCATTAATTTTGACCGAAAGCTCTCTCCTCAAGTTTTGAAAACTTAAAGAGAGGATTGGAGGAGGAACGCTTAATGGAGTTAGAGTCGTGGATAGAGTAATAGATAGAGCCATAGTCATAGATGGGGTCATATAGTCATTAATAACCATGACTCTAATTAATAACATAGAGTCATAGATAGTCATAGTCATACAGCACGGAAACCGACCCTTCGGCTCAACTCGCCCATGCCGACAAGGCATCCCACCAAATCCCTAGTCAAATTTGCTCGCATTTGATCCATATTCGTCTAAACCCGTCGTATCCATCTACTCGTCTAAACGTCTTTGAAATATTGTTATTGGTTATATTTAAATTAAAGACAAATAGGTCTGCAAATTTTCCAAAAGACCTGAGCATGTTGGAGACTAACTTTGACGCCACATTGGTTTAATAATACTTGTGGCAACTCAAATTTCACTGTACATTAATTGGCGCATGTGACAATTAAATTGAATCATGAATCTTGAATCTTGAGCGAAGTGTCGCTGCACTTTGCTGTTGACATATTCAGGCTTTGATTCGAAATTTACACTGGCAGCTCGGTGCTCCTTTTGATCCAGTCCTAAACATGTACTGTAAACGAACACCAAGAGGTCTTTCATAAGGTAAGATTTGAGGCAAAAGTAGAAGATGAAATATGAAAAATAAATCACCTTTTCAAGTAGTGTGAAATTTATTGCCCCAAAAGGAAGCATACCGGTAAAGTTAAAATTGTAGGGTTTGAATAGAGGAATAAAAATACACGAAAACAACATATGGCTTTTCCTCATGCATCAGTGGAATCATCCTCAAAAAAGGACTCGTGTAAACTCCCCAAAAAAGGATAACAATCTGAAGAAGGACATCGACCCGAAACGTCACCTGTTCCTTTTCGTCAGAGATGCTTCCTGACCCACTGAGTTACTCCAGCTTTTTGTGTCTATTTTCAGTGTAAGCCAGCATCTGCAGTTCCTTCCTACACCATTCGGAGTAATTGTTTAGCAAAACCACGGAAGGAATCCATTTGTCATACCTGAAGATTGAAGGAAACTTTGAGGTCTGGTGTCAAAAAAAGACGAGACTTTGATGTCGCCCTTCACACGTGAGCAGCTGCCGGGCTCATATTTAGAGGCAATGACGGCGAAACAAACCCTCGGCATTTGCTGTCATACTTTGGGAAATTGACACTAACGTCTCGGTTTCCGTGCAAATTGAACAAGGGAATCCCAAAATTGCTGTCAGTGATTCATCACTGAACCACAGGCCGTGTTCTTTCCAGCAGTCTCCATCACGGCAATGGAAATCTTTTGAACAGCCTAGTATTTTCGTTTTTTATGATTTCGTGAGAGAAACCTACCCAGTTTTAAAATACCCTGAGAAACTCATGTTTAGAATTGGAGATTTAGTGAGGCTTTAGTCGCCCACTGTGCCATAATCGTTGCTTACGAAAGTTTTCTGGCCTGAATATAATCTAATTATATACTATAATCCTTTGCATGAACATTTAAAAATAATTTAGAAGACAACTAAGTTTACACACATAAATTCTGAAGCAGCCTCTACTTAAACTCGACAGCCATGCTCTCAAATTTTCTTTCTGTTTCAACTGTCTGTGGTAAATCTTTACTCTGGCTGATCAGCCAGCTTCATGGCATTTTAACCAAAGATTCTCTTTGATTTTAGCTAATGGCAACAAGGTCATGTGCTCACCTTCGAAGTTCTGCATCTATAAAATGGAGAATGAATAAACATTTAATGAATGATAGAAAATTGATGGCAGGTAAAAGTTCTTACCTTTCTGCAGTTTAAAAAATCTTTAAACTTGATATTGACAACTGAGCTTGATTGCATTGAGATTGAAAGCAATAATGAGTTGTGAATGGTGACAATGCCAACAAAACAAATCCATTTTTATATCAGAGGTTTGGGAGCATGACAGCCACATAATATCAAATCTCATACCGGCGCACAGTTAATATACTCGAGCTACACTCTAAAAACATTCAAAGTGGGAACCCCTCAGGAAGTGCTAACCCATCTGACAGCAATTTCCACCAGACAAATAGATCTCCCTTACACTTATGAATTGCACAATATGGAACAGAGGACATTTCATAAACATATCCAGATGTCTAATAGTTTGATGTATATTAAATAACATAGAGTGTAAAATCCTTTAAAACTAACAAGGAAAAAATCTTACTTTTTCACAATCTTTGAAGAGCTTTACGTACGGTATATATGTAGAGTAGATTGCTAAGATTTTTAACTTAACTGCAGTTAATTCAATTTGTACCCCCCTTTAATCTCTCCGAATGTCACCCTATTTCATAAAATAGAATCAAGGAAGCTCTTCAACTACTTGTTTTACAAATGTTTATGTTACGCTTCTCATCCAAGCATGGGACTTTGTTAGAGACACAACAAAGTGCAGAAGCTGGAATCTTGATTAAAACACCAAGTGCTGGAGTACATCAGTGGGTCAAGCTGGAGGGAATGTATACGTAATGTTTCAGATCAGGCCCCTTTTTCAGACTGTTTTTCTTGGACTTCATTAATTGGGCGGGAGTATTTTTTCCAGGTAAGGCAGACAAACATTGGTAGCTACCACATTATGAGGGATAGAGAGAAACATGAGACCAGATTCCAGCTTTGGAAAGATAAAAGATTTAAGGGATGAAACATAATTTATTATATCATTTTTTTCCTTTTGCGGAATTTGTTAGCACTCAGGATTCCTTTGTCTTTATTCTGCTCTTAGATGGTAATTTACATCAACCACTACATATCCGCCGGGTTGAGGTTCTTTCCCCACTAGAACCAAAGTTTATATCCACAATTAAAAGAGGAACAAGATGTGAAGAGACATAAATAAGTCTGATGATTGTGCAGGAGAAAGCAGCTCCTGCCGTGCCTGCTGCACTACCTCTGGGCATGAGGCACTGTGGCGTAGGATGAAGTACGGAAGGACTAGAATGAAAGGGAAATGTTTGAATGTACGTCATTTTTTACTTTTATAAGGAAAAAAATCTAATAGTTATAAAGCTTTTAAAGCCTGAATGCCAATCAAACAAATAAACCAATGAGTACAAAATGCAGTGGATACATTTGTGAAATATAAAATTATTTGTATGGAGGCTGAGCAGAGAGTGAAAGCAAGATAAGGAAAGGTCTTTTTTTGTAACTTTATTGTTTAATGAGAGTGGTATTTCCCCTCCCCCCCAGAATAATCTTTATTCAAATTAAAAAATATATACAAAACAAGACTGTTCAAAAACTCTTCAGACATTTTCAGCATCTATACATTCAATAGTATCATAATTAACAGTGTTCACAACTATCCTTAAATCATGCACCTTATTCACTCAGGTGGCCCCCTGGGGTGATATCCCTTACCTTGTTTGATGGGTGGCCTCACCAGTATCTACCCCTCAAGGTCCAGGAGCGGGAAGGAACCAAGACTGTGATCCTCTCCCATAGAGGTGGCATTGGCTGCACCAAGTTTCAGTGAGTCCCGCAGCATATAAGCCCTCAGTCTGGAATTGACCAGTCAGCACCATTCCATCTGCCCTGCTGGGAGGCCAACATTGATGATAGTGGTATGCTCCTTCTGCAAATTGTGGGATGTCAGTATCCCTAAGGATCACAAGAGTGGAAAGTGTGCCCAGCTGCAGCTCTTGATATGGGGATAGACCTGTGCAGGTGGCTGTGGCAGGATGACCTCAGGATCATATGGGAGACTGAGCATCATAGATATGACTTAGATAAATAAGTACAATAGGTAGAACAAAGGAAAAGAAACAAAATGCAGAATATAGTTTTCAACATTGTAGCACAACAGTTCCAGAAACAAAGACAAATGTCTGCAATGGGGTAAAGCTAAATCAGACAATACGTAACGTCACAGCTAAGGTGCAGGCAGAAAGTAGATGCATGACCACCACGGAGGGTAAAGGTAGCAAGGAGGCAAAGAGTCCAGGGATGGCCAGTGGCCATTTGCCTTGAAAACATGTAGACCTTTATGGATATTATTGACTGGGATGGCCGTGCAGTCAAAATCAGCAGCAGTCACGTCTGTGACTCTAGCTCTGAGGCACAAGATGATAGGGTGAAGTCAGCCAAGATTATAGGATACTCTATATATACCTATATAACTATATGTATATATACAGTGTATATATATAACTATAGGAGACTATAGTTCAGTCTGAAGAGGAGTCTCGACCCGAAAAGTCACCCATTCCTTTTCTCCAGAGCTGTTGCCTATCCCGCTGATTTACTCCAGCATTTTGTGTCTACAATAGGAGACTCTATAGTTAGGGGAAGAGGCTATAATGTATGGTCACAAACGGGATTCCTGGAAGGAGTGTTGCTTCCCTGGTGTCAGGGTCCAGGATTTCTCAGAGTGGCTGCAGAACATTCTCAAGGGGAAAAGTGAGCAGCTCAAGATCGTTCTGCACATTGATAACAACAATATAGTAATAAAGACGGAGCATGGAGTGTAAAGTTTTGCTGGTTCTGACCATAATTTTCCAAGCTTCTTTGGATTCAGGTGGAGCCTGAGGATTGTATAATTGCAGATGTTACATACTAGTTCAATAAATAATCTGTGACCACAGATCAATTAATCTAATCTTGGTTTTGGGGATTGTGTTAGAAACAGTAATAAGGGACTTCCGTAGAAGTTTGTGGAGATTTGCTGTCATCGAATACTCTATCAAACCTCTACAGATGTATGGTAGAGAGCATACTGACTGGTTGTATCATGGCCTGGTTCAATAACCCAAGCACCCAAGAACAAATGGAACTACACAGTGCGGTGCACATTGGCAGGTCCATTACATTTACCGATTTCTCCACCATTCAAGGAGTCTTCAGGAGACACTGTCTCAAAAAGGCAGACACAGCATTAAAGACCTACACTACTGCAGGTACTATTGCAACATTTAAAAAACATTTAGGCAGATACATGGATAAGGTAGGTTTAGAGGGATATGGGCCAAACGCAGGCAGGTGAGACTAGTTTAGATGGGACATGTTGATTGGCGTTGGCAAGTTGGGCCGAAGGGCCTGTTTTCACGCTGTATGACGCTATGACTATGATTACTCTGGCCATGCTCTCATTTCACTCCTACCATCGTGATGAAGGTGCTTCTTCCCAACAACCATCAAGCTCTTGAACATGACACAATACTAACCATTATCTCAACAAGTACGATTTTCTATGGACTGTGTTTTTGGTTGCACCACGGACTTTTGTTTTATATTACTATGATAATCTGATGTTATTTGTATTACTTTATTATATTATAGCTTATTATATATTTATTTCTGTGTCATTGTGTTAACATGCCTGTTAAGCTACAACAAATATGAATTTCATTGATCTGCTACTGGTACAGATGACAATTAAAATCTTTTGATTCTCATGACTCTCTTGATAGTCATTTGGACAAGTGTGGATAACTTAGAGAAACTGCTAAATGCCAGTTCTGCACAACTAGCCCTCCCCTGTGATGCCGCGCCGCCCCCCCCTTCAATCTCTAACCCCCTCCCTCTCCCTCTCTACCCCCCTCTCCCTCCCTCTCTACCCTATCACCCTCTCCATCTCTAACCCCCCCTCTCACTCTTTAGCCACACCTGTGCAGTTGGGGGTTATGTGTGAGTGGATAGTGCGGGGTTGGAGTAAAAGGAGCAAATTAATAATATTAATATAATATCAAGGGGGGGGGTTAGTGTATGTGTGCGGGGGGTGGTTAGTGTGTGTGATGCCGCAGGCCGCCACCCCCCACCCCCTCCCCCCACAACCGCGCGTTGAGGGGACGGGACCCAATGGGTCCTACTTGATCTAGTTGCCTTCTAAAAGTCTTGGTAAAGTGACATGCAATCGGATTGTCAACAAGATTGGAACTCAGGGAATAAAAAGGTGTTGCATAGAAATTGGCTAAGTGACTGGAAACAATGAGTAGCAGCTAAATGAAAAAAGAAAATACTAGAAATATTCAATAGGCTTTGAAGATCTGTGGAACGAGAACAGCGAACACTTCATTCAACCACAGTGGTAGGGATCTGCAATTTGCTGCCTTCGAAGATCAGGACAGTCGAAAACCCCTCAGCACATTTCCACAAAGAACTTGGCTGTAAACGTACAGTGCTCTGACCTGTAGACCTATGGGCCAGGAGTTTCAAGAGTGATTATTTGCCATATTCATTGGATATGAACCAGAACAATTAAACTTTACAGGCACATTTGATGCAACAACAACAAATATACAACAAATTCTCAGTTATTCTGAGTAATCCAGACCATAAGAGTATAAAAAAAAATGTTGAGCACCTTAGTAGTGTACAATACTTTGTGGTTTGCTATTGAGGGTGGGTGGTGATTAGGGGTGTGCAAATGGTTAAATAACCCGATGATTAATGGAAAATGTATTCTAATGAAGATAACAGTTAAACACCAGGAAATGCAGCAGCTGGTTTACAAAAAAATAGACACAAAGTGCTGGAGTGACTCAGCAGCTCAGGCAGCATATCTGGAGAACATGGATAGATAAAGAATTGGGTCAAGACCCTTCTTCATTCTCCTCAAAGAGCAGGAGAAGAGCAGGAATTACAGAGAGGGAGCAATGAGAGAGGGCCTCCATCAAACTGACATTGGAGAGAGAAGGGGAACTTCTTCAAAGTATGCATACCTTGAGGATATTTGCAGTGGAAAAGGAAAATGTAGGCACAAGGAACTGCAGATGCCAGTTCACAAAGGAAGACACTAAATGCTGGAGTAATTCAGCGGGTTAGGCAGCATCTCCGGAGAACATGGATAGGTGATTCTTTTGGGTTGGGATAACCATTGTCAGGTTACTGTACATTCTTGCGAATATTGAATTAAAATGAATGGAATATTTTATAGTCATTTTATTGTTAGTATTTTAGCATTGAGATGAGAGTGTGGCCAGTGTCATGTGAGCTATGTCAGCTTGACCTTGTTGGGCACTGGTATCAATTCACGCTTATCTGCTGAAAATGATTAAGTTAACTTTTTCATTCGTAGCTGCTCTTTTTAACTGATTTGTTAATTGCAAGCTCTGGCCACTAGTGGACTCTGTGGAACACTATTTTTGAGTCAGCCAACTCCACCACTATTGTCTATATCTCTTCATAGGCAATCCCTCGACAATTTACCTCACTAACATTTTGATCCAAGCACACATCTCACACATTTCTTTTACTTGCAATTTGTTTGGTGAATATTAAGCTAACATTTGGAACAGTTAAACAAAGTGCTCAGATAAATCAAATTAGTGGAATAAAATTGATTTCCATTATTTAATAAAGAGTAAATTTAGCCTCAGTATATAATATTAAACGAGTTTCATTATGTTCATACTGAAATTATTGCATCAGCAAGAACACAAATGTAGCAAAGTTTTACCAATCCACACACTGGCGAGCAGACATGTTGTAATATATCCGTTCAACTTCCTTTATTAACATTGGAAATGTTATGCAGTTGATAACAGAATAAGGTTAACTTTATGAGAGGCATTGGATGGACAGAGCTAGAGCACGGTGGAATATCGAGTAAAACTCACCCTCAATTTGCCGTTCTCCTCAGTTCCCATATTTCCTCTGAAGGCTCTGACCTACACAGGCTCAGATGTCGTTGTTCATTACCAGGTTTCCAACTCTTGCCAATTTGCTTATCATTTAATTTGAAGCAACAAGTTTGTGAAAATCAATCTGAGGAAAGTCAGCCTCACAGTGCTTACACTCAATCACACATCCTCTAAGAATATGACTGAATTCATAGAGTTTGGACCACCATTCACACCTTTATAAATGACTTTTGTTTATATTACCACCATCATTTTAAGAATAGCAGTAAATGGTATTTGTATTGATATATTATTGGATAAGAATTTTCATCAAGGGCTTGCTGGACTTTGAGTGATGTGGATCCATGAGCATTGAAACGAAGGATAAACAGAACATTGCATCACATAGGATATAGTTAATAGAGCAATGGATGAGTTCAGGTTTACAGAGGATGTAAACTGGAGAATATGACAGGGGTTGAGTCTCAAAGTAGCAGTGAAGCTGACACATGTTTGAGCATTGGTTGAACTGAGGCAGAGAGAGCTGTGTGGTTGCATGTGGGTGTAGTTAGCTTGTCCTGATGAAAAGGGGAAATTGTGGTGGATGTTCAGCTCAGAATTAAATTGAACATTAAGGTTGACAATCTGATGGTTCCTTTTCAAATAATTGCCACAGAGAGCAATAGATTCAGTAAAGATGAAATGAATATGAAGTGAAGCTTTAATCTTTCCAACATTTGGTTGGAGGAATTTTCTGCAACTCATTTCAGAACAATGGACAAAGTGTCTGACTATTCAGAAACAATGGGCAGGTCCACCTCTCGCTCCACCCTCAGATTCACCACTGAGTCCATGGCAGCTTCAATCATCCTGAACAGAGAGGATGGATACTAATTGTGCTTGCCTCTTGAGTTGTACTTCAGCCAAGGATGACTTATCTAGCACAGTGCCATTCAATGAATCACAATCACATGATATACTTAAGTGCTGCAAGTAAGAATTTCATTGGTCTATCTAGTACATATGACAACAAAACACTCTTGACTCTTGACTGTGTCCATGGTAAGCTACCCTTCCTCATTCATTATGGCCTTTTGGCAGCGCTTCACTCTTCGATTCACCTTCAATATCTCCCCTCTGCCCATGCAGTATATTTGTCTGATCAATAATTTATTCTTTAAATTTCTCATCTTAATTTTGATTAAGTTGCTAGTTCAAAATATCAGGGGCCCAATGCATCCCTTGCAGTTAACATTGTGAATGGCTCATTTAATATTACTTCGGAGTCACGTGAGTGATTCCGTGAAAAAGCCGCGCCAGTGCGCATGCGCGCCATTACATCAGACGCATGGCGCACCGTGGGCTGGAGAGCGCAGCTCCACCAGCGGTAAGTTATAAACCAGCAGGTAAGTGATTTAAAACTTTCTGTGGTTTACTTGGCTTCTGTAAGGCTGGTTACAGGAACCAACAGGAGCAACCTAGAAATTTAAAAATTAACAAAAAAGGCTGCTGCCGTTAAAAGTAAAAAACTAACCATGCTGAGCGAGCGTATGCCGGCTTAAGAAACGCCGGCTCCAAAGACGCCGACTGCAGAGCCGGCGGCAGTTCAGCAAATAGCAGCAACTCCGGTGCTTCAGAGCACTGTGGCCACTCCTGTCGGGAGGAAGGCCAAGAGAAAAACGGCCAGGCCTGTCGACTCTGATGAGTCAGGCCAGGAAGACGCCCCTCCTTCAAATAAAAAGGTTTGGGGATGTCTTGACAAAATGGAACACCTCATAGAACAAATGCTCAACCATGAGGTGTTCCAGTCAGGGTTGTATACCCCGAGGGTTCCCCAACAGCTCTCAGGAGCAACCTCAAGCAGAGGTCCATATGGCAAGGAGCAGTACAGGCATGAACTACAATATGCCTACGAGTATGAATGGGAACCCATAACAGCAGCACCTTTTCAAGGGCTGCATGATACCTCCCTTGAGCATGACTTGGGAGAGCCAGGGCAGTATGAATCTGACCCTGAAGTTGGTGTCACTGCAGAAGAGCATGCACCAAAGCACATGAGCTATGCTCCAGGTGTGCCGGATGTGGCCAGCAATTTTGCCATACACTGGTGAACTGGTGAAGCGATGGATGAAAATCTGGCCAGCAATATTAATTATATGGATTCTCACCAGCTCCAGGACTCCATAATGGAGGAAACTTCCCTACGATATCAAACACCTGTTAACTGTGCGTCGCTCAAAGTGCCCACCGTGAACTCGACTATCTGGGGGCAAATGAGCGCATCCATGCGGGGGCAAGAGTTGAGGTTTCAGAAAGTCCTCAAGTTGGTGGGTGCAGGAATAATGGCATTTGGGCGAATGGTCCAAGGGGCACCACTATCACGTATACAGCAGGACATGCTAGCGCTGCTGTGCAATGCTCATTTTGAGCATATTTGTATACGGAAGATAGCCATCAAATCAACCCTCAATCCAAGCTTTGCAGCATTGTGCAGATCTTCTAATGTCCAGACACCCAACTTGCTATTTGGGGAGGATCTGGCGAAGCAAGTAAAAGAGCTGGATGATGAGGCAAAAACAATCGGCCTCATCAAAACTTATCCCGGGGGCAGGATGCCATCTTGCAAACAATACCACTTCAGGCGAGCTACAGATGCTGGAGCAGGTCCAGCACCAAGCCGGGGGTTTCCAGCTATACACCACTGGCATGCACCACTGCACACCCACAACATGGCCAGGAGACTGAGGAATCCAAGAGCAACCATGGAGGTACGAGTAACTGGTTTAGTCCAGGATATATCCTCTGGGGATCAGCCACCGGTCGGGGGTAGGTTGCAATTGTTCTATGATGAATGGTGCTGCATAACATCAGATCTATTCATACTGGACAGTATTCGGGGGCTCGAATCGAGTTTATTTCTTAAGTACATCCACCCGCACAAAATACACCTAGTCGGGTATTGATTTTTTCAAGACTAGAAACTCTACAGGTGAATGATGAAATTAGGATTTTATTCCAAAAAGGGGTAATTGAAAGGATGGCATATCAGCCTCAACACTTTATGTCCTTCTGGACTTAACCCGACTTAACTCTTATGTCCAGTATAGACATTTTAAAATGGATACTTTCAGTACTGCTAAACAACTGGTATCAAAAGGTTGTTATCTGGCAACCATAGATCTGAAAGATGCATATTATTCAGTACCAATTCATCACCAGTACCGTAGATACTTGAAATTTAGTTGGATGGGACAGCTGTGGCAATTTAATGCTTTGCCCAATGGGTTAACCTCAGCCCCTAGGTTATTTACAAAGTTGTTGAAACCAGTATTAGGGTTACTCTGCACCCAGAATCACATTGTGATGGCATACTTGGATGATGTCTGATTATAGGCAAAACACAGGAGGCAGCTGAGGAATCGGTTTCACTGACCAAACACCTGTTTGAGAGGTTAGGTTTCCTCATCCATCCAACAAAATCCAAATGAGTACCATCTAGAATGATTGACTATTTGTGGTTCGTCATTGATTCAACTAACATGTCAGTGACTTTGCCTACGGCAAAAACTGTTGAAATTATGGAGGCCTGTAGCAATTTGGTAGAGGAACAACAACCCTCCATCCGGCTAGTAGCCAGTGTTATTGGTTAATTAGTGGCGGCTTTCCATGCAGTACAGTTTGGACCTCTGCACTATCAGAATGTGCAACGAGCTAAAGAACAAGCACTGAAAGAACATGCAGGTCATTTCGATAGACCATTGGAGTTGCCAGCCGAAGCTATAGCCGAGTTGCAATGCTGGATAATTAATGTCTCATGATGTACTAGAGACATTCTGACTCAACAACCCTCAGTTATTTTACAAACTGATGTGAGTGCTTCGGGATGGGGAGCCACTGATACCGAGTCTAACTGTGGCGGCAGATGGAGTGTGCAAGAGGCATTAATCCTGCAGAGGCATGGGATAAACTACTTAGAATTGCTGGGTGCATTCTATGGCCTAAAAGCATATTGTTCAACAATGAACAATATGTTCAGCTCCAGATTGACAATACCACAGCTGTTGCATATATCAATCACATGGGAGGAATTAGGTTAGTATCTTGTGATATTCTGGCTAACCTCATCTGGAACTGGTGCATTACGAGAAACATCTGGATCTCAGCTACCTACCTACCAGGTAGAGATAACGTGGTGGCAGACGCCAGGTCATGCAAATTTAATGACAACACAGAATGGATGCTGAATCCAAAAGTTTTCAAAATGATTGTCAGCCAGTATGGATTGCCAGACATAGATCTGTTTGCATCCAGGTTAAATCACCAGTTACCTAAATACGCCTCATGGGAACCGGATCCAGGGGCAGTAGCGGTGGATGCATTCTCGCTACATTGGGGACGTACGTTCTTTTATGCTTTTCCCCCATTTTGCCTTATCAGTCAATGTCTCACCAAAATAGAGCAGGACTCCACTTCAGGCATTTTGGTAGTTCCTGACTGGCCCACACAGCCATGGTTCCCATTGGTCCTGAGACTGATGACACAGCCATTCATGACTATCCCCAAATGCAGCAACTTGTTGGTTCACCCTGTGACAGGAGAGAGTCACCCTTTACATGATCGTATTAATCTGTTGATTTGCAGATCCTGACCAGACCGTTCCAGGGGCTCGGACTATCGAGTAGGACCGTGGATGTGATTACTGCGGCCTGGAGAGATAGTACTAAAAAGCAATATGTATCTCATATTAAGAAATGGGAGATGTTTTGTTTACAGTCAGATATATCTTATCATACTGCAGGCATACCGGATGTATTGGAGTTCCTTGCTACATTACATTTTGACGAGCAATTGAGCTATAGTGCAATTAATAGTGCTTGGAGTGCTTTGTCCTCCTATTTAGGGCAAGGGTCGGGACAACATTCAGTCGGATCTTATCCATTAGTGTCCCGATTCATGAGAGGTATTTTTTTAACATAAACCCTCCCAGGCCTAGATATACGGAAATCTGGGATGTGAGCATAGTTCTCACACTGCTTTGGCAATGGGCTCCAATTACATCTCTGTCTTTTCAGAAGTTAACGCTCAAAGTGGTCATGCTCATGGCGCTATTGTCAGCGCAATAGGTCCAGACATTGCAAAAGCTGCGACTGGACAGCATGCATTCTTCTGAAGATAATATTATACTTTATGTATATGATTTAAACAAACAAAGCAGGTCAGGGACAGATGGAACCAAAATAAGCTTTAAAGCATACCGCATTGACCTGTGGCTATGTGTAGTTATGCACCTGTGTCAATATATCGAGGTAACCAAGAGTCTCAGAGGCTCTGAAACGGCCATGCTCTTCAGTCACAAAAAACCTCATAAGAAGGTGTCAGTACAAACTATTTCTAGGTGGCTGAAACCGGTTTTGGATTGTGCTGGGGTAGACACCGATGTGTTTAAATCTCACTCCACCAGGGCGGCGTCAACATCCGCAGTGAAGGCGCAGGATGTGCTTTTAGACCAAATCCTCGGGGCCGCAGGATGGTTTACTGAAGGAACTTTTTCACGATTCTATGACAAACCTGTCCTCGCAGTGGAAGGATTTGGTCATGCTGTTTTGGGTTCTGTTTGATTTTTCATTTGTAATTTCCCCCTGGGAAAGAGGGGTTATTACTGTTCTTTTATTATTAAAAATGTTCACTGTATAATTTAAGCAATGTTCAATACATTATTTCTTTATCCTGTGTCAACCGAAGCAGTGTGTCGTATGGAACTGGATCTACGGCATGAAATCACGGAGCTTTGAAATCTTCACGGAATCACTCACGTGACTCCGAAGTAAAATAGTAAGATTAAATGAGAACTTACCAGTTTGAAGTTTGATCTTTATTTTATGAGGAGTTACGGTGAGCAATTACGTGCTCTCCGCTCCAGGCCCTCATAATCGCAAAGATCATCTGGTAGTTCTAGTCTTCTGAGCCTTACTATATCACTTCAACTGTAGTTACTGTGATTTCACGCCACTGCTTTGAAGATTGACGTGCATGCGCACTGGCAGGGCTTCTTCACGTAATCGCTCACCGTAACTCCTCATAAAATAAAGATCAAACTTCAAACTGGTAAGTTCTCGTTTAATCTTACTATTAATCTTAATCTTACTATAATTTGGCCACATGGTGCTTACTGATCCCTCTCCCCACAACCCTTTCATAGCAATTCATTTTTCATTCTTTTAAATAGTTCTTGCCATTTTACATTAAATTAATCACAGTTTTGGCTTGTAGGCATTCTCTCACATGCATCTAAAATATCACTAGCCAACTTCATCTCATGTTAACCAATTATAACAATTAAAAAATAATAATCTTACCAGACTCTAAATTGGAATTGAAGCCCTTGTTCCACAACTGATAAAAAGTAGCCAGTTGATTGAAAAAAAAAACAAAGTCTATATGGATTTCAGTAAGGCCTTTGACAAGGTTCCCCATGGAAGGTTGCTTAAGAAGGTTCAATCTTTGGGTGTTAATGGCGGAGTAGCAAGATGGATTCAACAGTGGCTGAATGGGAGATGTCAGAGAGTAATGGTGGATGACTGTTTGTCAGGTTGGAAGCCGGTGACCAGTGGGGTGCCTCAGGGATCTGTGTTGGGTCCACTGTTGTTTGTCATGTACATTAATGATCTAGATGATGGGGTGGAAAATTGGATAAGTAAGTATGCAGATGATACTAAGATAGGTGGTGCTGTGGATAATGAAGTAGATTTTCAAAGTCTATAGAGAGATTTGGGCCATTTGGAAAAGTGGGCTGAAAGATGGCAGATGGAGTTTAATGCTGATAAGTGTGAAGTGCTACATCTTGACAGGACAAATCAAAATAGGACGTACATGGTAAATGGTAGGGAATTGAGGAATGCTGTGGAACAGAGGGATCTAGGAATAGTTCCCTGAAGGTGGAATCGCATGTAGATAGGGTGGTAAAGAAAGCTTTTGGTGTGCTGGCCTTTATAAATCAGAGCATTGAATATAGGAGTAGGGAAGTAATGTTAAAATTGTACAAGGCATTGGTGAGAGCAATTCTGGAGTATGGTGTACAATTTTGGTCGCCTAATTATAGGAAGGATGTCAACAAAATAGAGAGAGTCAGAGGAGATTTACTAGAATGTTGCCTGCATTCCAGCAACTAAGTTACAGAGAAAGGTTGAACAAGTTAGGTCTTTATTCTTTGGAGCGCAGAAGGTTAAGGGGGGACTTGATTGAGGTCTTTAAAATGATGAAAGGGATAGACAGAGTTGACGTGGATAAGCTTTTCCCATTGAGGGTAGGGAAGATTCAAACAAGAGGGCATGACATGAGAATTAAGGGACAGAAGTTTAGGGGTAACATGAGGGGGAACTTCTTTACTCAGAGAGTGGTGGCTGTGTGGAATGATCTTCCAGCAGAAGTGGTGGAGGCAGGATCGATTTTAACATTTAAAAGTAAAGTGGATAGGTATATGGACGGGAAGGGAATGGAGGGGTATGGTCTGAGTGCATGTAGATGGGACTAGGGGAAAATAAATGGTTGGCACAGATTGGAAGGGCCGTGAAGGCCTGTTTCCGTGCTGTAATTGTTATATGGTTATATGTTATATTTTGTTACATGTTGCAAGCACCTAGCCAGTAAGAGTGAAAGGGATACTCGGATGACAATTCTGGCCAGGACCCTTCTTCAGACTGATTGGAGTAGGGAGGAGAAAGGTGGAAAAGAGAGACAGGGGTGAGACAAACCCTGGCAAGTGATAGGTGGATACAGGTAAGATGAGGTGGGGTGAATGGCAGATGAATTTAGTAAATGGCAAAGGCTAGAGGTGAAAAACAGATAAAAAGGTGTCACATAAGGAGAGAAGATGTGGAGTCGCAGAGCCATAGAGCTTTACAGTGTGGAAACAGGCCACTTACATGGTCCACACCGGTCAACATGTCCCAGCTACACTAGTCCTACCTGCCCGCGTTTGGTATATATCCCTCCAAACCTGTCCTATCCTGTCTAACTGTTTCTTAAATGTTGGGATAGTCCCTGCGTCAACTACCTCCTCTGGCAGCTTGTTCCATACACCCACCACCCTTTGTGTGTAAAAGTTACTCCTCAGATTCCTATTAAATCTTTTCCCCTTCACCTTAAACCAATGTCCTCAGGTTCTTGATTCACCTAGTCTGGGCAAGAGACTCTGTGCATCTACCCAATCTATTCCTCTCATGATTTTATACACCGCAAAAAGGTCACCCCTCATCCACCTGTGCTCCAAGGAATAGAGTCCAAGCCTACTCAACTTCTCCCTAGAGCACAGACCTTCTAGCCCTGGCAACATCCTTGTAAATCTTCTCAGCACCCTTTCCAGCCTGCCAACATCTTTCCTATAACATGGTGCCCAGAACTGAACACAATGCCCGTGTTAGACTTCCCACAATGCCCAACGCATTTTGGAGTGAAATGTAAAACCAGAGTGATGGATATAGGTGGAAGGGGACAGGAAAGAGATAAAATGGAAATGTGGTACTTGGGATGGGAGATTAGCATAGAAAGTATGAGAAAAGAGCAGAGTTTGATCAGCAATGGTCACCATGGATTCAATAAGGGGTGATTCTGACAAATTTGATTGATGTTTTGAGATTTTACTATTTTTCAGTGTGTCAATTGGGGTGCTGTAATTGAATGTATTCCACATAAATAATGATAGGGCGCTTGAACATTTCTCACATGAAACCCAGGGAGAAAAGTTCAAAACATATGATATCTAGGATAATTTGACAAACATAATCTAAAATTAGCCTGCTGATTGGAAACAGGGGGTGATTGAAGCCTGTGACCAGTGGTAAAGCAAAAGGAATCAGTTTGGGCATCCGTGCAGTTTATTGCATAGATTAATAATATATAAATAATCTGAATGTGAATACATGAGGTATGGTTAACCAGCTAGCAGCTAACATGGAGATAGGTGCTGATATTGATATTGAGGAGGATATTCATTGATTATAGAATGATGTTAGTCACTTGATAGGATGGGCAGGGAAATGTGAGGTGATAATTTAGCAAGGACTAATGTATACACATGGCCGTCCGAAGGGGGGGGTGGGGGTGCGTTGGGTGCGACCGCACACTCCTTTTTTCCCCCCAGAGTAAGAAAAAGTTGGGGTGCAGTTGGGGAGGCGACGCAAAATGACGCCGTCTCTCCGCGCGTGCGCAGTGGGCCCGGGCGGGATCAGACTGCCATTTGCACTCCACACCAAAGACCCATTGAGCTCGATGCCTCGTGTCTACTCCAGGTAAGTAGTGGAATATTGCGTTGCAGGAGGGGAAGTTTTTTATCCTCGGTTCAAACTACCCGTGAGGGGGTCTAATCTGGCCTGCAGGATAAGGGAGGGTTACACAAAAAGCTGGAGAAACTCAACGGCTGCATCAGCATCTAAGGAGCGAAGGAAATAGGCGACGTTTCGGGTCGAGACCCTTCTTCAGAAGGAAAGGTACTCTGAGAAGTTGAGGAGCAAGATCTCAGCTAGTGACTCTTCTTCAGTTTGGAAGGGCATGCAAGAAATCACCAGCTATAAGAGGAAAGCTCCCCGTTCTTTGGACAATCGTCAGCGGACGAACGACCTGAATGAGTTTAACTGCAGGTTTGAAAATCAGAAACTTAATCCTGGTACCCCCTTCCCAACTAACACTGCCAGACCACAATCTGCAAAGAATGGACCCTGCACCCTCTCCTTTCCATTCACCACTTCACATCTACTTAAGGCAAGACTCCAGTATGAAAAGAGTGGACCACTTCCCACCCCAACCAACACTCCACACCCACTCACAGCCTGACCTCAGTCTGCAAAGACTGGGTCCTTCTACACCCACCCCACTCCAATCATCACTTCACACCCAATTACTCATTTTTAACCAGTCCCTGCAAAGATATATTGTCCCTACCTGCTTCAAAGTCTCCACTATTGTCCCTGTACCCAAAAAGGTAAGGATTACTGGTCTTAATGACTACAGGCTTGTCGCACTGACCTCTGCAGTCATGAAGACCCTTGAAAGGCTTGTGCTGGCCAAGCTGAAAAAGATCACAATCCCTCTGCTGGACCCTCTGCATTTTGCATATTGGGCCAATAGATCTGTGGATGACGCAGTCAACCTGGGCCTGCACTTCATCCTCCAGCACCTAGACCATCAGGGAACTATGCGTGGATTTTCTTTGGTGATTCTAGCTCTGCATTCAACACCATTATGCCAGAGCTACTACGCTCCAAACTTTCTGAGTTGACTGTGCCTGAACCCCTCTGTCGGTGGATCACCAGCTTTCTGACAGACAGGAAGCAGCATGTGGGGGGGGAAAGCATATCTTGGACCCGCAAACGTTGAGGACCCTCAGCATTGGAACACCGCAAGATGCGTACTCTCCCTTCTCCTCTACTCTCGCCACATCAATGACTGCACCTCCACAGACACCTCTGTCAAGCTTCTCAAGTTTGTGGACGACACAACCCTGATTGGGCTGATCCAGGATGGGGATCTCTGCAATCTTTTCAGTTTGACATCTTTCCTATAACTGCCCAGTGCCCAGAACTGAACACAATATTCTAAATGCTGTCTCACCAACGTCTTATACAACTGCAACATGACCTCCCAACTTCTATACTCAATACCCTGACTGATGAAGGCCAAAGTGCCAAAATACTTTTTGACCACCTGATATACCTGCGACACGACCTTCATGGAACCATGCAACCATCAACCATTCCTCTGCCCACCTGGCTAATTGATCCAGATCCTGCTGCAATCTTTCACAACCATCTTCACTATCTGCAAAACCACTCACTTCTGTATCATCAGCAAACTTGCTAATCTTGCCCTGTTCTGTGATGTTTCACAGAGTGCTGGAGTAACTCAGCGGGTCAGGCTGAGTATAGAAGTTGGGAGATCATGTTGCAGTTGCATAAAAGGTTGGTGAGGCCGCATTCAGAGTATTGTATTCAGTTTTGGGCACCATGTTATAGGAAAGATGTCATCAAACTGGAAAGGGTATAGTGAAGATTTACGAGGATGTTGCCAGGATTAGAGGGCCAGAGCTATAGGGAGAGGTTGAGTAGGCTGGGGATCTATTTCATGGAGCACAGGAGGATGAGGGATGATCTAATAGAGGTGTATAAAATCATGATTTGAATAGATATGGTTGAGTCTTTTGCCCAGAGTAGGTGAATCGAGGAGCAGAGGACACAAGTTTAAGGTGAACGGCAAAAGATTTAATAGGAATCTGAGGGGTATGATTTTCACACAAAGGGTGGTAGGTGTATGGAACAAGCTGCCAGAGGAGGTAGTTGAGGCAGGGACTATCGCAATATTTAAGAAACAGTTAGACAGGTACATGGATAGGACAGGTTCTGATGGATATGGATCAAATGTGGGCTGGTGAGACTAGTGCAGATGGGACTTGCTGGGACTCACTCTATGACTCTATCTATCTTTCCCTCTCAAACCCATTCTCCTGCCTTCTCCCCATTACCTCTGACACCCGTAACAATCATGAATCTATCAAGGTCCTCCTGAAAAATGTCCATTGACTTAACCTCCACAGCTGCCTGTGGCAATGAATTCCACAGTTCACCACCATCTGACTTAAGAAATTCCTGCTCATCTCCTTCCTAAAGGAATCTCTTTTAATTCTGAGGCTGTGGCCGCTGGTCCTTGACTCTCTCACTAGTGGAAACATCCTCTCCACATCCACTCCATCCAGGTTTTTACTAGGCTGGGACAGATGGCAACAGCTTCACACCGTGTCCCAAAGTCCGTGTCCTGTCCTGCATCACCCAAGGCAGCAGAGATGTTATAGGGGAGGGCAAACAAAGTAGCTCACGATGGTTTGGGTAACATTCAGGAATGTCTATGCATGTCACATCATGAATATTATTGAAGAACGGTCTTGACCCGAAATATAATCTATATCTTTTCTCCAGAGATGCTGCCTGACTCACTGAGTTACTCCAGCACTCTGTGAAACGCCGCCTATTCATATTCTCCACAGATGCTGCCTGACCCACTGAGTTACTCCAGCACTTTGTGTCTATTTTCCCTTCACCCATCTGCCCAAGCCCACTCTCTCTGTCCTTTGCTATGTTCCTTTCCACCCATAAACCTCTCTCTGCCTTTACATTTCACTGAAATCTGCTCTACTTATCTACATGCATTTTTCTTCTTAACTTTTTACTCATAGAATGATACAGTGTGGAAACAGGCCCTTCAGCCCAACTTGCCCACACCGACCAACATGTCCCATCTAAACTAGTCCCACTCACACGCGTTTGGCCCACATCCATCTAAATCTGTCCTATCCATGTACGTGTCCAAATATCTCTTAAACATTAGGATAGTCCCAGCCTTAACTACCTCCTCTGGCAGCTCGTTCCATACACCCAGCACCCTTTGTGTGAAAAAGCAACCTCTCAGATTCCTTTTAATTTCTGAAATATTGGTCATAATTTGGTGCAAAAATGCTGCAAAATAAGGCTCAGAGTGCATCAGAGAGCATCTAAAACCCCTGGACCCTGGCATCGAGGGACTTCATGCTTTGCGCTTGTGATGTGCGCAGCACGCACATTATTTCACGTTAAATATTTTGTAATTCTGTCATGCCACCCTCCTTTTTGAAAAGCTTCGTTTGGGCATGATACAACGTGTGAAAGAAAGGCTGGAAGTGTGAAGAAACAACCAAACCGATCACCAAGGATCCCTGAAGGTAGCAGCAGTAAATGAGATGGTGAAATAAAGAACAAGAAATACTTGTCTTCATTAGGCGAGGCATTCAGTCTAAGAGCAGGAAGGCGATTACAAAACTATACTCATATAGTATATGTGAATCTGGTCACCATGCTACAGGAAGGATGTGGTTGTACTAGAGAGAGTACAGAGGATTTTGCCTGGAGCAAAAAACAGACTGCAAGTGGAATCAATCAATCAATCAATCAGATTTATTCATGATATACACAATAAAGTGCAGTGAAATGAACTTGCCAGCAGCGGTACAATCAAAAAGAAAACACAATACACAACAAAATTTAACTCAGACATCCACCGCAACATTCTTCACCGTGGTGTAAGGCACAAAGTACAGTCAGTCCTCCTCCATTTTTCCCCCGTGGTCGGGGCCATAAACCTCCGCAGTTGCCGATGCGGGCGACCAGATGTACAACCCGGATGTAAACCACAACCCGTTGGCTCCTGACCTGACTGCTTTAGACCAAACATGGACCAAAGATTTGAATTCCTGTGAGTGAATTGTTGTGATAGTGACGGCCTGTGACATCAAGACAGCATTTGATCAATTGTGACATGAGGTAAAACTGTTCAATAGACATAAAGGGAAAACACTACAGTGGCTGTTATCATACTTTGCACAAAGGTAGAAGGTGGTGGTTGTTGGAGGCCAATCATCTCTGCCCCAGGACATCACTTACAGGACTTCCTCAGGGCAGTGAAAGAGTGCTTAATAATCTATCCTTTGAATTCAATTGCATTAATATTGCTGTATAACTCACCATTAAAAGTCTTGATCAGATGACTCGTGGATTAGATGCATAAATAATGTGGATTCAAAATCAGAGGAGACTGAGTGACTCATACGGTACGCATGAGAGGAGCATGAGGGAATACTCTCCACTTGAACCTCCAACAACTTTCAAGATGCTCAAGTAGGACTATGCGCGCTGCTTAATTATTATTACATTAACCATCATAAACATTAATTCTTTCCATTGCTGGTACGCAGTGACTGTAGCATGTGCCATTTACAAAATGTACTGCAGTTTTTCCCCAAATATACTCTGACAGAAATTTCCAAACCTACAACCTGTAACATCAACTCACTGCCAACTTCTCACAGGCAATTAGGGATAAGCAATAAATGTTAGCCTTGGTTGTATACAAAATTAGCAAGTTTGCAGATGACAAAATGTGGGTGGCATCATAGATAGTACAGAAGGCAATTGAAAAACTGCAGCAGAATCTTGATCAGTTGGGTAGGTTGGCTGAGGAATGGGTAATTAAGTTGAATGTGTGAGGTGTTGCATTTTAGGAAGTCAAACAGGGCAGGGCCTTCATAGTGTACGGCAGAGCTCTGTGGAGTGTTGTAGAGCAGAGGGATCTAGGAGTGCAGGTACATAGTTCCTTGAAAGTGGTTAAGAAGGCTTTTGGCACATTGGGTTTCATCAGTCAGAGTATTGAGTATCGAAATTTGGAGCTTATGTTACAATTGTACAAGATATTAGTGAGGCCACATTTGGAGGATTGTGTTCAGTTCTGGTCACCCTGTTATATGAAAGGTGTTGTTAAGCAGGGAAAGGTACAGAGAAGATTTACAAGGATGTTGCCAGGACTTATGGGCCTCGGCTATAGGGACAGGTTAAGCAGGTTAGGACTTTATTCCTTGGAACACAGGAAGAGGAAGGGTGTTCTTAGAGAGGTGTATAGTATCATGAGGGGATTAGGTAGGGTAAATGCACAGTCTTTTGCCCAGTGTAGGAAAATCAAGAACCAGAGGACATGTTTCAGGTGAGGAGGGAAAGATTTAATATGAACCCGAGGGGCAACAATTTTACACAAAGGGCAGTGGGTATATGGAATGAGCTGCCAGAAGAGATAGTTGAGGCAGATACTATCATAATATTTAAGAGACATTTGGACAGGTGGGACTGATGTAGGTCGGGAATGTTGGCCGGTGCGGGCAAGTTGGGCCAAAGGGCCTGTTTCCATGCTGTATGACATTATGACTATGACTATGACAAGAATACCAACAGATAAATAAACAAAGACGTTTTGGTATTTACACACAAAGTGAGGTACACTTCCTTTGTGGGCAGTGTAGCAAAAGTTGATTGAGTCCTGATGAAAGAGCCATTCTAAGAGGAAAGATTGAGCATGCTATTCATTAAAATGTTTAAGGATGATAGGGGAGAAGGTAGATGCAGGGAGACATTACTTTCAACTTCAGAATATAGAACTGGGGCTAGGAGGTGAGACTTGTAGGGCAGACTTAAACATTTCAACATACATAGATTTTTTCTTTCATTGAGAGCTTTGTTATTGACCGTATTCAAGGCTGAAACTGATGATAAGTTACAAGGAATGTGGAACTAGATCAAGAAGTGGAAGAGGCAGAGTGGTGAAGCCATCTCAAAGGAATGACTCCTGGTCCTATTTCTAAAGAATATTTTTTTAATTCTGATATCAAGGAGTATCCACAACATGATAGAATAATCTTAGAAAATCATGCTTTCTGTTCAGTACTTAGCGTGCATGAGGGTCAAATTAGCTTTGGAGGGAAAACTAGAATTACTTAATGTGAAATTCCAAATTTTAAGTGTGTATTATAACACCAGTCATAAATATAACAATTGATTTATTTTGATGTTGTAATGTGAATTTCCATAAATTTAATTTACTATTTATTGCACAATAAGTACATTATTTTAGTATATAAAAAAATACCAGACAACTAAGTTTGAGGAATGAATGCTAAATTAAAAAATGAAAATGTCAACATTAAAAGGAACAGTACTGAATTTCTTGATGTTGTTGTTAATGTACAATGTTTTAGATGCAGTGTCATTATCCACCTACTGCAAGGGAGAAGGAAGAATGTCAGTGTGCACCAGGAAATATGGTTCATAAAGGCAAACTGGAACTTGATTCATGGAGTTCCCATGAAGGTTATAAATATAACTGGAGTTCATATTTGTGGTTCGGATGTTATCTAAGCTCCTTCATTCAAAAATGACTTCATAAAAGAACCACAGTTGCAATGTGAATAAATGCAGTTATATTTGTTCAATTGCTCTGGGCTATGCGTGGTTTGTTAGTTCTGCTACTATATGTGAATTAACATAGGGGAATCAGCAGCATCCATATAATGACAGAAATCAACTAAGTCCATCAATTTATTTTCTAAGTGACCTCAGTGTTTTAAAGGAAAACAGCATCACAGAATTGGGACATATTGTTGAGCTGTACAACCTTGCATAAAATAAACTTTCTGAAACATACCATTGGCACAAACCAAAGAAGAAGATGTGTTTCACAATCGAGATGCACAGGGGCACTTCAAAGTAAGTCTATGTACATATGGAAATTCTTCATTTCTAGCTGAATCTCTTGTACTTTTGGGCAAATTTACTGCAGCATTACCTTTAGAAATAAGCTGTGTTAAAATAAAGCATATCCACAGAGTTTAGGCCAGTTATCAACTGGTGGAGTCTAATCATCCTCATCATGGTTGGATTATAGCAGAATATCATGCACACTGTGCTGGGAGTGCTGCCTAAGTAAATAAACAGATCTCATTATGAAGCATGGGAGGGCTGCAGTCCCACAGGCGTAGTGTGTTATGCAGCAGCTCCTGCAGATCATTGCTCTCAAACAGGAATTCAAGTGATAGTTTGGGCAATTTATGAGAAATACCATATATAATGAGGTCAAGATCACAAATTTTATTTCTATTCAAATGATCAATAACATGAATATTTTTATGCTCAAGTTAAAGTGAAATATGGAATACAGTAAACTCCTGCCTTCGTGGTGGTTCAGGTAACAGAAATTCCCCTTCACTGAATTCACAAATCACGACCAAAATTTTGAGATATGGAATGAAAATTCACGCTTATGCAATTTACACAAGATATAAATAACTAAATAACCATAAAATGTGAAAGAAACAACAAGTGTTTTCCAATTTATGACAAGGATTCACATTACAGAAAATCAATGATGACAATCTTCTTATCGAGCCCACATCACAAGATTAGAAATTGTTCAGCCAGAGCTGAACACACTTCTCGGCATCTGCATACAATGCCATCTTGTGCTTCTTGTGCTTCTTGTGCGTGGTGGTGGAAAGACTGATGGAAACAGGGCCGTGACATGAATGCTCTTTCCTTGACCCCATGATACAGATGGTTGTCCAGTATTGAAACGCTTCCCCCACCCCCCTGCTTAATGTGGAAACATCCTACATTTAGGCAAAAATACTTTTGAGTGTGCCTGGAAATTATAAGTGGAATTCTAGTCTCCACTAGTTTCACAGCTCCCCTTCTGTTCCAGATTTCCTTTTGGTAACAACCAGGTAACTGATGATTTGCCAGGGGGGACCAGTTTATTTAGAAAATTAGCAACACACATTCTTTGTCCATCTGCCAACATACAAACATCATTATTTCCATTCTAATGGAAAGGATCGTTTAAATTACACTTCTTTTTGCCCCATCCACAACTAATTTCATACAGTACACCAGTTGGGTTGTTTTCTTGCTGGAAATAATTCCTGCTGCCTTTTATCTTCAAACTTCCACTTATAACAACTGTGTTGTCTTGATTATTGAATCCTGAGGGAGTCTATGAGCACACTTTGTTTCAGGTATGCTTAAATGCTTTGAGTAATTATTAATAATTAGGAGCCTACTAGGTAACTAAAATTAAACATACAACATTATATAGCAGATTCAAACTATTTTCCTCTTCACCACAGATTTACGGTTAATATAGGGTTGCACTTTAACCTTTGCCTCCAAACTTCTCTTTTGTTTCCTGTTCTGCCAAACCATCCTTTGCAATGCCCCTATTCCATTGATTTCGCGCATGAGTCATTTCCTTCTATTTCTCCCTTAAACCTTTACAGTACAATTTTACTTCCTCACTATCCTGTCTAACTGCCACCATCAGATTAAGTCTATTCTCAGGCATTGCACCCATCCACCTGGATGGATAAATGGCACAATATTATTTATAATTTTAGAATGCGGACATGGGATATTTCAGTCTCTCAAGACATGACTCCACAAAACAATGACTATCTTCTATCTGAGACATTATTTTCATGAACTATCACAATATTCTTTGAACCACTAATATCTAGACATAGTGGAGAACCAAGGATTCGTAGAAATAAACAAAATGTTTCGCAAAACAAAAGCTGTTAATGAAATTAATGAGCATGAAAGGGATAAACCATAATGACCAGATAATCACATGCTTGATAATGGATATTATGAACTTTATTTCTTCACCTTCATCTGTTTTCCCATCTACCCATCGACATTCCATAGAACATGATACAGTACAGCGCAAGAATAGGTCCAGCCCAGAGTCCGTGCCGAAAATGATGCCAAATTAAACTAATTTCTTCAGCCTGCAGGTGATTCATATCTCTCCATTCCCTTCAGATCAATGTGCCTATCTAAAATTCTCTAAAATGCCACTATCATTTCCACCTCCACCACCAACACTGGCAGTGCATTCCAGACACCCACCACTCTGTGTAAAAAACTTGACACACTTAAATGTTGCCATTCTTACCTTAAAGCTATGCCCTCTAGTTCTGATGTTTCCACTCTTGGAAACAATTTATGGCTGTCTACTCTATCTAATTCTCATAATTTTATATACATCTATCAGGTCTCCCCTTTATAACCCGATAGATATATATCTATCAGGTTATAAAGAAACTAAATTTATTCAAGTATAATAAAGTTCGTAAGAGGGTAAGTAAAGGATTACATGTCACAAGTCTCACACCCTTTTCCTCGTTGGGTCTTCACAGAACTGCGTGGCAGCTCGTAGCAATGTGTCTCATTGCCTTCTGTCCATCGGGGACTCCCGTTTGACATAGCTGGTCTGGAGAACTCAAGGGTGTTCTGGATCTTGGTCCACGGCAGTCCTCATGGGCAGAAGAGTGTGAGTGTGAGACTTGTAACTTATGGGCCTGTCCCACTTGGTGATTTCTTAGGCAACTGCCGGTGACTGTCATAGTCGTAGAAGGTCGCCGAAAAACCCGCGACAACCTACATCATCCTGGTGACAACCTACGGCAGCACCTACATCAGGAGAAGTCAAGCTACGCTCACTGGCGTCAAACCCACTGTCGCTGAAAAATGTTCAACTTGTTGAAAATTTAGCGCCGACCAGAAAGACGCTACGACCTTTTTGCACGACTGAGGAGACTACTCCTGGCGACTACCGGCGAGCATGTGGCGACAAACTAGTTGCCTAAAAAATCGCCTAAGTGGGACAGACACATTATTTAATCATTTTTTATAATAAAGTTAGTTTCTCTGTAATCTTAAAGTGTTCTTCTTCCATTAGTGATACAAATCCTCAAAATCTGCTTGTATCATTGCATTTTGGCATAGTCTGCAGTATTCAGTGAAAATGTTGACAAAGAAGAACAAAGAGCTGAAACCTGAGACCTTTCAGGTCCCAGGGTGGTCTGACAAACTCTGAGGGGTTTGGTAGCTTGGCTGAAGTATTGAGTAAATAGGGCACTATTGCAAGAGAGAGTTGCAGGATAAGCCAGAAAAGCTAATGAACTCAATTATTAAATGTTTGAAGGGACCAATAAGATAGAAAGCTCCCCACAAATGGGGTGGGTAATTGCTCTTGCACTAAGCCAATAATGTGTTAAAAAGGAAAGACTTGAAACTCAAACTGAAAGATTAACAAAAAGAATTTGCTGTCGTGGAAAAACAAAATGTAACTGACAGAGGTAGCAAAGGAACAGCAGAAAAGGTAGAACGGAAACTATTTAATACGGCTTGTAATTTAGACACTGTTCAACACCAAGTTAAATTAAAGAGGTTGGAGTGGCGGGTGTACCCACCAAAAGTGTGCACGATGTTATCAGAAGACTGGGACCCTGTCCATCAGGATGGGGATATCTGGGACTTGAGTCATCTAGATTGGGATTGGATATGTGGAAAGAATGATGGGTCAATTTGGGAAGCTCAACCCTAAGATATAAGAAGACAGAGAAGAGGAGAACACCAGATATCTTTTCCAAACTACTTACGGCTTCATCCTGAAGGAGGTTATGGTCTAAACATGAATAGGCAAAGTCTAGTTGAGTTAAATATAATGTGCTGGAGTTCAGTCTTGCATTCAAATGATAAGTTCCAACAAGCTGGCAGTAATTTGACCCTACTGACGAGGCTTACAATTATGCATGGGTTTATGGGGAGAGGAAATGCAGGAGTCAGGTTTTAAATGAGGGACGGCAACAGCAGCAGCTAGAAATAGGCAAGACAAACTTTGCTTCCCTGACATCTGAGATGTGCTCAGTCCTAACACTATAAATAGCTTCCAAAGAGGAAACCAGGTTTTGAAAAATAGATGATTGTTGTTTGTAGATTAAGAAAGAAGCATGGGACTATTGATTATATAAGTTCACTGGACTTTACCTGGGATCAGAACAGTGCCAGGACCTCTTCAGAGTTATCCAGACCAGCCATCCCGAGCCGGAGTTCATGATGGGCAAATGCTGTGGGACTCGTTGCTACCATCCACCATTCGGTTCAGTAAAGGCCTAACGAGCAGAAGAGAGCGTGTACTCACTTCACCACTCCATATCCCAATATTAATTTCAATTATACCCAGTGAAGGCTGCACTTTTGTGTCTTTTCTAATTGCCTCTTAAAGGCAGAAATCTTTCCACTCCTCCTTTCAAAACTTTCCACCTTTCTGGCTTTTTAAGATAAGGGAACATTTTTGGCTCCCCCAGTTTCTTCATCTTGTTTTTTTCTCCCATCTCATGCCAAGACCACTAATATCTTTTCCCAAGTGATAAAGGACTCTGTGGCTCCTCTCTGCATGTGAACTTTGTGAAAATGGGAGTTGTTTACCTTAAAATGTAGATCATGGTGCTGTACTTCAGATGAGGAACTTTCTCTTTTGGGAGTGTAATGGATACCTGGTTGCTTCCCACCTATGAAAGTAGCATTTTCCATAACATTCAGTTAAGAGAAGCATTTTCCATAACATTCAGTATGAACTGTTCAGAAGTTCAGAAGTTATAGGAGCAGCAATAAGCCCATCAAGTCTACTCGGCCATTCAATCATGGCTAATCTATCTTTCCCTTTCAACCCCATTCTCCTGCCTTCTCCATTTAACACCTGACACCCGTTCTAATCAAGAATCTGTCAATTTCCACTTTAAAAATATCCATTGGCTTGGCCTCCACCGTCATCTGTGGCAATGATTTCCACAGATTCACCACCCTCTGACTAAAGAAATTCAGACATTCTAAAATAAATTTAGAACTGGTAACGTAAGAAATCCCATTAAAAAAACACCCTTGCCATTTTACTAAATATATAGAGAATATACAGTCACAAAGCCTCGCAAGTTACAGGTTGTCCATTTATGCTGATAAAATTATCTGATCATGTTCTCAAGAAAATGACTGCATTCATTGTGATGTTTGTACTTGTGTTATCAACAATGGCAGAAGTTCATTTTTATCTGGATTTCCGTTATCAATGAAAGATTTATAGGTTTTTTTTGCACCTTTGAATCGTTCCTGTTATTAGCAGTTGAGTGTTTCAGGTCCAAACTGAGACTTTATGCAACCATTCTCTCAAGAACAGAAGGGCAGTTCAACCACAGGATCAGATTAGTCTAAAATAACTTGTTCTATCAATGCTATTCAACGCCAAATGTAATGAACCCAGCTGTCAGCTAAAAAAACAAGCAATTGACTGTTCACAAGAGAAAATTCAAGTGGAACATAATTATTCTCTCCATAGTTCCATGTAAAAAAAAGGAATATGTGACTATGTAAACAAAATGAAAGTTGTTATAGCATTATTTATTTAACTGGCGTGCTAAATTAGATTTGAAAGAAAAAAAAAAAATTCTGTTTCAGAGAAGGTTAAATGATGATTTGTTTAAAATAATAAAATCATTTGATAGGTCAAATGAAGATAAACTATTTGCAGAAAGGTGAGTAGCCAGGAGGTACAAGGAACTACAGATGTTGGTTAATACAAAAGAAAGACACAAAGTGCTGGTGTATTTCAGCAGTCAGGCAACATCTCTGAAGAATATGGATATGTGAGGTTTTGTGTCAGGATCCTTTTTCATCTGCTGAAGGGAAGTAATGAGATCAACTGATCACACTGATGGAAGAAAGGAGAGTGATAGTTGATCTCATTAAGAGGCTCGGAGGATCTTTAGGAGGTAGCATAGATCACTGGAATGATGGGACCCCCAAGAATTTATATTTGCACTTTGGAACCCAGATGTCGTATGTCAATCATCTGAGTTCCCTCTGCACTATTCAGATGTTGGTCAGTCTTTGCTTGCAGTGAAATGAAACCATCATCTATAAAATGGTATTTGACCTGAAAAGATAACCATGTTTCTCTTTCCACATATGCTGCCTGAATTGCTGAGGGTTTATTGAATTTTCAGTTTTTATTTCAGATTTCTTGCATCTGCAGTATCTTTCATCAGCAATCTGTTGCCGGATCACGGTTTGGTTTGCAGAGGAGCTGATTGTTGCAGTTTGGAGAGGGATGTGCACTGAGCACACAATACTCATGTTAGGATGTGGCTGTGTGTATCTTGTTAAGGGCCTGTCCCACTTACGCAAACTACAGGCGACTGCTGGCACACGTCATAGGTTGCCGAAATTTTCAACATGTTGAAATTTCAGCAGCAACCAGAAAGACACTACGATTCTTTGGAGACCTCTCACGATCATAGGTATGGTCTGTATGGTCGTGAGAGGTCTCCTATGGTCGTGAGAAGTCGCCAAAGTCGTAGCGTCTTTGTGGTCGCCCCTGAATTTTCAACATCTTGAAAATTTTGGTGACCTATGACGGGTGCCGGCAATAGCATGTAAAGGTCGAATAAGTGGGGCAGGCCCTTTACTGATTACAAGCTTTTCAGTGGGCCTGACAATGCACCGGGCTTTTGTGTGTCCGCAGTCAATAATATTCCTAGGATGGAAGTATAAAAGGCTGAAGGACATAACCTTAAGCTGAGATGGGCAAAGTTTAAAGGAAATGTGCAGGGCAATTTTTTTACGTATAGAGTGGTGAGTACCTGCTTGTCAGGGCTGGTCATGGAGGCAGATACAATAGTGGCATTTGGCTTTTAGACAGGCACATGGATAATGCAAGGAGTGAAAGAATATGAATAACATCAGAATCAGAATCAGATTTTATTCGCCAAGTATGTTTTGCAACATACGAGGAATTTCGCTGGCCAGGTCAGTCATACGATTAAAAGTAACACACTCAAAAACACATTTTAACATGAACATCCACCACAGTGACTCCTACACATTCCTCACTGTCATGGAAGGCGAAATAAAGTTCTTCCTTTTGTTCTTCCTCGGTTGAGGGCCATGAGCTCCAGTTGACAGGATGGTCTTGACTCCCGTAGCCGGCAGCATTTGGGACCTCCGCGCCGAGGCAATTTGCTCCCGCATCGGGGGGGATGTCAGCTCCCCCGCACCGGGCAATCTGACCTCGCGTCGGGGCTGATCGAACCTTCTGCGGCGTTGGAGCTTCCCGACTAGCCTCTCCCGAGACTGCGGGCCCTTGATGATAAGTCCGCAGGCCGCGGTGGGACCGATCCCAGGCAAGGGATCAGCTCCGATGTTACATCTACGCCTCGCGGTGGGGCTCACGATAGGCTGAGGAGGCCTCCATCTCCAGCGATGGTAGGCCGCAGAGCCCAGAGAATGTGATCTGAAAATTGATCACATCTCCGGGAAGGTAGGAACTTGAAAAAAAGTTTCCCCCGACCCCCTCCCCCGTCACCCCACATAAAACAAACAGAAGTGCATTAAAACCAACTTTTAACAAACGCTAAAAATAACAAAAAGATTTAAAAACGAATAGACTGCTGGCAGGGCTGCCATCTCCTCGGCGCCCCTGGTGGTCACATGCAGGCCATTTATCTTCATATCATGTTCAGCATGGACATTGTGGGCCGAAGGGCCTGTTCCTGTGCTGTATTCCATGTTCTAATCTTCTATTGCCTAATCCAAAATCATCTCAGTGCTTTGAAGCTGCGCACGTACCTGACTTTACACTCTGCCAAAAAAAAAAAATGTTGTGCTCTGTCTCATACCTGGCTCAAATGAGCCCTGCGTCTCACTGGAGTGGACCACATCTTATTCAATTTCTTCAATGAAATGCAACATTAAAATCTGGGGTGGTGCCAGTTGCCACGAGATTGAGTGAAAGCACCCTTCACCTTCCCTGCCTTCTTCACTCACTACCTGGGCATTGAAAGAAATATAGTTTAGTTTAGTTAAGTTTTAGAGATATCTACAATAATTATAGGAGGCATGGAGTAAATGAGGTGCTAGAGGAGTATAAAGAATGTAAAAGGAATCTTAAGAAAGAAATTAGAAAGACTAAAAGAAGATATGAGGTTGCTTTGGCAAGAAAGGTGAAATTAAATCCAAAGGGTTTCTACAGCTATATTAATAGCAAAAGGATAACGAGGGATAAAATTGGACCATTAGAGAGCCAGAATGGACAGCTATCTGCAGAGCCAAAAGAGATGGGGCAGATATTGAACAAATTTCTTTTCTTCGGTATTCACCAAGGAGAAGGATATTGAACTCTGTGAGGTAAGGGAACAAAGTAGAGTAGCTATGGAAACTATGAGATTCAAAGAGGAGGAAGTACTGACACTTTTGAAAAATATAAAAGTGGATAAGTCTCCAGGTCCTGACAGGATATTCCCTAGAACATTGAGGGAAGTTAGTGTAGAAATAGCAGGAGCTATGACAGAAATATTTCAAATGTCATTAGAAACGGGAATAGTGCCGGAGGATTGGCGTACTGCGCATGTTGTTCCATTGTTTAAAAAGGGTTCAAAGAATAAACCTAGCAATTATAGACCTGTTAGTTTGACGTCATGATGAGCACATTAATGGAAAGGATACTTAGAGATAATATATATAAGCATCTGGATAAACAGGGTCTGAGCAGGAACAGTCAACATAGATTTGTGCCTGAAAGGTCATGTTTGACAAACCTTCTTGAATTTTTTGAAAAGGTTACTAGGGAAATTGATGAGGGTAAAGCAGTGGATGTTGTCTATATGGATTTCAGTAAGGCCTTTGACAAGGTTCCCCATGGAAGGTTGGTTAAGAAGGTTCAATCTTTGGGTGTTAATGGCGGAGTAGCAAGATGGATTCAACAGTGGCTGAATGGGAGATGCCAGAGAATAATGGTGGATGGCTGTTTGTCAGGTTGGAAGCCGGTGACCAGTGGGGTGCCTCAGGGATATGTGTTGGGTCCACTGTTGTTTGTCATGTACATCAATGATCTGGATGATGGGGTGGAAAATTGGATAAGTAAGTATGCAGATTATAGTAAGATAGGTGGTGTTGTGGATAATGAAGTAGATTTTCAAAGTCTACAGAGAGATTTGGGCCATTTGGAAAAGTGGGCTGAAAGATGGCAGAAGGAGTTTAATGCTGATAAGTGTGAAGTGCTACATCTTGGCAGGACAAATCAAAATAGGACGTACATGGTAAATGGTAGGGAATTGAGGAATGCTGTGGAACAGAGGGATCTAGGAATAACTGCGCATAGTTCCCTGAAGGTTGAATCGCATGTAGATAGGGTGGTAAAGAAAGCTTTTGGTATGCTGGCCTTTATAAATCAGAGCATTGAATATAGGAGTAGGGAAGTAATGTTAAAATTGTACAAGGCATTGGTGAGACCAATTCTGGAGTATGGTGTACAATTTTGGTCGCCTAATTATAGGAAGGATGTCAACAACATAGAGAGAGTACAGAGGAGATTTACTAGAATGTTGCCTGTATTCCAGCAACTAAGTTACAGAGAAAGGTTGAACAAGTTAGGTCTTTATTCTTTGGAGCGCAGAAGGTTAAGGGGGGACTTGATTGAGGTCTTTAAAATGATGAAAGGAGTAGACAGAGTTGACGTGGATAAGCTTTTCCCATTGAGGGTAGGGGAGATTCAAACAAGAGGGCATGACATGAGAATTAAGGGACAGAAGTTTAGGGGTAACATGAGGGGGGACTTCTTTACTCAGAGAGTGGTGGCTGTGTGGAATGAGCTTCCAGCAGAAGTGGTGGAGGCAGGATCGATTTTAACATTAAAAGTAAAGTGGATAGGTATATGGACGGGAAGGGAATGGAGGGGTTTGGTCTGAGTGCATGTAGATGGGACTAGGGGAAAATAAATGGTCGGCACGGACTGGAAAGGCCGAGAGGGCCTGTTTCCGTGCTGTAATTGTTATATGGTTATATTATGTGGTTTTGATATACTGCATGGAAACAGGCCCTTTGCCCCACCGAGTCCGTGCCAACCAGTGATCCCCGCACACCAACACCATCCTACACATACTAGGAACAATGTTACAATTTTACCGAAGGCAATTTTATTACAAATCCGTATATCTTTAGAGTGTGGGAGGAATCCAGAGCACCCGGCGAAAACCTATGCAGGTCAGGGGGAGAACATACAAATTCCGTACTGACCACCCGTAGTCAGCATCAAACCCTGGTCTCTGGCACTGTAAGGCAGCAACTCTATTGCTTCTCCACTGTGCCGACCATTGATGATGATTGGGGCATGTGCTCCATCATGCCTCCTTAAGACAATAACTAGCTCCTTTATCTTGTTGAGGAAGAGGTTATTCTCCAGGCAAGCAAAAGTAGTACAAAATTGAGGGAAAGAGAAAAACTCAATTAGGCAGTGGGGCTGAGGATCCGGCCAGGTCAGTTCTGCTGCAAAATCCAAGGGTCGATTTCACAGCAGAGATGATCAGGAAGCCTCAGAGAGATGGAGCTTCACACTGGACTTCGCATAGAAGTCCTATAGTGATGCAAACTGCCAGGTTGGGCATTGCAACTCAGCCAGTAACTTTGGACATCCATGTTTGATAATGAACGCTTTGAAGGAGCAAGCCTGCTTCCATTTACACAGGCATATAATGCTGGCATTATTCATCAAAATCTGTGTTACTATATATTCAATATTGAAAGATTTGATACCAAGAATTACTGAAGGGATTCTCTCTACAATATAAAACCCTAGAACATAATTTGAATATACTTCCAATGTTAAATGCCTCTGCGTCTGTTTTACACTTAGTGCAAGCCATTGCAGCATTAAAGATTCAAAATGATATAGGACCATTGCTAGGGGTATTATCAAGGCAAAAATTATGAGCACTGAGACAAAACAATAATACAAATTGAAAAAATAATAAGCACATACTCTGAAGAGAAAGAGATTGTGTGAGTCAGAGTTTAGTGGTGTATTCACTGTGAATGGATTTCTATTCATTGTTTGCAAAAGACTCTTACTCAGGGTGATTTTGCTTTGCCTGGCTTTTGTCTGATTCCAAGAAGTGAAACAGTTTATGGCTGAGATGCAGAGCACCTCTATGGAAAGCACATATTTCTGAAATGTATTTACTTGAACCAACTGATGATTATCATTACTCCAGGGCCTGGTAGGTCTTGAAGTGCATCCACTCATGTCAGATGGAGAAGAGTACATTCTTTATGGAAGTTTTTTTTTCCTCCAAAATATATGTCATTTAACTTGAAAGACCAGATAAGAATTTAACAAATCTCCATAAGCAGCAAGGAAAGACTTGAAATAGTTGCAATTCTTGACCATAGAAGATAGAGAATAGCTTCTTCCCAACAAACATCACTGACCCCTGCACAACACTGCCATCAACTATTAATAGTAAGATTAAATGAGAACTTACCAGTTTGAAGTTTGATCTTTATTTTATGAGGAGTAACGATGAGTGATTACGTGAAGAAGGCCGTCAGCCGCATGCAAGTCAATCTTCAAAGCAGCGGTGTGAAGTCACAGATAACAGATGGTGAACTGATAATAGTAAGATTCGAGAACTAGAACTACCAGTTATGTTTTATGAGGAGGGTTGGGTGCGGTGGGCATGTAATCGCTCATCGTTATTCCTCATAAAATAAAGATCAAACTTCAAACTGGTAAGTTCTCGTTTAATCTTACTATTTTACTTCGGAGTCACGTGAGTGACTACGTGAAGACTTTGAAGCTCTGTGACTTCATGCCGTGGAACAAGTCCATGCATCATACACTGTATGATTGAACAGGGAGGAGTGGAAAAGCAAGTATTCAGTCATGACATAAATTTTTAACATGCTGAAAAAAAGTATTTAATGGACAAATTATAATGGAGAAACATCTTACACTCGAGAGGGGTGTACAAAATAGAACTTAAAATAGAATGTGCGAAAACATTTGACCTGGTTACAGGCTTATTGTAATACGTCTGGAAGGTGTGTTCTGAGGACCATCCTGCAGCTGCTAGGATTTGGTCCAACGGGACGTCCAGAACCCCTGCTGCAGATGTTGCTGCAGCCCTGGTGGAATGAGATTTGTACACACCAGTGTCTATACCCGCATCTGCCAGAACATGCTTTAACCACCTGGAGATGGTCTGGGCTGAAACCTTTTATGCGGTTTCTTGTGACTGATGAATAATGTCAGTTCTGACCCCCTAAGAACCTTAGTTGTTTTAATATATTGGTGGAGGTGTGTGACCACACACAATCGGGGGTCCAAGGGGTATGCCATGAGTTGAAGCTTAAGGCCGGTAACACCAGGTGTGCTCTGTTTTATTAGATCATATATAAAAAACGTTATTTCACTGGCAGAAATCACCATCCTATCCAGACGCAGCATCTGTAATGACTGGACCCATTGAGCTGATACCAACGCCACGAGCATCACTACTTTGTAAGTTAGCTGGAGAAGGGACAGTGATGTAGCTGGAGTCCATTGGCGAAGTAGTGTTAAAACCACACCTACATCCCATATTTTGGCATACCTGGGCCTGGGAGGGTTTGTTAAAAATACCTCTCATAAATCTGGATATTAATGGATGGGACCCAACCGTATAACCTAGGCTTGGCAACAAATATGATGGCAATGCACGTCTGGCACAATTCAGAGCACTGTAGCTCAACCTCTCATCAAAGTGAAGTTTTGAGAGAAATTCCAGAATGTTAGTTATGTGCGCTGTCTCATACGTGATGTTTGTTTGTAAACAGGTTTATTCCCATTTCTTTACGTAGGAGACATATTGCTTTTTTGTGCTGTCTCTCCACGCTGTGGTTAGTACATCCACTGTTCGGTCAGCTAGTCCCATACCGAGAAAGGGTCTTCTTAGAATCTGGAAACCAAAGTTTTTTGCTGATAATGTGGGGAATGTTCTTCCCCAGTGATGGGGTGGAGAGCAAGGTCTAGTATTTAGGAACCTCCATAAGGGTTCCATGACCGCACCTAAGATGAGTGGATACCATGGCTGGTGGCCTATCCGGGCAATTAGAATGCCCGAGCCCGAGTCTTATTTCACTTTGAACAGGCATCAACCAATAAGGTAGAATGGGTAGAATATCATACCTTACACATCCCATTGCAGCTAGAATGCATCAATCGCCACTGCCCTTGCGTCTGGTTTGCAACCAATGCACCTTGGTAACTGTAGACTTAAGTCTGAACAGAACAACTTATATCCGGTGTATCATAGCTAGAGATAATTATATTAAGTGCTTTATGATTTAACATCCATTCTGTGTTGTCATTTATTGTGTGGCCCGGAGTACCATAGCTACTGACTTGATTCAACCCCTATGATTTAAGGTAGAGTTAACACAGGTGTTTTTTAAAATTATTAAGCAACCTGGGTGCTAAAGTTAACCCATTAGCCAATGTTTTAAACTGCCATGGCTGTCATCCAGTTGAATTCAGTTATTCCCGGTGGTCGTATGACTAGGCACCAATAGTAAAAACGTGGTGTTTATCCAACATCCAAACTAACGTAATTCTTTAACCCACATGTGAATGTGCCACACTCCGCATATTTAGAGAAACCAGATCACCTACCTCCATGGTTGCTGGTTCATATGTGATGTGTATTGGCGTGCGCCAATTGCCCCTGTATGGAGTTTGTGGGCTAGCGCTTTGCCCCGAAAAGCGCCTTTGGCTGGCTCTGTCGATCCTAGAGCTGGTACTGTCCCCTGTAGGCCATCTGCTGCTAGCAGACGCATAAGGGTGCTGCCGTCGGAATGCTGATGGTCTGTCTGCTGGTGAGGCTCTGAGTTGCCCCACCGCCTTTGCCTCATCGTCCAACTCTTTGATTTGTTTGGACAAATCATCTCCGAATATGTAATTGGGTGGCTGTATGTTGGTGGATTTGCATAATCCTGCGAATTTTGGATTAAGTACCGGTCGAATGGCATATTTTCTAAAACAATTCATCTGGAAATGTGCATGGCATATCATAGCCAATGCGTCTTGTTGTATTTCTGAGAGGGGGCTGGTATCCAGTGACTCCAGTGGCTAGCATGCTCAGAATTTTTTAAAGTTTGACTTCCTGAACCTTAATGCAAACTCCCACGTAATTCCAGGTTGAGCTATTGACCATTGGCACTTTAAGCGAGGGGCAGTTGATGGGTGTCTGGTACTTAATTACTGTTTCCAGCATCACCTGTTGATGAGAGGTCATGTAATTTATACTGGCCACTAACTTAGGGTTCAATGGCCCACTGACCTGGGACGGCATCGCAAACTTGGACACCAAAGAGGGTATTGTAGTATCTTGTGGGTCTTGTGCAGTGGGGTCTTCTATCATGGCACTGAAAGGTGAGCCCGCCCAGGGCTGTTGACCTACACTCCCGTCTGCAGACTGTGAGATATAATGCAGCCCTGCACCAGGCGCTGCCACGGGTCCCTCAAGTCCGTGTTGATAAAACTCCTGTTGCTGGAATATGTAATGTTGGAGCATCTTCTCGAAAAGATCTCCATACGGGAAATTAGTCCGAAGATGTTCCCTGTAGGGGGAGGTGAATCCTCCCGTCCGGACTCATCCAAGGAAACCGGCCTATTGGTCTTTCGATTAGCTTTCCCGACTCGTGGGGTAACCAAGGTGCCTTCAATAGGTGCTGTATCGGAAGCTGCTGGCTGTTCTACCAGCGACCGAGGTGGTGAGACTGACGGCCGTCCGCTCACCGCACTCCCGCGGTCCTCTGAAGTGGTTCTACCCGCGGCCCGCCTGGTCTTCACCTTAGTTTTGTCCATTTTGTAAATTTGTTTCCTACTTTAAACAAGGAAACGAAAAAAACGACCGCTGGTTAAGTTTGAACTTACCTGTTGGCCGTTTTAAACTTACCGCTGGAGGAGCGACGCGCCTCCCAGCCGGTCGCAGCGCCATGCGTTGATGTAATGAAGCGCATGCGGCTGATGACCTTCTTCACGTAGTCACTCACATGACTCCGAAGTAAAATAGAAACATAGAAACATAGAAAATAGGTGCAGGAGTAGGCCATTCAGCCCTTCGAGCCAGCACTGCCATTCATACGATCATGGCTGATCATCCAAAATCAGTACCCCACTCCGGCTTTTTCCCCATATCCCTTGATTCCCTTAGCCCTAAGAGCTAAATCTAACTCTCTTGAAAACATCCAGTGAATTGGCCTCCACTGCCTTCTGTGGCAGAGAATTCCACAGATTCACAACTCTCTGGGTGAAAAAGTATTTCCTCATCTCAGTCCTACATGGCTTACCCCTTATTCTTAAACTGTGACCCCTGGTTCTGGACTCCCTCAACATTGGGAACATTTTTCCTGCATCTAGCCTGTCCAATCCCTTATGAATTTTATATGTTTCTATAAGATATCTTCTCATCCTTCTAAATTCCAGTGAATATAAGCCCAGTATTCTTTCATCATATGTTAGTAATTATTCCTTGTCTTTGGTAGCACCGAGGGCTTTGTATTTTTTTCACTAGTATTGGAGTTATTAATTTATTGATTTTTTGTTTCTTATATATTATCTGTGTGTACATGCATTTACAAACCTGACATGGTGCTGGAAGTAATAATTTCAATTAAATACTCTTGACTCTCTTGAAAAGCTTTGCTGGATGTCTTTCCAGTGTGCACAGTTAAAGCAGAACTATTAAAATAGTAAGTAAAATAATTTAGTTTTAACCTTACACAAATGCAAAGCTGGTGAGGCAGTGTTAAAGTAATATAGCCTAGCAGCTGGATCCATTTAAAACGTTTTCCATGAGCAATGACTTGCGAGGGGAAATCACACCCATTGCCAAACTGGCCCTGGCTCCTCTGTGGCCACTTACTCTGTGGCCAGTTTATCTAGCTTCAATTGTGCTCTGAAGAAGGTAACAAGTCATGCATCTAATTTGTGTCCCTTACCAAAATTAATTGTAGTTTTTGGGTGAAACTTGAAACTTTCATTTTACATTCACAAAGTAAAAACTGGAGTATGTTGCGCTGTGATTCACAACAAAACAGTCATGAAATATTTCATGCTCTGACATTGATATCTTGCACAATGCACCTGACATCCAACATTTTCATTGCTCAGAATATATTTGTAAAGTCTCATCACTGGTTGTTCCATCAGTCATGTTAGACACTTCACATCAGAGATTGTTCCTTGCCTGTATTCAATAAGACCTAGACAATATTCACGTATGAGCTGATAAATGGCTACTAATATAGAAATGACCAAACAAAGTGCAAGTATTGGTCATCCCCAGCAAGAGAGGCACTTACTATCTACTCTTAACATTCAAATATATTGTCATCTGCGCTCCTTATTATCCATCTCCTGAGAGCAACTACTGGCCAAAATTTCAGGTGGATCAGCTACATAAGATCTATGGTTTTAAGAGTAATTGACTATTGCGCAGCAAGTGAGTAATGCATAGCAAGTGAGTCAACCAAGATGCAGTATAGAATGCCACAGGAGATCCTTCTTCTGTGTGGCTATCAAACTGTACAACTCCTCCCCCTTCTGTCATGGGGTAGATTGACTCCCCAGCCCCCCACCTCCCCCCCCTCCCCCGCCCTTTCCAATGACATCCCCAAATCCTTTCCACTCGTCACTTTAATTTCCCATTTCATGTATTTTGTGTTTTACAACTGTTGGCAGGTCATTTCTAAATCCTGGAATTCTCTGCCCAACTGCATTCCCGGTGTATTTTCATCAGAAGCAGCGCAGTGGTTCAAGATGTCTCACCGTCCTTCTCAAGGCCATATAAGGATGGGCAATAAATGGTGGACATACAGGGGGACCGGATGCCATGAAATTAACTAATTAATGCTAAAACACTGGATGATGCCATATCCTTCCCTTCCTATCTTTTTCTTCCTCACCATAGCAACATCTTATTCAACTGCTCTGTGCCTGCCATGTGTGGAGTTCCAGATTGTCAGAGCTGCATAGGCAAAGCATGTTTTAATGCATTTCATGCAGATCCCAGTTGATCCTTAACTGCACATTGTTCTGGATGCAGATTCTAAGAGTGCTGTTTTTAACCTTATTAACAATTTCACAATGTATATCTGGTGGATCCATTTGGATATTAACACACAATGCTTTGCCTCATTAATGGAACACATTAAAGTACAGGAAGGAACTGCAGATGTTATGTAAACTGAAGATTGACACAAAATGCTGGAGGAACACAGTGGGACAGGCAGGATCTTTTTAGTTTGGTTTAGAGATACAGCGCGGAAACATGCCCTTCGGCCCACCGAGTCCGTGCCGGCCAGCGATCCTCGCATATTAACACACTACACTTTTACACTTATTACAATTTACACTTATACAAAGACAAATTATCCTACATACCTGTATGTCTTTGGAGTGTGAGAGGAAACTGACGATCTTAGAGAAAACCCACGCAGGTCACGGGGAGACCGTGCAAACTCCGTACAGACAGCACCCAGAGTCGGGATTGAACCCGGGTCTCCAGCGCTGCAGACGCTGTAACGCAGCAACTCTACCGCTTCGCCACCGTGCCGCCCTTTCTGGAGAAATAAATTTCTGGAGAGAAGGAATGGGTGACGTTTCGGGTCAGCATTTTGAGTCTATCTTCATATTAAAGTATAAATTTAATGTATAAAATCATGAGAGGATAAGATCAGGTAGACGCACAGTACTAGAATGAGGGAATTGAGAACCAGAATTAGATTGGAGTCATAAATAAAGATATACAACAGCAAATTGTTGGATCAACAATAAACCACTTAGTTTATTATGATATGTGAACAATATATTTTTTGGATAATTAATGTACTTTGGGAGGTTATCCTCATATTAACAATCAAGTGATGGAGAATCACTTGATGGATATGCTTACAAGTCCAGAAGGAGAAATAGAGGCTGGCATTGCAACAAATGAATCAATTAGACTACAAACAGTTATTTTAACATCTCCAACCCCATTATGTATTCAATTAGCATACAATTCCAGGTCTAGTGAAACTCTTTTGCTGACTAGACAGGGAATGAAGAAGACTTGAAGCATATCTCAAATGTTTAAACTTCTGCTTAATACCAGCAACCAATTTTCTGTCCCTCTTTTAACTCCTATTGTTAACTGTCGCTCAGGCATTAGACCAGCTAGGGAGCCCTGATGGATGCCTTTCAATTCAAACATTCTCTGAGACCACCAGATAAGCTGCACTGACATACCACACACACAACCTGCCCCGACAAGAACCCAGCAAAGTCACCTCAGGCTCCTTATAGAATTGTTTTAATGTGTACTTTAGAAAGGAATCCCAAGCAATATAAGCAGAGGCTGTTTTCCCTTGCCACAGGCGTGAACAATAAATGAACGGCTTCTCTTGGTGTAGCCTATCACTATCAGACCCTCATTGGAAGGTAAGGGACATCTTCAAGAATCGTAAATACACAGAGTAGAATCATATAGAATAAAGTAATACTTAGTTAATAGAAAAGAACTACAGGCACCAAGTGTCTTACTTCGGGGTTACGTGCTTGAAAAGCAATTCAAAAATATATATGCGTCTACAGTGTCTACAGTAAATTTGAGCATGTTATTCCAAAAATACCATCACGTAAATCAAGGTTTGGTATTAAAGGATTAAGCATGTTATTTCAAAAACGCATACATCAAACATGCATAAAACATGTTAATGTTATACATGATTGTATAACATTAAAGTTCCAGATCAGAAACACAGGCAAGAGTAAAGAGTGTTTTATTGGTATATGTCCCGGATGGGACAATGACATTCTTACTTGCTGCAGCACAACAGAATATGTGAATATGTAAACATAGTACATAACAGGGGAAGAGAAAAAAAATAAAAAGTTCAATAAATAACAAATATAGTGCAATAAAAATATAGTCTTTTGCAGTTCAGAGCTCAGAGCTAATTAGTTGTTGCGTTTAATAGCCTGATGGCTGTAGGGAAGAAGCTGTTCCTGAACCTGGACGTTACAGTTTTCAGGCTCCTGTACCTTCTTCCTGATGGCAATGGTGAGATGAGTATGTGGCCAGGATGATGTGGGTCTTTGATGGTTTTGGCTGCCTTTCTGAGGCAGCGACTGCGATAGATCCCTTCGACGGTGGGGAGGACAAAGCCGGTGATGGACTGGGCAGTGATCACAACTTATGTAGTCTTTTTCGCTCCTGAATGTTCAAGTTGCCGAACCAGGCCACGATGCAACCAGTCAGAATGCTCTCTACCGTGCACTTGTAGAAGCTTAGGAGAATCCTCTTCGACATGCCAAATCTCCGTAATCTTCTCAGGAAGTAGAGTCGTTGATGTGCCTTCTTTATGATTGCCCTGTGTAATGGAGAGATTGCATTGCTAGTAAACTGTCTGCATCAAAATACTCCATGACGTGAAACCACTTTTCCCTTTGAACCCCATGTTATACATAGTGATGCATTCATATATGTACATCAGTTGTACAGGGTTTTGGTGAGGCCACACCTGGAGTATTGCGTACAGTTTTGGTCTCCAAATCTGAGGAAAGACATCCTTGCCATAGAGGGGGTACAGAGAAGATTCACCAGACTGATTCCTGGGATGTCAGGACTTTCATATGAGGAAAGATTGGATAGACTCGGTTTGTACTCGCTGGAATTTAGAAGATTGAGGGGGGATCTTATAGAAACTTACAAAATTCTTAAGGGGTTGGACAAGCTAGATGCTGGAAGATTGTTCCCGATGTTGGGGGAGTCCGGAACAAGGGGTCACAGTCTAAGGATAAGGGGGAATTCCTTTAGGACCGAAATGAGGAAAACATTCTTTACACAGAGAGTGGTGAGTCTCTGGAATTCTCTGCCACAGAAGGTAGTTGAGGCCAGTTCATTGGCTATATTTAAGAGGGCGTTAGATGTGGCACTTGTGGCTAAAGGGGTCAGGGGGTATGGAGAGAAGGCAGGTATGGGATACTGAGTTGGATGATCAGCCATGATCACATTGAATGGCGGTGCAGGCTCGAAGGGCCGAATGGCCTACTCCTGCACCTATTTTCTATGTTTCTATGTTTTTGCTCATATTAAGCCACTGTGTCAACGATGACAATGTAACCCCAGTGCAATTTTACTTCGGAGTCACGTAGAGTGACTATGCGAAGAAGCCCCACCAGGCGCATGCACGTCATAACGTCGACGCATATCGCACCGACAGGCTGGATAGTGCAGCTCCACCAGCGGTAAGTAGTAACCCGCAGGTAAGTCAATGTTAAGCCTTTCCTGCGAGTGTTTTTTAAACTCTGTAAGTCTAGCTCGCAGAGCCAGCTAGAGTTGCTAATATATATTGTTAAATTTTTAAAACTCTGTAAGTCTGGCTCACAGAGCCAGCTAGAGTTGGTAAAATATATTTTAAAATTGTGGTAATGGAGTGGAACTCGTGGGGACCGTGGTTACTGCTTATAGATAGGGTCGGGAGATAACGGCTCCCGCGATTACCGCTATTTAGATCGGGTTTGGAGATAACGGCTGCGCTGAATGCCGGCTCCAATACCCGCTACTGTTATACTGGCAGCTCAAATGAAATAAAATAAAATAAAATGAAATAAAATAAAATGAAATACTAACTTTATTTCCCAACTGCCTCCATCAATTTCCAGTGCTTCAAGGCACTTAGAAATACCAAACTAAAGTTCTCTCAGGCTTATTTGTCATGAGTCTGATGACATGGAAGACTCCCTCCTTTAAATTGAAAGGTATGGGGACGGCTCAACCAATGGGGGAAAATATTCCAAATTCAAAGAGCCATGGGGGGAAAAAATTTAAATTGGGGTCAAATGCCCTAGGATTCCAACACAGCCTCTCGCAGAGGTCCATATAGCAAAGAAGAAAACATTGTTATGGATAACAGTGGGAATCATCCTCCCCAGCACCTTGTTTAGGGCTGAATGGGACCTCCCTAGAGCATTTTATTCGGGAGAAGCAGGGCAGGAGGAATCTGATCCTGAAGCTGCTGTCACTGCTTATGTGCACACACCAGCGCACACGAGCCATGCTCCAGGTGTCCCGGACGTAGTGTTAAACTTCGCTAAACTGGTGCTAAACTCGGAAGGGATTGGTGAGGCTATCAAAAAAACTCTCGCCGCCAAATGTAAATTACATGATGTCTCACCAGCTCCAGAATACGTTCATGGAGACTGCCATAAGTTATAAAACACCTTTAAACTGTGCTTCACTCAAAATGTTCACCGTGAACTCGGCAAAGGCACAAATGAGTGCAACGATGCGGAGACAAAAAGTGAGATTTCAACGCATCCCCAAGTTGTTGGCAGCAGGCATTCGGAGAAGGTCCAGGGGGCACCGATGTCTGCTATTCAACAAGATATGCTGGCCTGTTCTGCAACACCTACATTGAACCCGACGTTGCAGCTCTAGGTCCACCAATATCCAAGCCCAGATTATTTATTTCGGGTGGACCTCCTCAAACAAGTCAAGGACCTGGAGGAACATGCCAAAACAATCCGTCTCAGCAAGTACATTCCTTCTACCAGGATGCCGTCTAGCAGCTCGTTTCAGCGCGAAAGGTGACGGATCCAGGGGTAGGGCCAAGCAGAATGGGGCCAGTGGGATGACGGTATTACTCAAAACCTGTGTATCCCAGCTGCAACCCCAATATGGGCAGAAGGAGTAAAGGCCGACTGTAGAGGTACAGATGATGATTCATTTTGTCCAGGATAAGTCCTGGGACCACAGGGTTACACAAAAGGCTGGAGAAACTCAGCGGGTGCAGCAGCATCTAAGGAGCGAAGGAGATAGGCGACGTTTCGGGTCGAGACCCTACGAAAAAAGTTTCACATAAGTCCTGGGACCTCCGGTTGGGAGTAGGTTGCTATTGGGTATGATGAAGGGTGCTGCATAACATCTCATCAGTTTATACTACACACTGTCTCAAGCTCGAATACAGTTTATGTCAGGAATTGATCCGCCTGTTCACAATATGCCTAATAGATTATTGGGGTTTTTTGCACAAACTCAGCAGGTAAAAGAATAAATTACGGGTTGTCCCAATAAAGGGGAATTGAGAGGATGATAAACCTTCCTCAACAATTGTGTCCAATACTTTCCCCAGACAGACAAAAGATGGGGGATGTAGAGTTATTCTGGACCTAAATCAGTTAAATTCCTATGTTCAGTATATGCATTTTTTAAATAGACACCTTCAATACTGCGAAACGGCTGTTATCACAAGGCTGTTATATGGCAACTATAGGCCTGAAAGATGCATAGTATTCAGTACCAATTCATCATCAGTATTGGAGATACTTGAAATTTAGTTGGATGGGACATCTGCAGCGAATTAAAGCATTACCAATGAGTTAACCTCAGTTCTAGGCTATTCAAGAAATTGTCGGAACCAGTGCTGGCGCTACTTTGGGCCCAGAATTGGTAAAGGCTTATCTAGATTATATTTTAATCATAATCAACACTCAAGAGACAGCTGAGGAATCGGTTTCATCAACCAAATACATATTAGAAAGGTTAGGGTTCCTGGTCCATCCAACCAAATCCAAGTTAAGAGCCATCCTAAAAAAGTGTTTATTTGGGATTTGTCATTGATTCAGTTGATATGTCAGTGACTTTCCCTACAGCCAAGGCTGTGGAGATCAGAGAGGTCTGTACCAGCCTCGCTGGAAAACAATATCCCTCTATCCGGGAAGTAGCTACTTTTATTAGTAAATTGATGGCAGTTTCCCCTGTAGTGCAGTTGGAGTGCAAGCTAGAGGTTATGGAAAGTGTTGGGAGAAAGTCTGTTCGCAGGAAGCGTGGGACGCGCAGCGATGCGGTTCCATCTCAGCAATCGAGTCGGGAGCTAAGTGTGGTAACGCCGGCTCTGATACCAATGGCTGTTGCCCGGTGATTGAACAGCCTCCAGCTACTCCAATGTCGCAGGGCACTGAGGCCACGGCAAAAAAGCAAAACAAAAGTCTGTCAGACCGGTTTTATCTGACCGGTCTGAGGAAGAAGAAGACTCTCCTCCAGACTGGAAAAGAATGTGGGGGAGACTGGAACAAATGGAGAAAATGCTCCAAACTTAATCAGTCAAGGGTCCAAAGACCCATAGATTTCCCAGGCAGCCTCCGAAGGAGTTCCATACACTGAGTATGGTGCCTATCAGATTGGGAATATCACTCTCCAGTGCCTTGTTTAGGTCTGGATGAGGTCTCCCTAGAGCAGGACTCGGGAGTACCAGGGCAGGAGGAGACTGATATGGTGTCCCTGAAGCTGGTGTCCCTACTTACATGTATACACCAGAGCACAAGAGCCACGCTCCGGGTGTTCCCGATGTAGCAAGAAGTTTTCCTCTACCGGAAGGGACTGGTGAGGCTATGGACGAGAACCTGGCTGCCAACATTAATTATTTGGTTTCTCACCATCTCCAAGAAACTGTTATGACTGAAACAGTTGAACTATATATAAAACACCCGTCAATTGTGCCTCGTTCAGGGTGCCAACAGTAAACTCTGCAACGATGCGAGGGCAGGAAATGTGTTTCCAGCGTGTCCTCAAGCTGATTTCAGGAGGCATCACTGCATTTGGGAATCACATACAAGGGTCGACAATGTCCAAAACTCAAAAGGACATGCTTGCGTTGTTCTGCAATGCCTATTTTGAACTTAATTGTATGAGGAAAATCGGCATTCGGCCACATTGCACCCAAAATTTGCAGGACTGTGTAGGGCAAGCAACATGCAAGCACCGGATTACTTGTTCGGCAATGACCTCATCAAGCAAATTAGGGACATTGACGGTGAGGCAAAGGCAATTGGGCTTATGAAACCATTCATCCCTGCTCCCAGGACGTCATCTAAACAGTTAGGTTCGATGCGCAGGGGGTCGGATCATGGGGCAGGGCCCAGCAGAGGGAGGCCGATGGGGCAAAAATATTACCCACCAGTGCAGCCCAACAACAACCCAATATTGGGAGAAGGAGACTTTCCAGGCCAATTGTCGAGGGCGGCATCAACATCCGCAGCGAAGGCGCAGGACGTGCCGCTAGACCAAACTCCGGGACCGCAGGATGGTCTAAGGAATTGACGTTTCCTAAGTTTTATGATAAACTTGTTCTTACAGTGCCAAGGTTTCAGCATGCTGTGTTGGGTCCCGTACAGGGTTTAAAGCATACCCTGTTGACCAAAGGTTATGTGTAGTTAAGCACCTGAGTCAATATAATGAGGTAACTTAGAGTCTCAGAGGCTCTCAGACAGCAATGCTCATCAGTCATCAAAAAAAAAAAAAAAACTCTTAAAACGTGTCAGTATAAACTATTTCTAGATGGTAAAACAGGTTTTGGATTCTGCTGGAGTACACACTCATGTATTTAAATCTCACTCCACCAGGGCGGCATCAACATCCACAGCAAGGCCGCAGGATGGTCTAAGGAATCAACTTTCTAAAATTATGATAAATCTTTCCAGACAGTGCCAGGGTTTGTGCATGCTGTTTTGAGTTCCGTTTGATTTGATTTGCTTTGTCTTTATAAGTTTCATTTGTGATTTCCCCTGGGATAGAGGGGTTATTACTGTATTGTTATTTTAAAAAATGATTAGATTAAATGGTAAGATTAAATGAGAACTTACCAGTTCGAAGTTTGATCCTTATTTTCAATGAGGGACAATGAGGGATTTCGTGCCCTCCCGGCCCTCGTAATCGAAAGGATCATCTGGTAGTTCTAGTCTTCTCAAAGCCTTACTATGTTACTTCGACTATCGGTTTCTGTGTTTTTGCGCCGCTGCTTTGAAGTATGACGCGCATGCGCCTGGCGGGGCTTCTTCATGTAATCCCTCATTGTAACTTCTCATAAAATAAGGATCAAACTTCAAACTGGTAAGTTCTTGTTTAATCTTACTATTATACAACTGAGGCCAGTGTAATGCAGCAACTCTACCTCTGCCCCACCGTGCCGCCCTTTCTGGGGAAATACATTTCTGGAGAGAAGAAATGGGTGGTGTTTTGGGTCTGAAGTCAGCATTTTGTGTCTATATATTAAATTATATTATACTTCATATTAAAGTATAAATTTAATGTATAAAATCATGAGAGGAACAAATCAGGTAGACGCACAGTCCTAGAGTGGGGCAATTGAGAACCAGAGCTAGATTGGAGTCACAAATACAAATATACAACAGTCATTTGTTGGATCAACAATAAACCACAGTTTATTATGATATGTGAACAATATATTTTTTGGATAATTAATGTACTTTGGGAGGTTATCCTCATATTAACAAGCAAGTGATGGATAAACTCCTATTATTAACTCCTATTCTTATTCTTTTTATCCTGCATTTGCACACTGTGGAGAGCTTGATTGGAATCATGTTTAGTCTTTCTGCTGTCTAGATAGCATGCAACAAAAAAGCTTTTCACTGTACCTCAGTACACCTGACAATAAACTAAACTAAACAAAAAACATTCGTCTTGGGGATGGACAAGGCTTGGGGATTAGAGAAGATTAGGGAAGTGCCTTTATCAGGGAAAGAAATGGGATTCAAGCTTCGGGGTTCATGTGATAAATGTAGTGAAGAAGGGCATTGAAGGAACCACTCTGTTATTGCAAACCTAATCAATGCAGTGACAACATTCTCAAATCTTATTGCCCCAATAATATTGAGTGACTAAAAAGACAAAATGACAAATGTTCATATTCTGTTTCTTTATTTATTTTTTCCCCATTAAATTGCATATGAGTGAATTGTATTCCTAATCTCAAATCTTAAGGTAGTGATTTGTGAATTTCCTCTGGGTGTGTGTTGTATTGCTAGGTAATAATTTGGATTTCCTTGAGAATCTACAGGGAATTATCTTCAAAGAACCAAAGAGCTAATCGTTGACTTAAGAAAGGGAAAGTCGGGATACCACATGCCAGTTTTCAATGGTAGGTCAGCAGTGGAGAGAGTTAGCAGCTTCAAATTCTTTGGTATTAACCTCAGGACCATGGCCCAGACCATAGAAGCTTAAAGAAATTCAACATGTCACCCAATATTCTAATGATCTTCTACAATAGAGAATAGCCAGATGGGTCGCACAAAACATTAATGCAAAACACAATTAGAAAACAAGTCAACAGTCATGTATATTTTGTGTGTAATTGTGTTTTGTGTATTGCCTGAGTCTGTGCTTGCAACACTACCAGAAGTAAGATTTTCATTGTACCTGTACCTCACCGTTCTTCCATGATTAACTTGACTTAAAAGGTCTGTTTCTGTCACAAAACTTTCTTAAATTAACAACAAAAGCAAAAATTATGTTTAATGAATCATTATTTTTTAGTTGGATGCATCAATATTCTTTATTGGCCTGAACATTGAAATAACTGTGAAACAACTGAGTCTGCATTGACAGCTACTCTGAAATGCTTGCTGCTGATGGCTTTGCTCAAAAATCCCAGACTTGCCACTTAGGATCTTTTTCCAGGCTATACAGCCTGCACTGGGATCAGAATGTGAATGTGAGAATTGACATGGATTTAGGTGACTTACAAAGTAGTCCTGCTATAAAAACACCTGGAATTTCGTAGACACAAAATGCTGGAGTAACGCAACGAGACAGGCAGCATCCCTGGATAGGAATGGGTGATGATTCGGGTCAAAACCCTTATTCAGACTGAGAGTCAGGGGAGAGGGAGACATAGAGATATGTAAGTGTAAGGTGTGGATACGAATGATCAAAGTGGACGAAGATCGATGAAAATCTAGAATAGATCATTGTTAGCTCGGGGATAGTAACTATGAAGCATGCAAAGATAACATTTAATCAGGAGGACAGTCAGACTGGTTGGAAAACTAGGATGGGGAGGAATGGAGAGAGTGGGAAAGCAAGGGGTTACTTGAAGTGAGAGAAGTCAATATTTAATCAGGAGGACAGTCAGACTGGCCGGAGAACTAGGATGGGGAGGAATGGAGAGAGAGGAAAAGCAAGGGGTTACTTGAAGTGAGAGAAGTCAATATTCAATCCGTGTCTGAATTAACAAGATTAGATTTTATATCTGAGAGTTTTGAGCAACCTTATTAAATATGGTAACTTTTCAGTTACATTTTTAAACAAATGTGTTTGGTATATGTGAACAAGAAAATATGCTTTCAAGGTTGTCATAGTATTCAGTGTTCATATTGTGTATCCCACCCTCCATTAATTTATATTTAGTAAAGAAGAGAAAATTGCTTCAATAAATCTACCTCTCCCAGTATTCCATTAGGTCAAATGGTGTGAGCCACAGCATGGTTTATCAGCTCATCTCTGTCCTGTCATGCAAGCATATTAGGTATTGTCTAAATGGACCAGTTGGACAGTAAAGTCTCTGACCAAAGAGCAGCTGAGACAAATATCTTAAATACTTTTAAGGTAAACACGGTGATACAAGCAAAGAGGGATATGCTGATAGTTTGTTTCATGGTCGAGAAGCCTTTCACTAATTATGATGGACCGGAGCAGTCCACACATTTAGGTCATTCTGTGGCTGTTGCTGATTGATAGTTGACAAATAGCCTTTGTAGAGAAATCTTTCTGAGTTAATTGAGATCTTACTCTGATTTTCTTGTAGCAGCATTGTTGTTGTTACTATTGCCAGGCTGATAGAATACAGATTAAATGGTAGATTGTGTAAAATCAGTGGTACCTTTCCTAGAATGGGAGATCCTTGAATATCCTTGAAATCTCTTGAGTAGAAAATGGCATTGTCTACTAGACAATTAATTATCTAGTTTAGACCAGTTGGCAGGAGTTTTATACTTGGCAGGAAACTGGTAGTGATGTGAAAAATAGGTCATGAACCTAAATGGGAAAGCTAACAGAAAAGGCCAAATTACATGGAATTGAAAGAATGAATAAGTAATTGGATTGTGGGAGATGCCATGTAAATGATGAGGTTATTGCTATTGACTATAAACATCAAGAGTCTGTAAAGGCACTCAGGGAAGAATAGCAGAGGCCACAGCTGCAGAAATCAAAGGTCATAGAATAATTGAGTGTCATACTGACATAAAGCATGAAAATAGGATATTTCATTCACCACATCCATGCCAACCAAAGGGCTGCCATTTGTATTTATCCCATCAGTTAGCATTTGACCCATGGCCTTCTTTGCCCAGGTGATTCAAGTCCTCAGCTAAACACCTTTTAAGTACTGTTAGCAATTCTACTCACCATTCCGCAGCTGAATAAGACACCTCTCAGATACGCTATAAATCTCTTAACCCTTACTCGGAATCTATGTGCTGTAATTTTTTTCTATGTATACGTATCTGTGAGTATGCACTTGTAATTTTATATTCCTCAACCACACTCCTCTTGACGCTCCAGGGAGAGCAGGCATAGACTCCCCAGTCTCTCTTCTTTATCCTCCCCCCGCAACAATCCTTCCCATTCTCTCCAGCACTATTTCATTCTTCCTGCATTGTGGTGATCATAACCACATGGAGTGTTTCAGCTGAGGTCTAAACAATGTTCATAAAGTAAATCAGAACCAACAAGCAGAAAGCAACAGACTTTTGGATGTCAAGGGAGTACAATGGAATACAGGACAAGCGCAGTAATACTGGTAGTGATGTGGATAATCAGCCATGAACTTAAATGTCAAAGATGGCAGGAAGGCCCAAATAACACTTAATTGAAAGAATGAATAAGTAATAGGATTGTGGGTCAATGGGCAGGGAAAGACAATGTGGAAGATTAGTCTTATGATTGGTGAGTAGCCACTCTTAACTATCAAGATCTAGAAGGGTCTCAACCCGAAACATCACCCATTCTTTCTCTCCAGAGGTGTTGCCTGCCCTGCTGAGTTACTCCAACATTTTTGTATATATAAGCAGATACTTACCTGGTGAGGTCAGAAAGGTAAATGTTATTGCTGACAGCGTCAATGACATTTATTTAGCACATTGCAGACAGTCCACCTATTTTACCTTAAGAAACACAGTGGCACATTTGAGGGCAAATCTTGGTGAAGCAAAATAACTGTAGTGATATCTAAACAAGGATTAGTTCAATTAAGCATACATATCATTTTGTCATCCATGGGTGTATATTGAAGCAATGTAGCAACAGAGCAGAGCAGGAAGGCTGAATGGCTTCCGTCTGCAATGTTTGAGATACCACGGACTGCAGAGGGTGCAATCTTGAGCAAAAACTGAAGCTGAAGTCTGCCAGCTCTCTGCATTTTGCTCTTTCTGTGACGTTACTATTCTATGATTTTATCTCTGAGATTTTAACAAGTACAGTGATAAGAATTCACTAGTCATTTTGAATGTAACTATTTAGGTTGGACAGTAACAAATATTCCTTTGCTATGAACGAAGAGGTTTTGTGTAACTCATGAGAAGGACAGATTGCAGGATGCGGAAAGTAAGACAAATCCTGGAAGCTCACTCAACTAGTGCCTCAGGGTGGGGAGATGTGGGATGGACCTACATTCACAGTGGGGTCAGGCTGACCAAGAGCTTGTGGTTAAAGATAAAAAAATAGTGCTTCTTTTGAGAATCTTATCCTAAGGAGACTGTGCCATGATCCTGGCAGGAAGGAAAGAACGGTATAATAGGAAGCTCAGTCCATTTCTAGTTGATCTTATCTCTGGAGAAGCCACAAGAAAGAAAGCAAAAGAGAGAGGGAGGCAAAATTATCTACATCTGGCACTGCCTGGAGAAATTGGCCAACATTATTGCTAGTGTTTGCTAGCCCAGCTATGTTAACTGGAGGCAACTGAGAAAATCTTTTGCAACAGTGACTCTCAAATTGCAAAGTGGATGCATAAGGGAAGTCAGACCTGATTGTTCAAATGGTCTCAGACAACCATCGAAAGGCTCAAACTTCAATACGACCATATGAATGAAGTGGAGGTTCACTGCAGATGTGTGGGGGAAGACAGGCCAAAACTTCCTAAGCATCTGTTGAAACATCTGGAACTGTGTGACATCTCCAAAATGCACTGCACATATCCCACAGAGGCCTCCCACCACATAACGCAAACTGAGCATTGGTCGTCAAGGGCTACAATGGGTATTCAGAGTGAAATTCTACATATTTTGATTAACACTATCTTAGCAGCTTGCCATTTGAAAGTAAATTTTAGCATTTGTGACAGTTACTTTTAATTGAAATGTAATTTAAGAAAACATGCAGGATTCTATTTTCATGCTAAGCATCATGTAAGAACATAGAACAGTAGAGCACAGAAACAGGCTCTTCGATCCACAAAGTCTGTGCCAAACATGTTGGTTAATCTCCTCTGTCTGCATGTGATCCATATCCCTCCAATCCCTCATGTGACTATCTAAAAGCTTCATAAATGTCACTGTTGTATCGGCTTTCACCACCAACCTTGGAAGCACATTCCAGGCACCCTCAACTCTCTCTGTAAAAAACTTGCCCTGCATTTACCTTTAAAATTACCTTAAAGCTATGTCCTCCACTTTTTGGCATTTACACCCAGGGAAAAAGGCTCTGACTGTTTACTCTATCAATGCCTTTGATAATGGTAATATAATGATAAGGTCTCCCCTCAACCTCTGATGCTCCCAGCCTTTCCTTATACCTCATGCCCTCTGATACAGGCGGCATTCTGATAAACCTCTTCTGCACCCTCTCCAAAACCTCCACATCCTTCCTGTAATCAGGTGACCAGTACTGCACACTATATTCCAAATTGAGTAGTATTTAGCTGCAACATGACTTCCTGACTTTTATAGTAAATGTCTTGACCGATGAAGGGAAGCAAATCGTACTTCTTTACTGCTTTATCTACTTATGTTCCCTGTTTCAAGGAGTTATAGACTCCAAAATTCCTCTGTACATCAATGCTGTTAAGGGTCTTGCCATTATCTATATATTTTTGCCTTACATTAAACCCCCCAAAGTACATCTCCCCACACTTGCTTGGATTAAACTCCATCTGCCATTTTACTTCGGAGTCACGTGAGTGACTACGTGAAGACCCCGCCAGCACGCATGTGCGACATATCGTCCACCGCATCGCGCAACGACAGGCTGTGGAAGCGCTGCTCCACCAGCGGTAAGTTTCAAACCTGAAGGTAAGTTTTTCAACTTAATTCCAGGTCTGTTTTTTCTCCTTGCAGGAACCTCTATCAGAGTTCCTGCTGGAGATATCGCGGATTCCCCTACACCGCGGGGAAATCGCGGCTGCGAGAATCGCGGGGATGCCCGGCTCGGGGGGGGAACCGCACCACAGACTTCGCGGGGAATCCCGTCTTCAGGGGCCGTGGAGGGAATCCTGGCTGTGGTAAACCGTGAAGGCTGGAATCCACGGGGAACCCGGGACAAGAGGAGTCAAGCCGCGGGGTGAACCCGGCTTGGGGAAACCCGGCAACGGGGACCGCGAGAAAATTCCGGCCGCGGGGTGAACCCAGCTCGGGGAAACCGGCTGCAGGGACCTCGGTGGGGGTACAATGCACACTTCAAAATGAACTGCTTCCAGAAGAACGCCATCGGACCTGCCTTAAATTCCAAATCTGCAGTTTCAAGTGAGGCCAGCAATGTCCAGCCGCCGAATCCTCTCTTCAGGAACCTGCCCAAACAGGTAAGACCCGGATGAAGAATTAAAGCTGTCCGGCTTATCAAGGTACCACAGCAACAACATATCCCACACCTCTATCGACAACAAGCGTTTCACTGAAGCTGGTGGCAGCTTCAAAACTGGGTGCAGGCCTTTCAGGCCAAGGCCCAAACCGGTCCTCAGGAAATTGGATCCACGCACTCCAGCAATCCTACTCTCCAAATCTGGGACGGAATTAGAACCCGCACCAGGGGCCTTTGGGCTTACCACAAGTCCCCCAATAACCATGAAGGTAGGTGGGTCTGGTTCTTTCCGGAATATGAGGTATGTGGACCATTTTTTGCAAGTTGGAAAATTTACACTTGTTTTATGCAAGACAGAGTTGCCTTTCAAGACACGCCGCAGTTGCGGGCCACCCATTGTTACAATGAAAGATACCGGTTCAACTCGCATGTGCAGTATAGACATTTCTGAATAGAAAACTTCATTACTGTCTAACAGCAGAGGAACAGTTTCCACTCACAGGGCTCACCGAAGATATTCAAAATTTAGCTGGATGGGACAAGGATACAGTCAAAAGCATTGCAAAATGGGCTAACTTCAGCCCCAGGCTATTTACCAAATTACTAAAACCAGTGCTTCGGCTGCTCAGAGCTAAAAGCTATTGCTATGGCCTATCTGGATGATGTTCTAAACGCTGTATTTTGCCAAATCAGCGGTATCAGCCACAAACTATACTGCAGAAATTGGGTTCTCATCCATCCAGTTAAATTTAAGTTGATACCAACTGAAATTATTGAGTATTAGGATTACCTTTAACTCTATTAAACTGCCTGGGATTACCAATATATTGGCCTTCAGCTGTGCTATTTGCGCCTTTGCATCATCAGAGCTATTCAGCGTGTAAAGGAGCAAGCTCACAGGTACCATGTAGGTCATCACTACCAGACCTATGCTATTCCCAGCTGAAACTATCAAAGTCACCATTGTGGACAAACAGTATTTAGCATTGCTCCACTAACCTTCATCAGTAACTCGTCAGTTAATTACTAACTGATGCTATTGCTCAAAGATGGATAATTACTAATACCATCTTTAGTTACGGAGGCGGATGGGTTTGCATGAGTTACCAAAAAAAAATTGCTCAGTTATATGGTATCAACTACCTATACACACTAGGTGCATTCTGTGGATTAAAGGTCCTACGAATATGCATTATCTGCATGCTCAAGTCTAACTTGATACACTCTGGTGCTGTTATATGTTAATCACATGGGTGCAATCAAGTCAAAGTATCCGGTAATAGTTTACCTAACTTCATTTGGCATTGGTGTATCATCATGTAAACGCAATGACAACACAAAATGGATGTTGGATTGCAAGCATTTAAGGACATTGTGGGCTAATTGGAACACCTAAAGATCGAAATGTTGCATCCAGGCTCAATCACCAGTTGCAAAAAACGTGGATGCATTCTCGCTACACTGGGGAAGAAAGCTCTTTTGTCTCCCTCCATTTTACCTTATCAGACGGGTCTTGCAAATTCAGTAATTTCCCGCTTCAGGCATTTTCGTAGTGCCTGACTGGCCTATACAGCCATGTTGGGAATGATGATAGAACCTTATATGGTTATTTCCAGGCACAAAATTGCTGGTTAGCCGTGACTCAGGAAACCATCCTCTGCATACATAAATCAATTCATTGACTTGCAGACTGGGAAGACCGTTCCTGCGGCTCGGATTGTTAAACCAAACTATGGATGTGCTCACTGCAATTGCAGGGGTAGCACCAAATAAGCAGTACTTCCCTCATAGGAGATGGGAAGTATTTTGTTAATACATATAAATTAACACGGATGACTGACGTCTTGAAGTTCAGTTTCTATATGGGGTTTGACAATCATTAAAAGTGTGCCATTTACTGTGCCGCACGTGCCTTCTCAGCATATTGGCTGCGGGGAGCAGAATCCACTCTGTCGGGTCTCACCTTCTGATATCTAGATTATGAAGGGTATCTTCAACTCGAAACCCCGCAGTCCAGGTACGCAGAGATATGGGATGTTAACATTGGAACATCCTTGTCCTTGGCTCACTAACCAAGTGGTTATGCCCATGGCGTTGCATCAGCACAACGGGTCCAGGTTTTGCATTGCTGTGACTGGACAGGATGATTATTCTGCAGGGAAATTACATTTATGTTATGACTTAATCAGCAGAATACACCATGGACATTAGGTCTCAAACTAGAATTGTTGGCATATCCCATGGACCTTCGGTTGTGTGTGGCCACACATCTACACCAGTATGTTAAGGTCACTAGAGCCTTAGAGACTCTGAAGTATCTATGATTGTTAGTCACATGAAGCCTCATAAGAAAATATCACTACAGACCATCTCCAGGTGGTTAAAATGGGTTCTGGGATACAGGAGCGAACACTGACATACAAGTCTCACTCCACCCAGGCTGCAACTATATCAGCAGCAGGGGATGGACGTTTCACGGGACCACATCCAGCCGGCTGCAGGATGGTCTAACGAACGATCTTCCAAACATTTAGAAATACCTTTGCCAGTCCGGGGATATTTGCCAACTCTATTTTAGGTCTGTTTTATAGTTCCTCCTGGTTGAGGGAGGTTACTGTTATCATTATTTGTCCATTAATAGCATCAACATGTCTATACCTATGTCATGTCTGAATGCATTATTAAAATTCACTCTTCACTGATGCAGTGTGTGATGCATGGACTCGTCTCCATGGCATAAAATCACAGAGCTTTGAAATCTTCACGTTGTCACTCACGTGACTCCGAAGTAAAATAGTAAGATTAAACGAGAACTTACTAGTTTGAAGTTTGATCATTATTTTATGGGGAGTTACGTTGAGGGATTACGTGCCCTCCGTTTCCAACCCTCTATATAAATGTCAACTGGTATTTTAGTTATCATATCTTACTATATATTTAGTCAACTTCTGTTATCTGTAATGGTCTACTGTAAATCCTGCTGTATCCTTTGACAGTGTTCCTCACTGTCTCTAACTCTACCAATTTTAGGGTCATTTCCAAACTTACTAAAAGACCCATCTACATTTACATCCAAATCATTTATCAATATATCACAAACAACAGGGACATATTGACGCAGCGGTAGGGCTACTGCCTCACAGCGTCAGAGACCTGGGTTTGATCCTGACCACTGGCGCTCTCTGTGCAGATGTTACACATTCTCTTTGAGACTGCATGGATTTTCTCCATTGCTCCAGTTTCCACACACATTCCAAAGGCTTGCACGTTTGTAGGTTAAATGGCTTCTGTAACTTGCCTCTATTATGTAGGAAGAGAGAGCATAGAACTAGTGGATGGGTAATGGATGTTTAAGAAAGAACTGCAGATGCTGGACCAATCGAAGGTAGACAAAAAGTGCTGGAGAAACTCAGCGGGTGTGGCAGCATCCATGGACAGAAGTAATAGGCAATGTTTCGAGTCGAGACCCTTCTTCAGTCTGCGGAAAGTCTCTGGTCAAAGTCCTCCTGCTAGTAGATCACCCTTGCACCACTTCTTCTGTCTTTTATTTAGGTTTAGTTTGCTTTTTCCAGGTAGTTTGGATTGACTAATAGCATGATTTATTATGTGTGAAACAAAACATTACAACAATTGAGTTTTCAGAATTATGGGACATCCATAAAGTGATTTGAACTCAAACTCTTTTATGCAAGGGTTTTGGCTTTCAACAGTCAGAAAATGTTGGGCCAGAATTTCCAGGAAATTTTGGTCATTGTTCTGCATTTCACTGTATTCTCAGATGTCCTAAAGCACATTGCAGCCAGGGAAATAGTTTTGGACAGTAGTAATGCAAAATGCAGCAGCTCATTCAAGTAAAACAAGCAGACACATGGCACAAAGAAACAACAAATAATCTGTTGAGGAAAACATGTTGCCCAGGACACCAGGGAGAATTCAGCCAATCTTCTTGAAAATAGTCCCATGGGTCATGTAGTACGGGGCAAACTGGTGGCTTGTCATCATATTTCCAGTGAAATTAGAACGATAAAATAGCCATAAAGCAAGGCCAAATATGGGTATTTACATTTAAAAAATACGTTTTTAAAAATTGTCTTCGCAATTTAGTATTTACTTGTGCTTGCTTCAGTTTTGCATTACATTAACTGCAAATATACAAAATATAGCTAACTTTTAAAAATAATTCTGAGAATATGGATATGAAGGCCAGGTTGCTTATATATCTTATCGTTTTTGAGATGGTAGTGCAGGGTATGCTTCCACTGTGAGTGTGGTTTAATACAGCAGAATATCGTGTCTAGGTCAATTCTGAAACTAGTTAAACGGCAACAAGATGAAGATCATATCAACAGCGATAGGTTATATGTTGTTAAGAATAATGACGTCTAAAATTTTAGCAAAGATTTTAACAAGAAGATTGAGCAAATATATTAATAAATTGATAAACCAGGACCAAACGCAAAAGACAATCATTTAACAATTTGAGACGACTTTTTAATATAATGTATTCACATAAAGGGGAAAAGGAAGACATCAGTTATATCTTTGGATGCAGAGAAAGCATTTGACCAGGTAGGTTGGCAGTATTTATACATAGTACTCCAAAAATTTAATAAGGGAGATAATTTTATTAGATGGGTAAAATTATTATATGATAATCCAACAGCAAGAATATTAACTAATAATATGTTGTCTCCAAAATTCCAATTATCACGAGGCAATAGGCAAGGATATGTATTATCACCCCTGCTATTTGCCCTTATGATAGAGCCACTGGCTGAAAGGATAAGAACACATCCGAATATTCAGGGATACAATACTAAGGACCCTAATAACAACATTTCATTATACGCGGATGATATACTTTTATATATTAGAAATTCAGAAACGGGTATCCCGAATTTATTAAATGTAATAGAGGAATTTCGCTCCTTTTCTGTATATAGAATAAATTGGAATAAAAGTGAAATTATGTAATTACAGCCCCAGAAAGCGAATCATCTATTCAAATTTCCATTTAAAATTGCAACGGAAAAATTTAAGTATTTAGGTATTTAAGTTAGCAGAAGATATAAATCATTATTTAACGCTGATTTTAGTCTTTTGTTAAATAAATTGAATGCTCTGATTAAGTTTTGGAAAACGCTACCACTATCATTAATTGGCAGAATAAATGCTATAAAAATGATAGTACTACCACAAATAATATATTTATTTCAATCCATACCAATATATATACCAAAAAATATATATTTTAAACTAGACTCTAATATTACTAATTTTATATGGGACTACAAAGCACATAGAATTAAAATAAATCATTTGTGTAAACCTAAATATGTAGGGGGACTTGCACTGCCTAAGTTTTTCTATTATTATTGGGCAGTGCATATTAAGAATATTATTTATTGGTTGGATTGTCCTTCTCAACAGATGGAATGGATAAGAATGGAGAAAGAGGATTGTTTTCCTTACAATTTAGGAGCGATACTCTTCTTCCTGATAAAATTGAATAATATATTATATAAGAAGAATCCAATCATACACACTATAACTCGAATTTGGAAACAAATAAAATTAACTTTAAAATTAAGAAACATCATCATTAACAACAATAGTGAATAATCCGGTATTTAAACCATCTTTTATGGATAAAACATATAGACAATGGGAAAGATTGGGAATTAAAAAGTTGGGTGACATGTATGAAATGGGAAATTTATTATCATTTCAACAATTAAAATCAAAATTTAATCTGAATAATAACCAATACTTTAAATATTTACAGATATGTGACTTTATAAAAAAATATATACGAAGATTACAGAATATAACGATAGACCCACTGGAAGAAGCAATGAATATTAAGGCGGACTCACAAAAATTAATATCATATCTATATAACAGTATTCTTAATAGAGAATTGCCACCAACAGAGGCAATTAGGGAAGACTGGGAAAAAGATTTAATGATAAAAATTTCTAAAGAAACATGGGAGAGGTATTTGATATATATACATAAATGTTCAATTAACACTATACATAATTTAATTCAATTTAAAATATTACACAGATTATATTATTCAAAAGTTAGGTTGAATAAATTTTATTCAAATATTTCTCCCATCTGTGATAAATGCCTTTCTCAAAATGCCAACTTCACACATTCTTTTGTTTCTTGCGCAAAACTGATTTTGGTGTGATATATTTGATATATTCACTAGCTTATTTAAGATAAAAATTGAACCTAGCATGGAAATGATTATCTTTGGAGTATTAGGAGATGGCAACAAATTAAATATATCCTAAATCTCATTTATTAATTATGGTTTAAAAATAGCGAAAAAAACGCATACTCAAATTCTGGAAAAAGGCTACTATACCAACACTCAAAATGTGGATTGGTAATATGTTGGAAATGGCCCATTTGGAAGAAATGAGACTCCTCCTAATAGGAAAAAAAGACCAATTCTTAATGTCTGAAGAAGGGTCTCGACCCGAAACGTCGCCTATCTCCTTCACTCCTTAGATGCTGCTGCACCCGCTGAGTTTCTCCAGCTTTTTGTGTAACCCTTCTCCAGCATCTGCAGTTCCTTCTTTAACACCAATTCTTAATGAGTTGGTCTCCATTTATTGATCTTGTGGATTCATGGGGTATAATAACATCATAAAATTAAAAATTCTGGTTTTGAGTGAAAAATGATTAAGAACAAAACATATATATAGAAACATAGAAACATAGAAATTAGGTGCAGGAATAGGCCATTCGGCCCTTCGAGCCTGCACCGCCATTCAATATGATCATGGCTGATCATCCAACTCAGTATCCCGTACCTGCCTTCTCTCCATACCCTCTAATCCCCGTAGCCACAAGGGCCACATCTAACTCCCTCTTAAATATATCCAATGAACTGGCCTCAACTACCCTCTGTGGCAGAGAGTTCCAGAGACCCACCACTCTCTGTGTGAAAAAACTCCTTCTCATCTTGGTCCTAAAGGATTTCCCCCTTATCCTTAAGCTGTGACCCCTTGTCCTGGACCTCCCCAACATCGGGAACAATCTTCCTGCATCTAGCCTGTCCAACCCCTTAAGAATCTTGTAAGTTTCTTTAAGATCCCCTCTCAATCTCCTAAATTCTAGAGAGTATAAACCGAGTCTATGCAGTTTTTGTTCATAAGACAGTCCTGACATCCCAGGAATCAGTCTGGTGAACCTTCGCTGCACTCCCTCTATGGCAATAATGTCCTTCCTCAGATTTGGAGACCAGAACTGTACGCAATACTCCAGGTGTGGCCTCACCAAGACCCTATACAACTGAAGTAGAACCTCCCTGCTCCTATACTCAAATCCTTTTGCTATGAAAGCTAACATACCATTGGCTTTCTTCACTGCCTGCTGTACCTGCATGCCTACTTTCAATGACTGGTGTACCATGACACCCAGGTCGCGCTGCATCTCCCCTTTTCCTAATCGGCCACCATTTAGATAGTAGTCGGTTTTCCTATTTTTATATATCGACTTGTGGCGTGTGAGAATCTCCTTTCTGCTTCACTTTCTCACTTATCTCTTTCTTTATACTACACTCACTAGACTATTCTTTACTCTTCGATACTTCTTTCTTTCTCATTTCTTTCTAAAAAAAAAGGAAGTTGTACAAAGAATGTTTTAATAATTCTGTAAAAAGGTACCATTAAAATGTAATGTACTTACTTCTAATAAATAAATTTAAAAAAAGAATAATGGCGTCTGATCACTGCAGGGATTACATGGAAAAAATTGTTTTCCTTGATGCTGCTTAAATCCAAGATATCTTTTTTTTTCTTCTAGTCCATTTCCGAAGTAACTGTTAAGTGATTCTTAACTTTCCAATTGAAACTGTCTTATAACCAATTTGGCCTTCAAAATGCACGTGGGATTCCCTAATTCATCATTTGGATATTATTTTAGCAAGGCTCATGATAAGATCCCACTTGGTAGATTAGTCTTAAAAGTAAAAAGATCTAAAATTGACACAGACACAAGAAGCAATGAGTAACGGCTGATAGCTGAATTACGACTAAAGATTGCCACCAGTGGGTTCAATATTTGTGACCCGAAACATCACCCATTCCTTCTTTCCAGAGATGCTGCCTGGCGCCCTGAGTTACTCCAGCTTTTTGTGTCTATCGCCTGTTTTTTGATATTTCCCTGTAACAAAGGATACCACTTTGGCCCATCACATCTTTGTCAGCTCACCGAACAATCCTGTTCTTCCACTCTTTCCTTGGGGCTTATTCTTCCGATGTTCCCAACAACCTTCCTGGTCCAGATTCTGCCTCTCAACCAACATTAGGGATGATTACAAGAAGGCCATTAGTGATACCTCATAACCTATTAATCAGTCGCTCAGGGTTTGTTCCCACCTCACCTAAAGCAAATTTCCCCTATAGGCCTGGCTTTACATCGTGGCTTTACCCCTGGCACCATAGCTCCCATGTCCTGCAACACCTCTCTTTTATCACTCCAAGCAAATATAGTAATGATTTAGGTCAAGTGAATGGAGCATGATAAAAACATTTGCAGATGATACAAAAACGGGTATTGCAATTGACTGTGAAGAGGAAAGCGTTAGACCACAGGAATACATGGATGGCAAAAAGTGACAAATGGAATTTAATCCCAAGAAGAGTTTCAGAAAATGTAATGAGACAAGAAAGATACATCAAATGGAAGCATATGAGTGGTGTGAAGGAACCGAGGAACAGAGTACACATCCACAGATCATTACTGGTTGCAGAGCAGGTCAGTGAGGTGATTATCAGGGCATAAGGGATGCCTGTCTTTATTAGTTGAGTCATAAAATTACAGCACATGGTATTGGGGGTAGGGTATTGACATGGATAGAAAATTGGTTGGCAGACAGGAAGCAAAGAGTAGGAGTGAACGGGTCCTTTTCAGAATGGCAGGCAGTGATGAGTGGAGTGCTACAAGGCTCGGTGTTGGGGCCGCACGTGTTACCATATATATTAATGATTTGGAAGAGGGAATTAGGAGCAACACTAGCAAATTTGCGGATGACACAAAGCTGTGTGGCAGTGTGAACTGTGAAGAGGATGTTAGCAGGTTGCAGGGTGACCTGGACAGGTTGAGCGAGTGGGCAGATGCGTGGCAGATGCAGTATAATACAGCAAAATGTGAGGTTATCCACTTTGGCGGCAAAAATAAGGGGGCAGATTATTATCTCAATGGGGTTAGGTTAGGTAAGGAGGAGGTGCAGAGAGACCTGGGTGTCCTTGTACACCAGTCACTGAAAGTTGGCATGCAGGTACAGCAGGCAGTGAAGAAAGCTAATCGAATGTCGGCCTTCATAACAAGAGGATTTCAGTATAAGAGTAAACAGGTTCTTCTCCAGTTGTATAGGGCTCTGGTAAGACCACATCTGAAGTATTCTGTACAGTTTTGGTCTCCTACTTTCAGGAAGGATATCCTTGTGATTGAGGCAGTGCAGCGTAGGTTCACGAGATTGAGCCCTGGGATGGCGGGACAGTGATAAGAGGAAAGATTGAAAATACTAGGCTTGTATTCACTGAGTTTAGAAGGATGAGGAGGGATCTTATCAGGCTCCGGAAGTGGTGGCGCTGCCTGGCAGCTGCGGCTCACCTGCAGTCCGTCTGTTTTTTATTTTATTTTTGTCTTCTTGTGTCTGTCTCAGTGATTATTTTGGTTTATTAGGCTGTGTATGTGTGTTGGGGGGAGGGGGGAGGGTGGGAGAAACAGGGTTTTAGTCTCTCCCTTTGGGGGGATGCGACTTTTCTTGTCGTGTCTCCCGTCACCGTCTCCGTCTGTGCTGAGGCCCTAATGGCGGAGCTGGCGGCCTTCCAGCTTCCAGCAGCGGCGGCACGGCTTCGGAGCTTCAGCGGCGACCTGGCTTTCGGGGCTGCGGTGCTCCAGCGGCGACTTGGCTTTCGGGGCTGCGGAGCTCCTGCGGCGACCTGGCTTCGGGGCTGCGGTGCTCCAGCGGCGGCCTGGCTTTCGGGGCTGCGGTGCTCCTGCGACGTTCCAGCGACGACCTGGCTTTGGAGCTGCGGTGCTCCGGCGTTCCAGCGCCGGGCCCTGTGGCCGTGTTCCAGCATTCCGGCGACGGCGGTGGCGGCAGCCCGGCTTCGGAGGCTCGGCCGCGGGCCTGGTGGACGGCAACATCGGAGGCCTGGATCTCCTCAGCACAGAGGGAGAACAAGGAGGGAAGAAGACAGACACTCTAAGACTTTTGCCTTCCACCACAGTGAGGATGTGTTTGGTGAACTCATTGTGGTGGATGTTAAATGTGTGTTTGTTGTGTGTTTTTGGTACTTTTAATATATGTATGACTGCAGGCACGAAATTTCGTTCAGACCGAAAGGTCTGAATGACAATAAAGGTAATCTGAATCTGAATCTTATAGAAACATATAAAATTATAAAGGGACTGGACAAGCTAGATGCAGGAAAAATGTTCCCAATGTTGGACGAGTCCAGAACTAGGGGCCACAGTCTTAGAATAAATGAGAGGCCATTTAAGACTGAGGTGAGAAAAAACTTTTTCACCCAGAGAGCTGTGAATTTGTGGAATTCCATGTCATAGAAGCCAGTGGAGGCCAAATCACTGGATGGATTTAAGAGAGAGTTAGATAGAGCTCTAGGGGCTAGTGGAATCAAGGGATATGGGGAAAAGGCAGACATGGGTTATTGATTGGGGACGATCAGCCATAATCACAATGAATGGCGGTGCTGGCTCGAAGGGCCAAATGGCCTTCTGCTGCACCTATTTTCTATGTTTTCTATAAGTACAAAAAACATACTAGAACAGCAGCATGTTGGCGCAGCAGTAGAGTTGCTGCCTTACAGCGCTTGCAGCGCCAGAGACCCGGGTTCGATCCTGACTATGGGTGCTGTCTGTACAGAGTTTGTACGTTCTCCCCATAACTTCATAGGTTTTCTCCGATATCTTTGGTTTCTTCCCACACTGCAAAGACGTACAGGCTTGGTATAAAATGTAAAATTGCCCCTAGATACATACTGGACAGAGTGAACCTACCCTGGCATATACCGTAGTAAGATATTTTGGTCACATTATCCGATTTGTACTTTCAGAGTACACTCACACTCAATTTGTAAATTGAGGAATATGTATGCTAGAGATAGAAAATGCTACAGTTCCACTTTCAAGATTGTAAATGCACCAGCTTTCACACTAAATAAGCACAGGGGTTGAAATGCTGATTATGAAAAAAAATCTTTTTTTTAATGCTGTCTCTAAACATGTACCTCATTTATTGGTTTGGTTTCATGCTTGTACTTTGAGGTGCCAAGTGGCTTCATTTCCCTCATAAAAGGATAGGTAATGGAGATTCTGATCAATACATTGATTTCTGACCCCCCCCCCCCCCCCCCCCCCCCCAGCAACCAGAGCCTTGTTTCAATGGTCAGATTCTGTTGGCCCACATCAATAGGCTGGTGTGCTGACAGCTCTGTGAAGCATACCAACACTGCTCTGGGGAGAATGCAAAGAAAGTACATCAAGCAGAGTGCCATCTGTATCCAGGATTAGCCAATGATTTTGCTCTGTGTGCGTTTTTGTGCCAAGAAACATTCCTGCTGTGCTCAACTGCTCCCCGTCAGATGAGAGTAATTCTAGACCCAGTGGAATTCTGTCAGATCACTGATATTATAAGAATCAGCAGAGTAGTTTGAAACATTGCTAGATTGCAACAACCATGTTGGAAGTTTAAGAACAAAGCTGCAAAAAACTCCAAACAAAATCTCTCTCCCAGTCTTTATCTGATGATTTTCTCCGAGTCATCCTTGCCTGAGATATCACAACAGATACTGGGATGAAAAAGTATGTTCCAGCCTTCTAAAATAATATAATTCAAAAAGCTGATTATACCATAGTTACCTCAAATGGAGATGGATTGTGTTGAAATCTGATCCTTCATCAGAATTCTTTAGTAATCTCAGTAATATCACTTAAGCCCAAAATTTGAATTTTAGGATAAAAGTGAATTTGTAAAGTATGTTCTGATTCTTTTCTGCCATAAACATGATATAAAACTGCTATGTTAAGTCTCCTGTGAGGCAAGGTTGCAAGATGAAGTAGATTCTGAGCAGAATGTTGGGAGGAAATTTATTGCAGACTTTGCACAATTTCATGTAGTAACTTCTATTGATGAGTAATTGGAAGAACCGCCGAAGAAATGAAATTAATAGTAACAATATTGCAGTTCATTTAATTTCTCCAGGGATTCCACTGATTTTCCCTGGGAACCATGGAAGAATAGGGAAAACTTCCAAATTATTCATGCAAACATTTATGGTTAGAATTGATTTCAATGTAATTTGGGCTTCTCCGCTGAAATTTTATTTTCATTGATTTTTCGTGTGTCAAATAAAGTCGGTTGACCTAAAACAATGATAGCAACTTTCAGATGGTGGTTGTCAAAACAATGGACCAATAAAATAAATATAGGGCTGTATATTTTCACAGACAAAGTAATTTAAGCCAGTATAAAAAAATAATAACTGACATTTTAGATCTCAGAATCCTTTTTATTGAGATCTAAAGTAAATAAATCCATGAAATGTTCAGCTACCTGGTCTTTATTAGCCATTAGAGATGCCAAGCAAAGATATTCCTTATACTTTTTAATTTATGTTACCTTCATAAACATACACAGAATTATCCATCGATCATTTTCTACTTAAACAATAATGGAAGCAGACATACGCTGAGTAAAACATACTGCCTCATGTCATTCATAATTTACTGGGATATTAAATCGTTTCCAGTGACAAAGGGTTAGCAATTACTCGGTAATATTATTCTAATCTTCTACAGTGGTCACATTAGGATTGTGCAGTTTATTCCCTTTTTGAAATGTCGTAAATAGATGAGATGAAATTGTATATTTTAAGAAGCTGTACCATATGGTAACGTGAAATTCTTTACAAAATGGTCATGTTACCCAGCTATTGTTGTAGGTAGTTCCCAATGCTCCAACTCCAAACCCTAACCTTTTATTTGGCCCTCGAACATTTTCCCTGCTGTCACCTTGTTTTGTTCTCTTTGCAGCGTCTTATTCAATGACATTGTAATTAAACGTCTCTTTGGACAAGGGAGGCTGACCCACTGCAATTTTCTCCAGGCCAGCCATTGTAAAAACCAGTTCACACCGAGGTTGAATGAATAGGGTTTAGCGATAACCCGAAGAGTAAAAAAGGAAAACCTGTGAGAACGCTTGATCATTTAAAATCATGGTAAACATAATCTATATTTACCATTTAAAGTGCAATTCATCAATACATCTTTGTTGGTATCACCTATCAACGTTCGAGTAAAGAATGAGTTAAATGCCCTGGGAGAATAATTCAAATTAATCCTATTTTGTAAATTGAGTCTTGATTTGGGTGAACAACTCTAGCAAATAATAACAGTGTTTTTGCTTTTAATAAACCTAATGATGTCCTAACTAGCAGAAGTAAGATAACATGAGAGGTAAAGTGTGATGGGTAGATAATGCCAATGGAACAACTTAATATAGAATATGTTGGGGTGGAGGTAAAATGGATGAGAGTTGAGATTTGTAAGATTAACTATAATTATGTTAATTTTGTTCTATCCTTGTCAATGTTGTAAGATATTTTGTTTGAAAATTGTTAGCTAGTATAAACGAATATGAACTTCATCTTCACCTTCTCAGGACCTAAGGCACTAAGGAGACATACTGAGAATTTAAAAGGACAAACTCTGGGCAAATGTGTGCAAACGATGTAACTCTTGTTCTGGAAGCAGTAGGAAGAGAAAGACCAAGTGTGTTTGCAAAACTCAGCAAGGATGTGGTCCCTGCCTGTATGGAGCAGGACCTGGATAGCCTTTGTGCATGAGATGATATGTAGCAAGTAATGTTCCTGCCATTAATGTGCCAGACATTGTCTGTATTTGTTATGTTATGTTATGTTATGTTATGTTATGTTATGTTATGTTATGTTACTTCCTAATCTGCACATTCCGACAACAGAATATACAAATATATTCTATAATGTTTCTGCACAATACGCAAGTTGTGCTGTGTCTTTTCTAATATTGCAGCTTTTCGTAATGATACTATGGTTCATCATTCAATACTGTAAATTATTTTTCAAAAAGTCCCAAATAAGTTCAAATGTTGTTTCCATTGTATGTGCTTCTCCTATCATGATTTATCCATAATCTGTATATTTGAAATCACATAGAACTGCAAACAAATATTTTTTTTAATTCTGACTTTCATTTCAGTATAGTGAACAGATAGAAAACCAAAAGCTGGAAGGCATGAAAACTGTGATGTTTGCTGGACTGTGTGGGGTGATGCAAGAAGATGAGCCGTTGCTTATCATTTATGGTCAATCACAAAGAACAAAACACATTTTTAAAACATGCAAAAGTAAATGTACCATGCCATAAAGCAAGGCTTGCTAATTTCCTTCTTACACTTTGTGTCAAAACAACAACCTTTTCCTCATTGTCAACAAGATGAAGGAGTAGGTTATTGACTTCAGAACATGAGGTTGTACAGTGCATTTAGAAAGTATTCAGACCCCTTCACTTTTTCCACATTGTTTTACATTACAGCCTTATTCTAAAATTGATTACATTCTTTTTTTTTACCATCAATATAGTAGAATCTAGTTCAAGTCCGGGCTCTGGCTGGGCCACTCAAGGACATTCACAGACTTGTCATGAAGCCACTCCTGCATTGTCTTGGCTCTGTGGTTAGGGTCGTTGTCCTGTTGGAACGTGAACCCTCGTCCCAGTCTGAGATCCAGAACGATCTGGAGAAGGTTTTCATCAAGGATTTCTAGAACTTTGCTCCATTCAACTTTCCCTCGATCCTGATTAGTCTCCCAGTTCCTGCCACTGAAAAACATCCTCACAGCATGATGCTACCATCATCATGCTTCACCATAGGTATGGTATTGGCTAGGTGATGAGCGGTGCCTGGCTTCATCCAGACGTGATGTTTGGCATTCAGTTCAAAGAGTTAAATCTTGGTTTTATCAGACCAGAGAAACTTGTTTCTCTTGGTCTGAGAGTCCTTTAGGTGCCTTTTGGCAAACTGCAAGTGGGTTGTCATGTGCCTTTTACTGAGGAATGGCTTCTGTCTGGCCACTCTACAATAAAGGCCTGAATGGTGGAGTGCTGCAGGTATAGTTGTCCTTCTGGAAGGTTCTCCCATCTCTACAAATGAACTCTGGAGCTCTGGAGCTCAGAGTGACCATCGGGTTCTTCGCCACCTCCCGACCAAGGCCCTTCTCCCCCGATTGCTCAGTTTGGCCGGGCGGCCGGCTCTATGAAGAGTCCAAGTGGTTCCAAAGTTCTTCCATTTAAGAATGTCGGAGGCCACTGTGCTCTTCGGGACCCGCAATGCAGCAGAAATTGTTTAATGCCCATCCCCAGATCTGTGTCTCAAATGAAGTTCAAACGAAATTTGGTTTCTGCAGTCATACAACAAGAAAAGAACCAAGACACACACCAACACAATTTCACAAACATCCATCACAGTGTATCTCATCCTCACTGTGATGGAAGGCAAAGTCTTGTCTTCCCCTGCTCTCCATTCTTCTCCCTATGTCAAAGCCCCCGGCGGGCGATGATAAGTCCCACGGCCTCGGGCGGGAGAAGTTGCCATTGCGGGACCTCCGAAAAGCAGTCACCCTACAGGGACCCGTGAGCTCCCAATGTTACCATCCACTGGGATGCGGCTGGAGCCTCTGAAGCTCCGGAGTCGGGTCACAGCCGCGCGCCACCACAGCTCTCCACGCTCCAAAGCCGGGCAGCTCCACGATGGTAGGTCCGCAGGCTCCCCGACTGGAGCCCCCAGGTCGTTCCAGTTGGAGGCCGCTCCACGGTGCTAGGCCCCAAAGACAACGGAGACCCGACAGGGAAAAGGTCGGGTCCCCCGTACAGACACAATCCTGTCTCAGAGGTCTACGGACGATCCCTTTGGCTTCATGGCTTGTTTTTTGTTCTGACATGTACTGTCAACTGTTGGACCTTAAATAGACAGGTGTGTGGCTCTCCAAATCATGTACAATCAATTTAATTTACCACCGGTGGACTCCAATCAAGTTGTAGAAACTTCTCAAGGAACTTCTTCTTTCGTGTGTCGTGCACAGCCTAAAGTTGTTGGACAACTTGTTCTAAATGATCTTCCGTTTGTGCACGTCAAATTGATTGCATTAGTCGAAACAGGGCGGACCACGTGAAGGTTGCAATCTTCCACCCCATCTCAAGGATAATTAATGGGAACACGATGCACCTAAGCTCAATTTTGAGTGTTATAGCAAAGGGTCTGAACACTTATGTCTGTGATATTTCAGTTATTTATTTTTAATTACTTTGCAAACATTTCTAAACACCAGTTTCCACTTCGTTATTCTGGGGTATTGTGTGTAGATTGATGATTTTTAAAAATGAGTTTAATCCATTTTAGAATAAGGCTGTAACGTAACATGCAGGTACAGCAGGCAGTGAAGAAAGCAAATGGCATGTTGGCCTTTATAACACGAGGAATCGAATATAGGAGCAAAGAGGTCCTTCTGCAGTTGTACAGAGCCCTGGTGAGACCACACCTGGAGTATTGTGTGAAATTTTGGTCCCCTAATTTGAGGAAGGACATTCTTGCTATTGAGGGAGTGCAGTGTAGGTTTACAAGGTTAATTCCCGGGATGGCGGGACTGTCATATGCTGAGAGCACGGAGTAGCTGTGCTTGTACACTCTGGAGTTTAGAAGTTGAGAGGGGATCTCATTGAAACATATAAGATTGTTAAGGGCTTGGACACGCTAGAAGCAGGAAACATGTTCCCGATGTTGGGGGAGTCCAGAACCAGGGGCCTCAGTTTAAGAAGAAGGAGTAAGCCATTTAGAACGGAGTCGAGGAAACACTTTTTCTCACAGAGAGTGGTGAGTCTGTGGAATTCTCTGCCTCAGAGGGCAGTGGAGGCAGGTTTTCTGGATGCTTTCCAAAGAGAGCTAGATAGGGCTCTTAAAAATAGCAGAGTCAGGGGATATGGGGAGAAGGCAGGAACGGGGTACTGATTGGAGATGATCAGCCATGATCACATTGAATGGCGGTGCTGGCTCGCAGGCCGAATGGCCTACTCCTGCACCTATTGTCTATTGTCTATTGTAACAAAATGTGGAAAAAGTGAAGGGGTCTGAATACTTTCTGAAAGCACTGTATATAGCCAGTCAGCATGGCTGTTGCCGAATTGAACATGGTCAAGAGCTTGAAGTTCTTAGATGTAAATACCACTAACAGCACTTCCTGGACAACAATATTAAAAGCAGAGGCCAAGAAACTACCAACACTTACTTCTTGATTAGTGAGGGTGCCAGGGGTTATGGGGCGAAGGCAGGGGAATGGTTTTGAGAGGGAAAGATAGATCAGTCATGATTGAATGGCAGAGTAGACGTGATGGGCCAAATGGCCTAATTCTCCTCTGAGAAAATGAACTTGCGAACACCTCTACTTTCTCAGAAGACTTAGAAATCTGTATCTCTGTACGTGTGACAATAATAAATAGACTAAGGGAGTTCACCATACCGCCAACAAATCTTACCATCTTCAGCAGAAGCATCCTCTCAGCATCCGTCGCAGCTTGGCTTGGCACCATGACCTTAAGAAATTGCAGAGAGTTATGAATATAGCTCAGTCCATCACATCCATCCATTCGACTTCATCTGCACTCTTCACTTTGCATCAGAAAGGCATCCAACATAAGCAAGTCTGAAGAAGAGTCCTGACTCGAAACATCATCGGTCCACTCCCTTCACTGATGCTACCTGACCCATTGTTTCTCCAGCATTTTGCTTTTTGCCCAACATAATCAAGGACCATTTACACTCCAGTCTTCTCTCCTCTCCTGTTGGACAGAAGATACAAAGCTTGAAAACATATACACCAGATTCTGGAATAGCTTCTTGTCTTCTGACATCAGACGACTGAACAGCCCTCTCATAAACCATAGGTGTATTCACAATCTCTCAACTTATCTCATTGCAGAATTTTATCTGCAACAGTAATGCTTTAATGCTGTAACACCATGATGTGCACTCTGACTTTGTTTCTTTACATTACTTGTACTCATGTATAGCTTGATTATACTCATGTACTTATGCAAAAAGGTTTTCACTGCCTCTCGATATACATGTCAATAATAAACCAATTAACTAAAAAAAACAATTATGCCTTTCTACTTCCTCATTCAGCACACTGCTACTCATTGCAAGTAAGTTGTGTGGTATCAGTTATTAAACAAAGGTTCACAAAGTTCTCACAAATTCAGAAAACATGATGAAGTCCTCTTGGTGGATATTTTGCCAAATTAAATTTGTGAAGAATGTGGAATCTGTCCAATATTGATTGTCAAGTAGCCAATTCATCCTAAACCTATTCTAGCAATTAATACGTTAATTAACCATAGAGCCGTGCATGGAATATTACAGCAGTTCTGCATACATTTTATTTTTGAAGCTGTAACTGAATAAATACAGAGTGAAGGTTCTGTGTATAAAGGTCCATTCTACACCACTTGGCACCTGTGGTAGCACGGAGGCGCCCAGGAGTCTGAGATGCTATCATGGCCACTTGTCAACAGGAGTGTACAGCCAGCGTTCCGAAGCTGCAAAGTTTGCCATGGTCGAATTGTCATTAATGTAAATATCTGATCAAGAAGATCTGAAGTGCAGTTTTGTTACGTAGCTCGACTATCCTTCTTATCTCGCTTACACATAAGGTATTTTAAGCTGTTCAGGAAAGGAGTTCTTGCCAAGCCAAGTCTCCTTACAACAGAGATTCACTCTGTGCTGGAGCATGGACTGGTGCACAAAATTCAACCTAGGTCCAAAGTCTTCAATTTACAGACAAGCTATGGGCAAAACGTTTTGTTAGAGATTAGGTAATTAGAGAGCAATGACGTTATTTTCTGTAATCTCCTCTGGGATTTCACACATTATGTAGTTTACTTTTATTCAATACACATCTGCCTGCCAAAATGGGGCAATTTGTGGTAAACTCTGTTAAAAGGACAAGCAGTGGTCCAGACGAGGTTTATGAAAGAATATGACCACACAAAACAAGTAACTGCTAGTTAGTGTAGGAAGGAACTGCAGATGCTGGTTTACACTGAAGATAGACATGAAAAGCCGGAGTAACTCCGCAGGTCAGGCAGCATCTCTTGATAAGGTGACATTTCACTTCAAGACCCTTCTTCAGACTGAGAGTCAGAGGAGTGGGAAACAAGAGATATGAGAAGGTAAATAGAACAAATAAATGTAAGGTATGCAAAAGGCCAAATTAAAGCTAAGTTAGTGCATTGCATGAGAGAGTATCACTTGACTTTGCTCATGTTGATCAACCCAAGTCATTTTCGGCTGAAGAGCATTTCTGGGTCCAAGTTTCTTTGAATTTGAAGATGCAAATTCAGATGTGCGGCACAGCGGTAGAGCTGTTGCCTCACAGCGTCAAAGACCCAGGTTCGATCCTGACAATGGGTGGTGCGGTGTGGCGTTTGTAAGTTTTCCCTAGGACCGCATGTTTTCCTCCAGTTGCTCCGGTTTTCTCCCACATCCTAAATACATGCAGGTGTGTTGGTTAATCAGATTCTGCAAATTGCCCCTAATGTGTAGGACATTAAACTAGTGTTTGGGTAATCGTTGCTCAGCATGGACTCAGTGGGCCGAAGGGCCTGTTTCCACGCTGCATTTCTAAGCTAAGTTAAAGTGGAGGAGGAATTTGCAGAATCTGATTAACCAACAAACCTGCATGTATTTAGGATGATGGGTGCAAGGAAAATATTATAAAGAAAACATGGGAATGCTTTGAAGGGGTTTATTGTAAAGATGATTATTTTAGTTGACTTGCCACTGGACCAGGAGCCAAAGTGAGGACTGGTAGGATGAATGGATGGGACAATACAATTTTGGATATAAATATTAAGTAGAGCAACTTCTGCTTAAAAGCATTTATCTTACAAAACTCCAACAATTTATTTCCTGATTTAAGGGAGTGTGGATCCTATATTTGATTGAATTCAATTTGATGATATATTAATGTCACATGTACCTAGGTGCAGTAAAATTATTTGTTTTTGCATACAATACACAAAGTACACAAAGAATCATCATGTTTCTGGTGCCAACAAAATGTATACAATTTGCACCACTGAAACTCCCATCCAGCCAATCTGGTGATTTCAGACACTTAATAGTTGGCACCATTAAGCTCCATTGTTAGTGCATTGAAGTGGTGGGAATTTAACTACTCTTTGCACTCAAATGGTGACCCAAATCTATATATGTTGGTGATGTTGTCCATGGGAAACACAAATATCACACCGCTGCTTTACTTTGGATGGTGCAATCTCTTACATGTGCCTCACAAGGTGAACTGTGACAGTTTAACATTTCATCTGTAAACTGGACCTCCAGCTGTGCAGCACTCCCTCTGTGCTGCACTGAAGTGTCAGCCCAAGTTAGCCAGGTGCAATTGAAGCCACAGCCTTCTGATTTAAAGTTGTGTGAATAAGTTAGCCAATACCAAAATTATGAAACACAAAAACAAAAATTGCTGGAAATACTCAGTGTATCAGTGGGGAGAAAAACAGAGCCTATGCTTCAGGTCAGATGACGTTATCCAAGTAACCTGGGTTTGGTTTATTGAGCAAAGTCAGCATGTTTCGATTAAAATGTGATGCGGGATAAAGGTACTGTTCAGTACTTTCACTGAACAGCTTGCGCCCAGTATCATTCTGGCCTTGAAAGCCAAAACTAGACCAGATTCAGTACACAAGTTAAATCCTGGTGAAGTGAATATAATGGTAGAAATGGTTTATTCTTTGTAATGGATGAATGATACACTCCAGCTTATACTGCCCATGAAGTGAGACAAAAATCTACCCGTACAATTTGCATCTTAAATCAGTTCAAGCGGCAACAGGCAGAATAGAAAATGCTCCCACATTATTGCAATTGGCAGAACAAACTTATGATTACTCATTAAAGACAAAGCAAAGTTTACCTCAAGCTAATGCACAAAAACCACAAAAACTATCCCAACACCTGCATGTTGCCAGCAGAAATTTAAAAACACTGTCTGTGCAGTTACTAGACGTTATAAAGATGAATCTGCTCTGATAACATTCATCAAGGACCACCAAACGCTGAGCCCATCAATGGGCAGGCATTGAACCTTTGTGATAAAAGGACGCTTTAATAAAGAAATAGCTAACTGTAAACTAAGTTAATTGTATGTAAAATGTTATGCACTGAATACGATTTGGAAATGTATTCTTTGAGTTGAAAAGGTTAACATTTAAGAATATTTTCAGAAAATATCCACAAAACTAAATACTATTAAGCTGATATTTCCTGTGACCAAGTGCACAAGGCAAGAAGTTCCACTGGTTTCTTCATAAAAGAATGGATCGACTAATGAAAGAATGGGTCGAATGGGCATGTATTCACTGGAATTTAAAAGGATGACAGGGAGTCTTATAGAAACATAAAATTCTTAAAGGATTAGACAGGCTAGATGCAGGAAAAATGTTCCCAATGTTGGAGGAGTCCAGAACCAGGGGGTCACAGTTTAAGGTGTAGGCCATTAGAACTGAGATGAGGAAATACCTTTTTACCCAGGGAGTTGTGAATCATGGAATTCTCTGCCACAGAAGGCTGTGGAGGCCAATTCACTGGATGTTTTCAAGAGAGTTAGATTTAGCTCTTAGGGCTAAGGGAATCAAGGGATATGGGGAAAAAGCTGGAGCGGGGTACTGATTTTAGATGATCAGCCATAAGCATATTCATGGCAGTGCTGGCTCGAAGGGCCAAATGGCCTACTCCTGCACCTATGTTTCTATGTTTCTATTACTTTTCGGTCTTGTTGCCAAGATGTGAGCGCAGAACCCTTTCCTTTAGTCAGTTTACTACTTGCAGTGGTTTTTCCCTGTGCCCAAACCTCAACCAGAGGTCGCCTCTGGAGTGTGTGGAAAGGTGTTTGAGGTTTGTGTGGTGACGGATTCATTGGGATGTTCTAGAGGTTGCAGCAAAATCAATGGTAGTTGGTATAGGACATTTACAAGAGTAGGAAAGAGAGATACAAAAATATGGATGAGAGTTGTAGTAACTGAAGGAGAGATACGGATTGAACATGGCATCAAGATCCAATTACAAAATCTAGTCCTATGTTATGGGAAGATAGAGGCTTGGTGATAGACAAAATCTGTGATTGGATGTTGATGTTGCTCATCTGTAACATCAAGCTTCTTGTCTGCCTATTTCAGGCTCGGGCAATTGCCCAGTGGAGGGACGGATTCAGTGCCGGGTATTGGGAGTAGCTGATAGAAACCAAATTTCATTTGGGAGTCACGTGAGTGACTTCGTGAAGAACCCGCCAGCACGCATGCGCGACATATCATCGCAACGCATTGCTCCCCACCAGCCCTTCATAAGGAGCCACTCAGGTAAGTGAAACTAACCTTGAGTTGGTTGGTTCCTGTTGGGAGAGTGTTTTCTTTCAGCAGGGACATGGACGGGAGAAACAAAGGCCGTAGGACGTCCGCTCGGAGTCGCCGGCCACCCATCCCGGAGCCCTCATCAACGGCTACACCTGCGAGTCAGGCCGGGAAGAAGGCGAGGAAGTCGGGGAGCCCTGTCGCTACAGGGCCCGACCCGCCGATACACCGGAGCTCCAGTGACGATTCCGAGGAGCAGGATTTCGGTGTACCACCGGAGCAGGTAGACCCTGACTTCGTATCGAGGTCGCCAACGGGCTCGTTGGTCGACCTGGGCAAGGGCTCGCGTGCGGCTGCACGGCCCTTCTCCCTGAGTCCTCGGAGGAGAGGGAGGGATGGAGCCCGTAAGCCTAGCCCTTTAGGGGCAAAGGCGTCACCTGCCGCTAGAATGCGGACTGGTAAAATGGCGGGACTCAAGTCCACTGGGAGACCTGCAAGGACCAGTGCCGACTCCCCAACCACCAAGACCAGGAAGAGTCACTCGGGTGGAGTCCCGCCACGGTCACCGAGCCCCCCGTGGATGGGAGGACGGGACCGTATGTCGGCTAGGCCCAGGATGTGGGCAGCCGGCAAGCCCGCGCGGATGTCGGGTCACCACGCCGAGGAGTTGGGTGCCGACTCTCCACCGCGTTTGCCCTTCGAGGCAGCGGGATCGAGCTCCGCCAAAAGGAGGCATTTGAGCGTACCCGAGCGGGAATCGCTCAGCTTTGCTGCGGCGCATGGTAGCGACAGCTTCCTGCACCGGGTTCACCTCGACGAGGTGCGGGCCGATGAACAGAGCCTCAGCAGTTCAGCAGAACATGAGGACTCCGACCGCCCGAGTTCTAAGGGCGAGGGGCGTATTGACCGGATGGAGCCGATGTTGGAGCTCCTCCTGCAACAGAATCAACGGCAGGAAGCATCCAGCTCCAGAGGGCACATAAAGGTTTCACCATCGGCAGCAGGCAGCCTGAGGCAGCCAGAGGATGAGGACACTTTGGGCCATAAACCAGCTACATCGGAGGCCCCTCAGGAAGAACTCCTCGATGTAGCGACAAAATTCGCATCATCAGAGACATCGGGACTACCCTTCAACCCCAAACTGGCTGCCACCGTGGACTTCCTGACCAACCATCAGCTCCAGGAGGAGGTCCTATCGGAGGCCATAAACAGGCACAAGGCCCCAGCCAACTGCAACTCCCTCAACGTGCCCATAGTCAATACGCCAATCTGGGGCAACATCGGCACAGCAATCAGGACCCAGGAGATGAAGCTCCAGTGGATCCTGAAGCTGCTTACTGCTTGGATTACCACGTTTGCACGGTCGGTGGACGGGGAGGATCTGAGCATGGAGCAGGAGGATGCTCTGGCTCTACTGTGTGCCACACAGCATGAGATCAACGCCTTCTGGAAGAGCGTCATCTGACCCACGCTGAACCCGAAATTTGCGGGGTTGTGTAAAGCACCTCCTACGCCACCACCCAGACAGTTGTTCGGGGAAGACCTCCCGAAGAGGGTCAAGGAGCTGGATGACCACGCCAAAACGGTGGGACTGATGCGGTCACAAATCTCGTCCAGGCAGGCGGCCGGAAAAGGGCCATTTTTCAGGCCACGAGGCCCTGCCATCAGACCAGCAAGAACCTACACTCCAGCTCCGCCTCAATTTCAACAGCCTCAACTACCGCGGCCTTTTTTAGGGCTAGGCCCCCAGCGGCCACCATGGAAGATGCGGACGCCGCATCATCAGCCCAACCAGCACCTCCACGTCCCGCCAAACATGTCAAGGACCGCCGGTAACCATGGAGATAAGGCGGTCTGGTTTTCATGCACCTGCGTGCTTAACTTCACATGTTGGTGGGCGACTACGTTTCTTCACGGTGGCATGGGGAACTATCACTTCTGATGAGTTTATCTTACAAAGTATTCAAGGCCATGAGATTGAATTCATCAATGGCAACATCCCTCCATCCCAGCATATGCCAGATCGGAAATTTACGCTGTCTAGCAACGAAATGGCAGCAGGCTATGCTGAAATCTTAAGGTTACAAGAAAAAGGCGTGATAGAAAGAACTATACACGAACCAATTGAATTTGTATCCAACATATTCACTAGGCCCAAGAAGGATGGAGGATGTCGGGTTATTATTGATCTGACCCATTTGAATACCTTTGTAAAATATACCCATTTCAAAATGGACATGTTCGAAACAGCCAAGTCATTAATTTCTCATGGCTGCTTTATGGCATGCATTGATTTAAAAGATGCATACTATTCTGTATCCATTCGGAAACACCACAGGAAATCTTAAAATTTACCTGGATGGATCAGCTCTGGCAATACAGGGCTTTGCGAAATGGGCTTACCACAGCCCCTAGATTATTTACTAAATTGCTCAAACCTATTCTGGCCACGCTACGGAGACAAAATCATATAGTAATGGCCTATCTGGATGATATCTTGATTGTGGGAAACACCCTGGAATCAGCTGAACTGGCAGTTTCAGCCACCGTGGCAATTTTTCAGGAATTAGGGTTCATTATCCATCCAGATAAGTCAAAGTTCTGCCCTTCACAGGTCATGGATTATCTGGGGTTCACGGTGGATTCCAATCGCATGAGGGCCACCATACCAGCTAACAAAGTTGGGGATGTCACCCAAGTATGTAAATATTTAGTCTGGGCCAGTATACCATCAATTAGACAAACTGCTAAGGTGATTGGCAAGATCGTAGCACTTTTTCCAGCTGCTCAATACGGACCTTTGCATTATCAAAATTTGCAGAGAGCCAAGATCTCAGCGTTAAAACTGAACGCTGGACATTTCGACAGACCAATGCAGCTGCCTCTTAAGGCTAAGGTTGAGTTACAATGGTGGGTGGACAATATTTGTGACTCATTTAAACCCATCATTTTGCCCAATCCGATGGTATACTTAGAAACAGACGCAAGCTCCCATGGCTGGGGAGCTACGGACAACTACTCTAGTTGCGGGGGCAGATGGGACACCCTTGAATCTACTCTGTTATTGTCACAAGGGATAAACTATTTGGAGATGCTTGGAGCATTTCACGGACTTCGAGCTTATTGTTCTAATCTTACTGACGCTCATGTCCGTCTCCAAATAGACAATACCACTGCGGTGGCATATTTAAACCATATGGGCGGTACCAGGTCAATTTCATGTGATGAATTGGCAAATACGATTTGGCTCTGGTGTATTCAACGGAATATTTGGATTTCAGCTACCTATTTACCAGGTGAGCTCAATACTGTGGCGGACACCAGGTCACGCAAATTTAATGACAACATCGAGTGGATGTTGAATCCTCAAATCTTCGCTAAAGTTACAGCCAAATTTGGTAAACCGGATATCGACCTCTTTGCGTCGCGGTTGAACCATCAGGTACCAACATACGTTTCGTGGGAACCAGATCCTGGGGCAATGGCGATGGATGCGTTCTCGCTGGACTGGGGGAAATGGTTCTTCTATGCATTTCCTCCATTTTGCCTCATCAGTCGGGTTTGCGGAAAATCCAGATAGATGCTGCCAAGGGCATTCTTATCATACCCGACTGGCCTATGCAGCCATGGTATCCAGTGGTCCTTGATATGATCAGTCAAACTTGGGTGCTCTTAGAGAGTTGCCCACAATTGGTAACTAACCCTGTGTCAGGGGAACCACATCCCTGCCACAGCTATCTAAACTTGTTGGCTTGCAGGTTCTGAACAGGCCATTACTGCGGTATGGCCTATCACCCAGAACCATGGATACCATCGGAGCGTCATGCCGGGAGTCCACCAGGCGGCAATACCTCTCTCACATCCGGAAATGGGAAACCTACTGCGGCCGCTCCCACTTTGCATATGACGCCGTAACCATAACCGACATATTGGAATTCCTGGCGGGGTTGCACCATGATGAACACCTGAGCTACAGTGCCATCAACAGCGCCAGGAGTGCGCTGTCATTCTACCTCAATACTGAGGTAGGATCCAACAGGCTGGTGTCCAGGCTCATGTGGGGAATATTCAATTCGAATCCGCCCAGACCACGCTATAATATCACCTGGGATATCGGGAAGGTATTAACCCTGCTCAGGACGTGGTCGCCCATGGAGGGGCTAGAGCTGGACAAACTCACCCTGAAGCTGGTGATGTTACTGGCACTGACTTCAGCGCAGAGGGTACAGACACTCCACAAAATCCGGATCGACAGGATGATCTCTACCCCTGCAGAAGTAGTCTTCTTCATGGACGAACTACTCAAGCAGCATAGACCTGGGTTCACAGGGCTGCAGCTGAAGTTCCCGGCATACCCCGCTGATGCAAGGCTATGTTTAGCCGCCCATATCCGTCACTATGTGAAAGTGACGAGAAAACTGAGGGGAATGGAAAAATACTTGCTTATCACCCACAAGAAACCTCACCATAGAGTGACGGTCCAGACGATATCCAGGTGGCTCAGGATTGTCTTGGGTAAGTCAGGTATTGACACTAATGTCTTCAAATCCCATTCCACCAGGGCTGCATCAACGTCGGCGGCAAGGGTCATGGAGGTGCCCATGGACCATATTCTTGCCACAGCAGGATGGGCGAATGAAGCCATCTTCCAGCGGTTCTACAACAAACCTGTTGCCGCTCCTCTACAGTTCGCGGAGGCCGTGCTGAATGCAGGTCAAGAACGTGGAGATGTCCCCGAATGAGGGTTTTTTTCTTTGTTGTTAATAAATATTTTTCTTATTTTTCAGTACAAGCAGTCTGGAAAGTTGTTTACTCCCATCCATCCTTAATAGTGGTGTGTGACAGCATGGACGTGGTCCAGGGCATGGAATCACAGAGCTTTGAAGTCTTCACGAAGTCACTCACGTGACTCCGAAATGAAATAGTAAGATTAAACGAGAACTTACCAGTTCGAAGGTTGATCTTTATTTTATGAGGAGTTGCGATGAGGGATTTCGTGCCCTCCGCTCCCAACCCTCGATCATAATCAACTGGTAATTAGAGTCTCTTCAATCTTACTATACCAAGTCATTTCTCTGTTGTTGTTTCTGTGATTCCACACCGCTACTCTGAAGAATGTCGCGCATGCGTGCTGGCGGGTTCTTCACGAAATCCTTCATCGCAACTCCTCATAAAATAAAGATCAACCTTCGAACTGGTAAGTTCTCGTTTAATCTTACTATTTAATAGCTTCTTTTGTCTCAATGCTCAGATGAAGAAAATTTCTGTTCAGACCTTCTGCCACATCAGAGACAATGGAGTACTCAAGAGTGGGGGGGAGGAGATTCATTAATGTGCATGCAGAAGCTGTGACTAAGTTTGCGGATGTCAAATTGGAAATGTGTAGCAAATTGTGGCAATGCACACGAAGCAATGTGGCTCAACATAACACAGGAACCAGACATGGGACCCAGAAACCATTCAGAACTCAGCAATGCATAATACAAGGCAAGACAGAAAGAAAGTAAGATCTGTGGTTGCATAGGAATAGAGCAGAAATCACAAATTAACTTGAATTTATAGGCAGCTGATCCAATCCATTATTCTGATTACCCTGTTATGAGATACATTTCTGTGTATTGGGAAGGTCAATGCAAAGACCAATTAGACCAATAGCTATTATTCCAAACCTGAGGTACAAGGGAGGATAAAAGATACATATTCAAATACATGGGAAAAAATGATTCAAGATGATATGTTGACAATCAAGGTCTTGAAGTGCATAGACTATAAAAGCATCAGCCTGCTGAAGTGCTAATATCACAAGAGATTATAGTTGAATAATTGTCTTTGTCTATCTGATGTTTTGGAAGTGAAGGACGGAAATGCACTGCCAATGTTGCTGTGGGCAGGGTTTTTATCAGCCAATGAAGGAACGTATTGGAGCAAAGGCATGGAGAACTATTTTATAATGGATTATAAGATAGATTAAGGGCATTTTGTTTCCCGGACACTGGTATTAGCCAGATTTATATTATTTTGTTCCGTTTCAATAATGAATGACCATAAATGCCCAAACTCTGCTGCCCATATCCCAACTCACACTCATTCCCTTCTAGCATCATCTCCATGCTTATCAATGTTCAATGCCTGTCACTGTTGTCTTCCAATCCTTCCATGACCTCACTCTCCTCAGCTCACCCTCAGCCCTCTGTTTTCCTCCAGTTCTGACCATCCCAAATCTAATCACGGCACCACTGCCAGTTATGCACAATGTATAAACTCTCAAATGTTCTCCTTACACATTGCATCTCTTTCCTCCTATAAAACCATTGATCAAGCTTTTGAAATCCGCTCAAATACTGTTGGTGAAAATCTTTGCTTGTAAACACTAAATGTCTCAGGACATTTTACTCGTGCTGGAAATGTTGTATAAATAAAGGTTGTTGCTATTTATATAATGAACAATATCAAATGTGTATCTGGCCTGAAAACTCATCTGCCAGGATTTCATCTAACTTGAATTAACTTCGAGCCATGTTTCTGATGTTGGAGCACAGATTTTGAGCATCCCCAACTTGTGCAGTGAAGTGAACTGAATCGAATCTATTTTGGCAGCTTATACTTCAGTAATATCTAATCAAGATCAAAGGTGCTGTGCCTAGTTCATGTTGAAAAGATTTAGAAAGTTTATGCCATTGATCTAAAACGTGGTACTGGACAGATAAAATGCATTCGTACATTTTATACTCCAGTGCTTTAGTGATGAGTAAATGGAAAAGAGGTTTGAAGGAGATCCCATGTAAATTTAAATTTAACCTGCACGAATAACGAAATTCAGCTGGTTTCAACACTAATTCGCAGAGCGACCTCACATTATGAAAACTTACCTAAGTACCAATTCTTTAAGAAAATCTATTCAAATCTAGTACTGATGTGGCATAGATTATTTACTGATAACAGAGAATAAGAATGCAGATATGGCCACAGGTGCTGTGATACTGGGAGATATTCACACCAGTCAATGAGGGTATGTTCTGTTTCCACTTAACTTGTACAATCATTGCTCTACAGAACAAGCCCAGCGCTCCCTCAAACAAGTCAATAATCAGTTTTCAATCTCATCTCCATGCATGAGCTCCTGTTTTATCTACTTGTACTGTGGAATAAAATGGAGGTACCTGGTTAGTTGAACATTTGTAGCGATAACGAAAAATGCTTCCTCAGAAAACAAAATCAGATGAAGTTTGAAGAAGGGACTCAACCCAAAATGTCTCGTGTCCATTCCCAGATGCTGGTTGACCTGCTGCGTTCCTTTATTCTTTTTTTGTGATTTCTTAGTGAAAGCCCACCATATTAATGATACCCTTAGGCCTGGTAATTAGATTAGGTTTCACAGTTATTTCTTTCACTCAGTGGGTCAAAACTGCTTTAAACTAGACCCAATTTAGTTCACCAATGTAGTAAACCCTGATTATAATGGACCATTGTGGGGGGGTGGGTGGGGGAACGGTGTCCGTTATTGCCGAATGTCCCCTATAACCGAGTAAGGTGTTATCATTGTACGTAGTTGAAACAAATAACTGCAATGATTAATATGCAAAAGGACACAAAGTGTTTGGAGTAACTCAGCGGGTCGGGCAGTATCTCTGGAGAATGCAGATAGATGAGGTCAGGATCCTTCTTCAGACTAATTCAAACTGCTGAGTTACTCCAGTACTTTGTGTAGTTTCACCTGTACACTGGGCACCGATGCCGCTGGTCTGCAGCTGCGAACTCCTCCCCATCAGCTACCCTACCGTCTGGTGGACGTGGCCACTGCTGTGGCCCACACCGTAGCCCCCCACCGTCAGCTCCCACCTCAGTCTGCCAACAACGACAAGACGCACTGTGCCACCACAGGGTCCCGTCTCCGCACACCAGCCCCCCACTCCCCCCATCCCCCCACCCCCCCATCCCTAGCAGGCCGCTGTCCTGCTGTCCAGTGCCCGCTCTGCCTCACCCCACCCCTCCCTTTCCCCCTGCAGCCGCTAACACCCTCCAAGGAGTAGTATATCGTCAAATCCGGGGGAGAAGGAGAAGGAAAGGGTGGCGGTGGAGGGACGAAGGAGAGGCCAAGTGGACAGAGCGAGTGAAGGAGGAGGAGGTGGCAGTAGAGAAGGGAGTGCGCAAAGAAAAGGAAGAAATGACAGCTGTTGAGAGGGGTGGGAGCCCCATGGTGACCGAGTGTGGGTGACAATGGCGACAGCGGCCTGAAGAAAGTGCCGTCTGCAGTCACATCAGGTCACAACATGAGCCACGGCAACAGCCATGCTAACTGGATCACGTGATGGTTGTGGAAGGGCTCGGTGGTGCACCTTGTGATCAGGGGGTAGCGTCGGAAGCTTGGGCCGGGGAAGTGGTGTGAGGTGGGATGACGTCAACAGGTCTGTCTGCTATAACCGATATCTGTTATAAAGGGGTCCGTTAAAACGAGGGTTTATTGGACTTTAATGCACCTTCACAAATTCCTGTCTCCTCAACCTACTGGACTGCCTACTGGTTTTTCTTCCAAATTTGACTAAACCTTCACCAACTCTGTACCACATTTCCTTGTCAAATTAGTCAAGACCCTTCCCAAGAGCTTGAGCGGATTTCCTTCCAAGGTTGTTAGACCTCTTTTGATTCAGATGCAACCTGCCCTGCTTATACATGTCCCACCTTCTCCAGAAATTATCCCAGTTTCCTTGATTTATAAGACTTATCCTAAACTTACTAATTGTGCGAGTTTAAAATCAAGGATATGGGGAGAAAGCAGGAATGGGGTACTGATTCTGGATGAATAGCCATGATCATATTGAATGGCAATGCTGGCTCGAAGGGCTGAATTGCCTACTCCTGCACCTATTTTACTTCGGAGTCACGTGAGTGACTACGTGAAGAAGCCCCGCCAGGTGCATGCGCTTCAGTACGTCTGACGCATGGCGCACCGACGGGCTGGAGAGCGTAGCTCCACCAGCGGTAAGTAGTAAATCCGCAGGTAAGTGAATTTAAAAGTTTTCCTGCGGGTATTTAAACTCCATGATTCTGGCTCGGGAGCCAGCGGGAGTTGTTAGTAATGGAGCGAGTTGAGAAGAAATCTGTTCGTAGTAGGAGCGTAACGTGTGGGCCCGCGGTTAGTGCTCGCAGGTCGGGTCGAGAGATACCGGCTGCAGTAACGCCGGCTCCAACACCGGCTCCGACATCGGCTGCTGATCTACTGGCAGCTCAACTGTCTCGGATAGTTCCAGTGCTTCAGGGCACTGAGGCCACTCCACCAGGGAGGAAGGTCAAAAGAAAATCTGACGGGTCTGATGAGGAAGACTCCCCACCTTCTAATAAAAAGGTATGGGGACGGCTCGACCATATGGAAAAAATGCTCCAAACTTTAATGAGCCATAAATATTTCAAACGGGGTCGAACGCCCTAGGATTCCCCAGACAGCCTCACGTAGAGGCCCGTATAGCGAAGAGAACTACACCACTTATGAATATCAGTGGGAATCACCCTTGCCAGCACCTTTTTTAGGGCTGGTAGAGACCTCCCTAGAGCAAGACTCGGGAGAGCCAGGGCAGGAGGAGTCTGACCCTGAAGTTGGTGTCACTGCTTTTGGGCACAAACCAAAGCACGAGCCATGATCCAGGTGTCCCGGATGTAGCAAGAGCCTTCGCCATTCCGGAAGGTGCTGGTGAAGCCATGGAGGAAAACCTGGCGGCCAACATCAACCACATGGCCTCTCACCAGCTACAAGATTCTATAATGGAACAAACAGCCACCCGATATATAACACCTGTGAATTGTGCGTTGCTCAAAGTGCCCACTGTGAACTCTGCTATAAGGGCACAAATGAGTGCAACAATGCATGGACAAGAGATCCGATTTCAGCGAGTCCTCAAATTGGTGGCGGCAGGCATCACGGCTTTTGACAAAATGGTCCGAGGGGCACCGATGTCCGGCACACAGCAGGATATGTTGGCCCTGCTGTGCAATGCATATTTTGAAGTAAATTGCATCCAGAAGATTGCTATAAAGCCAATACTAAACCCACAATTTGCAGCTTTATGCAGGTCATCCAATATTCAAGCGCCAAATTATTTATTTGGGGAGGGCCTGCTCAAACAAGTCAAAGACCTGGAAGAAGAGGCCAAGACGATAGGCCTCATGAAGACTTACGTCCCTTCTGCCAGGATGCCTCCTCGCAGGTCGTTTTCGACACGAAGGGGGTCAGATCCAGGGGGTTTGTTCCTAAAAGGGGTAACTGAGAGGACGACATACCATCCTCTGTGTCCAATATATTCCCCAGACAGAAAAAAGATGGTGGGTGTCGAGTCATTCTGGATCTAACCCAGTTAAATTCCTATGTCCAGTATAGGCATTTTAAAATGGACACCTTCAATACTGCTAAACAGCTGTTATCAGAAGGTTGTTATATGGCAACCATAGATCTGAAAGATGCATATTATTCAGTAACAATTCATCATCAGTACCGAAGATACTTTAAATTTAGTTGGATGGGACAGCTGTGGCAATTTAAAGCATTACCAATGGGTTAACCTCAGCTCCTAGGTTGTTCACAACATTGTTGAAACCAGTGCTGGTGCTACTTTGTGCCCAGAATCACATTGTGATGGCTTATCTAGATGATATTTTAATTATAAGCAACACTCAGGAAACAGCTGAGGAGTCGGTTTCAGCAACCAAACACCTGTTTGAAAGGTTAGGGTTTCTTGTCCATCCAACAAAATCCAAGCTAGAGCTATCCCAAAAAATTGATTATTTGGGGTTTGTCATTGATTCAGTTGATATGTCAGTGACTTTGCCTATGGCCAAGGTTGTAGAAATCAGGGATGTCTGTACCAGTCTCGCTGAAAAACAACAACCCTCCATCCGGGAAGTATTCAGTGTTATTGGTAAATTGGTGTCGGCTTTCCTGCGGAGTTTGGACCCCTGCACTATCAAAGTCTGCAACGAGCTAGAGAACAAGCACTTGAAGAACATGCAGGTCATTTTGATAGACCTATGCATTTGCCAGCCAAAGCCATCATCGAATTACAATGGTGGATCATCAATATTGCACAAACTACCAAAACATTTTGGTTCAACAACCTTCAGTGGTTTTACAAACAGATGTGAGTGCTTTGGGATGGGGAGCCATGGACAGCGAGTCTAGCTGTGGTGGTAGATGGAGTGTGCAAGAGAATTTAATCCTGCACAGGCATGGTATAAATTACTTAGAATTGCTGGGTGCATTCTATGGATTAAAAGCTTATTGTTCCGCAATGAATAATTTACATGTTCAGCTCCAGATTGACAATACCACGGCTGTTGCCTATATCAATCACATGGGAGGAATAAGGTCAGTATCATGTGATAATCTGGCTAACCTCATTTGGGACTGGTGTATTTCCAGAAATATCTGTGTCTCAGCTATCTACCTACCAGGTAGAGATAATGTGGTGGCAGACAACAGGTCACGGAAATGTAATGACAATATAGAATGGATGCTAAATCCTGATGTTTTTAAAATGATTGTCAGCCACTATGGTTTGTCAGATATTGATCTGTTTGCATCCAGGCTAAATCACCAGTTGCCTAAATACGTTTCGTGGGAACCAGATCCAGGAGCAGTCGCGGTGGATGCATTGTCGCTACATTGGGGACGTATGTTCTTTTACGCTTTTCCCCCATTCTGCCTCATTAGGTAATGCCTCACCAAAATAGAGCAGGACTCAGGCATTTTGGTGGTTCCGGACTGGCCTACACAGCCATGTTCGCATTGATGCTGAGAATGATGACTCAGCCATTCATGACTGTCCCCAACAGCTGTAATTGTTTGGTGCATCCAGTAACAGGAGAAAATCATCTGCTACATGATCGTATTAATTTGTTAATCTGCTCATTCTGACCAGACTGTTCCAAGGGCTTGGACTGTCGAGTAGGACCATGGATGTGATTACTGCAGCTTGGGGAGATAGCACTAAAAAACAATATTTGTCTCATATTAAGAAATGGGAGATGTTTTGCTTGCAGTCGGATATATCTTATCATACTGCAAGCATACCGGATGTATTGGAGTTCCTTGCTACATTGCATTTTGATGAACACTTGAGCTATAGTGCCATTAATGGTGCTCGGAGTGCTTTGTCCTCCTATTTAGGGCAGTTTTCAGAATAACAAACTATCGGGTCTCATCCGTTAGTGTCCCGATTCATGAGAGGAATCTTTAACAAGAACCCTCCTAAGCCTAGATATACAGAAATCTGGGATGTCAGTATAGTTCTCACACTGCTTCGGCAATGGGTTCCAATTACGTCACTGCCTTTTCAGAAATTAACACTTAAAGTGGTTATGCTCATGGCGCTAGTATCTGCGCAATGAGTTCAAACATTGCAAAAGCTACGACTAGATAGCATGTACTCTTCTGCAGATAACATTACGTTTTATGTGTATGATTTAATCAAACAAAGCAGGCCAGGAATGGCCGGAACCAAAGTAAGCTTTAAAGCATACCCCGTTGACCACACGTTATGTGTAGTCAAGCACCTGAGTCAATATATCGAGGTAACTAAGAGTCTCAGAGGCTCTGAGACAGCAATGCTCATCAGCCACAAAAAACCTCATAAAAAGGTGTCAGTACAAACTATTTCTAGATGGTTAAAACAGGTTTTGGATTGTGCTGGAGTAGACACTCATGTGTTTAAATCTCACTCCACCAGGGCGGCATCAACATCCGCAGCGAAGACTCAGGACGTGCCTCTAGACCAAACCCTCGGGGCTGCAATATGGTCTAAGGAAGCAACCTTCTCCAAATTGTATGATAAACCTGTCCTGACAGTGCAAGATTTTGGGCATGCTGTTTTGGGTTCAGTTTGATTTATTTTTCCTTCTAAATTTCATTTGTAATTTCTCCCTGGTATAGAGGGGTTATTACTCTCTTTTGTTTAATATTATTAAAATAGTTGTTGAATAATTCGAAGCAATGTTCAATACATAATTTATTCACTACTGTGTCAACTGAAGCACTGTGTCATATGGAATGGATACACGGCATGAAATCACAGAGCTTTGAAATCTTCATGCAGTCACTCACATGACTCCGAAGTAAAATAGTAAGATTAAATGAGAACTTACCAGTTTGAAGTTTGATCTTTATTTTAGGAGGAGTTACGATGAGGGATTACTCCTCTCCCGGCCCTCATAATCTCAAATTTCATCTGATGGTTCTAGTCTTCTGAGTCTTACTATATCACTTCGACTATAGTTTCTGTGTTTTCACGCCGCTGCTTTGAAGTATGGCGCGCATGCACCTGGCGGGGCTATTTCACGTAATCCCTCATCGTAACTCCTCATAAAATAAAGATAACTTCAAACTGGTAAGTTCTCATTTAATCTTACTATTTTCTATGTTTCTATGTTTCTATGTTTCAGTAAGATGGAAATCCAGGAACTCTAGACCCCAGTGTGTTTTAGTTGTAGTTTAGAGATACGGTGCGGAAACAGGCCCTTCGGCTCTCCCTAATTTCTCCATAGTACCTTACAAATCTGGAAACAAGGGAAGTCAACCCTTAAATTTAGAAATGTATCTCTTCTTTCACCAATCGCCAACAATCCCTCGTTTAAGCCTTCTATTTTAGACAAGGCATTCATACATTGGAAAAGATTAGGAATTAAAATACTGGGAGATCTTTATGAGATGGGGACTCTCTTCTCATTTCAAGAATTACAGTCGAAATATCATCTGAAAGGTAACCAATACTTTAGATATCTTCAAATATGAGACTATTTGAAATCACATACCCAAGATTGTCAATATATGGTTCCAGACATACTAGATGAATGCATGAATAGAAACTCGGATTCAAATAAGTTAATATCGTACCTTTATAATACCCTTTTAAATTTACAAACCCTCCTTCAGGAAGCAACCATAACTCATTCTTTTGCCTCCTGTATAAAGTTACATAATTTCTGGTGGGGAATTTTTGAAATTTTTTCTAAAATACTTAAAATGAAATTGGACCCCGACACAGAAATGATTACTCTAGGTACGTCAGAAGCCTGTCCTGAGCTAACATTATTTCAAAGATGTTTCCGTAATTATGGCCTGATAATGGCGAAAAAACAAATACTTAAATTTTGGAAACATACACTAGTCCCTACTGTAAAGATGTGGATTACAAACATGCCCGAGACACTACATCTGGAAAATATTAGGCTTGTCTTGGCAGAAAAACCAGATCAATTTTTCAAGACATGGACCCCCTTTACGAATTCTTACAAGGATAATATGGCACAACACAATTTGGATTTAATCCAACTATGGGTTGGGTGAGGTGGACGGGGGGATGACGAGGTATATCTCCACTTTTTTCTTTTTTCCCATTCTTTTTTTTCTTTTTTTTCTTCTTTTTTTCTTTTCCTCTCTTATATTTTTATTCACTCTTTTGCCACACTGCTTTGGTAGTCTAGGGGTTCTATTTTTTCACTTTTCACTTTTTCTCTCTCTGCTTCTTTCTCTCTTCTTTTCCTTCATTTGCAGGTTAAAAGGTCAAAATTGAAGCTGTACAATAATTGCCGAATGTTTTATTCTTGTACAATTGCTTCTAATAAAAATAATTTTTAAAAAAAATTAAAAAAAATAAAAATACAATCCTACACACACTGGGGACAATTTACACTTATACCAAGCCAATTAACCTACAAACCTGTATGGTTTTGGATTGTGGGAGGAAACCTAAGAACTCAGATAAAACCCACGCAGTCACGGAGAGAACGTACAAACTGTGTACAGAGAGCACCCGCAGTTGGGATCGACCCTGGGTCTCCAGTGCTGCAAGCGCTCTAAGGCAGCAACTCTACCGCCCCACCACCATGCCGCCCATGTTGAGGGGAGTGCGGGAACCCAAGGCTCTGGAATGCTGAAGGGAGCACAGGAATACAGGATCCCCATGTGTTTAGGGAAGGCTGGGAAACTTAATTGCCTGTCCCGCTGGGCCGTCATTTGCGCATCACACAGATGGCGTGCAAAGATTTTGTACATCCCAAAATCCTGGGATACCGCGCGTCATTGCCTATATCACCACGCACCATGCACGCGTAATGCGCACCATGCGCGCATCACGTGAGTGTCACGACACGTGCATCGTAATGCGTAAATGATGTCGTGTAAATTACACGCAAATGACGGCCAAGTGGGACAGGCCCTTTAGGCCCTGAAATGTTGAGGGGAGCACAGGATCCCAGAGTTGGGCAATGTTGAAGGGAGGAAAGGAGCCCAGGGCCCCAGTGTATTGAGGGGTATGGCAACACAGGATTTTGGTTTGTTAAAGAGAGCATAGGTACCTGCACCTGGTCCGCCAGTTGCAGAAACATCAGGATTTCAGAGTTTCACTTCATCAATTAAATCTTGCCCAAGTTTAGGTACTGATAAATTGCCATAAAATGCCATATCACCATCTATACTTCCTTTCATTTTGAATTCAAAGTCACAAGTAAATTGCATTGCCTTGGCAGTCACTCATTCTGAATATCCTCCAAACAGAAAATGCAAGAGGATAATCGTGAAACAGTTTGAGAAAAATATCTAAAACATTCTTTGTGTTTCTTTGCCCTTGACAGCATTGACCACACAGAAGTCTGATACCATGTCCCAACAATCCAGAACAATGTCTCTGGGCAGCCAAAAGTGAATAGGTGAAAAGGTAACAATGTTACGCTAAAGTGAGGCTAAGTGTAATTGGTTTGTGAAGACAGAAGCCCTTTCATAGCTTGTTGACATAATGTAGCTGCAAATATGCAACAAATTGAGACCATTTGACAGCCCCTTTAGAAATGTTCAGAGATTTCCTTCCCAACTACTATTCATGCAAAGCCTTTATTCTGCAAAGCTTAGTCAGTAGCTCTACCAACTATAATAGCTCAGATACTGACCCATATATACAATGCAAAACATGACATGATATTTGTTTTGTGTTAATTGCTCGGTATTAAATGTCTTTAGATTTGAAATAAAAATATTTTTAAAAGAAAAACAGTTACAGGTAAATACTATGGTAAGCACTACATATGTTATTGAAAAAGGGTTTTTTATAAAAAAGTAAATGTTCTTTCCTCTTAATTTTTCATGGCATTAATTAGCTATTCATCAACAACTTGGAAAAGTTTTCAGACAATCTACGTAATCTAAATCACCTAACTTTTTGAAGCAACAATACAGCACTTAAAAAGCTTGTTAATTCAGTTGTGTGGTTATATATTATGTTCTTGAATAGAATAGATTTCTAAGACGATGAGGCTAGATTTTTGTCAGAAATGGTCAGAATATGCTCCAATTTTGTATGAAAACGGAATGTGATTTAGTTAAATCTGAAACCAACATCTTCAAATTGAAACAAAGACACGTGATGGGAATTGGTTGTGGTAGACTGCAAAACAGCATCAAAAGATAAGTCAGTACAGAGCAATAGTTGACATTTTAGTTTAGTTTATTATTCTCATGCGTACCAATGCATCCAGTCAAAGAAAAGACTATACATGAATACAATCAAGCTGTTCTCAGTGCACAGATAAACGATAAAGTGTGCAATACCGAGTGCAAAGATATCACACTGATGTCCGATAAAAGCCGATTAAAGATATTTCAAAGGCAGACAAAATGCTGGAGAAACTCAGCGGGTGAGGGAATATATATGGACCGAAGGAATAGGCGACCTTTCGGGTCGAGTCCCTTCTTCAGACTGATGTGGGGGTGGAGGGGGCGGGAAGAAGAAAGGAAGAGATGGAGACAGTGGGCTGTGGGAGTGCTGGGAAGGGGAGGGGAAGGAGGGAGAAAGCAAGGACTACCTGAAATTGGAGAAGTCAATGTTTATACCACTGTGGTGTAAACTACCCAAGCGAAATATCAGGTGCTGCTCTTCCAATTTGTGGTTGGACTCACTCTGGCCATGGAGGAGGCCCAGGACAGAAAGGTCGGATACATATAGGGAGGGGGAGTTGAATTGCTGAGCCACCAGGAGATTGGGTTCGTTAATGCTGTCTCCTTCTCGTCTAGGTTCCTTCCGCTGCTGGACATGGGGGGGCAGGGTGTGGTGGAGATGCCCATCAAAATAAGGGAAGGGATTCCACGCCAGTGGGCCACATGAGTGGCAAGGATGTGGGGTACAATTGTGATTTGGGGACACTGTATTGAATGTATGTATAGCCTCCGAGAATGTCGGATGAAGTTTTGTATGGATCATGTATTGTATATATTTATTTCTCGAATAAAGTATATTTTGAAATAATTTTTTTTAAATTAATGCGGTCTCCGATGAGGTTGATGGGAGGTCAGGACTGCACTCTAGCTGATGAGAGGACCGTTCAGTTGCCTGAAAGCCGATAAATCTGCAGTGTCTGATGACCTGCATTTTAAGGTTTTGATTTAGTTGTTGCCTTCCCAAACCCCATTGGTTTAAGCATTATTGGTACAAATGGCAAGGGAGCAAATATAACTGCAACATTTGAGAAGAAACATTGAATTATATTGAATTGAATTTATTTTTCATTTAAAAAATTTGTACAAAATGTTGTTACCATCCAGATATAACATTAAAAAGCTAACAAAACACACAATTACATAAATTTAACATAAACATCCATCACAGTGACACTCCTCCCGGCACCTCACTGTGATGGAAGGTAAAAAATCTCTTCCTTGCCTCTTCTCCCGCGGTCAGGCAGTCAAACTGCTGCGTCGAGGCGATTCGAGGCTCCTAATATTGAAGCCCCCGCCAGGCTATGGAAGATCCTGCGGCTGAGCCGCGCCGGGAAATGAAAGGTCCTGCACACGGCCAATTCAAGCCTTGCGATTCGGTGCGGACGAAACTGCTGTGGCAGAAGCTCCCAAAAAGTTGGTCACCTACCAAGGACCTGCGACCTCCCAATGTTACAAACCACAGGGCCGAAGTCTCCGAAAGTCAAGTCGCAGTCACAGCGCCACCACAGCCTCCAAAAGTCAGCCAGCTCCGCGATGGGAAGTCCACAGGCTCTGCGACTGAAGCCTCAAAGTCGAACCCAGCTGTAGGCCGCCCAGCTTCTCAATGTTAGGCCACAGCGTGAACGGAGATATGACATGGAAAAAAGTTGCATCGTTGATGAAAGAGATTTTAAAAAGTTCCCCCCCCCCCCCCCAATAATGCACAACTAAAAATAGGCTATTACATAATCTAACAATAAGTACTGTGACTGCGATAAGACATAATTCTCGATAAGGCAAAGAAGGAAGAAAGACAGTCAGACTGCAGGTGACCCGCAGCCACAGACGCAGCGCATCCACCAGTTACCTGGCAATCATGCCTGGAAAAAAATGGAAAGTATGATTAAAGAAGTGGTAACACCCATCCTAGCTTGAGCAATGCCAACATTGATCAATAAAATTCTTTTTTGGCAATTCTATTATTTATGTGAGGTTGTAGGTAGCAGGACACGGATAAAATGCAATAAAATGTCTATATGTTTAAGAAGGAACTGCAGATGCTGGAAAATCGAAAGTAGACAAAAATGCTGGAGAAACTCAACGCATCTATGGAGCAAAAGAAATAAGGATGCAGTCGTAGAGTTGGAGGGAAGGGGAATCACAGAGGGGCGGCTGAAGAAGGGTTTCGGCCCAAAATGTTGCCGATTTCCTTCGCTCCATAGATGCTGCCTCACCCGCTGACTTTCTCCAGGATTTTTGTCTACCATAAAATGGCTATAGTTGGATTTTCAGGAGGTCTTATAAGGTGACACCGGAAGGTCCCCTAACACAGGAGATACGCCACGACCTCTGCTAGGTCGCGGCATATTTGTGAACATGCTGAAAAATGCCCATGAGTAAAAAAAGGTCGCCATGGAAAAAGTCGATATTTTATTACTCATCGGTTTAGTCGAAGTAAGTCGTAGTAGGTCGGCATGTTATTCGTAGGTAATCGAGTTCCAGAAGCTTGTCGATGCTAGTCAAAGTTAGTCTTCAACATAGTTGAAGGAGGTCTTCAACATAGTCGAAGGAGGTATTCAACATGACACTTTTTCAAACTCTCCTAAACTCTTCTAATTAGGTCGCCAATTAGGTCGCCGCAGTGGGACAGCCCCTTTATGCTCTCTTAAAGTTGGAGGAATGAGAGGTGATATCATTAATATTTCTAAAAATGCTTATAAGAGCAGATCAAGAGATGATGTTTCCCCCGGTTTAAGATTTGAAAAATGGATTTTGAAGAACATGGCTGTAAGCCATTACACCGTTTCCCATTCCCATGCTGGCCTGTCAGATCTTGGCCTTCCTCACTTCCAGGGTTGAGGCCAAACACAAACTAGAACAATAGCTAGTCTACAACCCAATAGAATGAACATTATGACACAAGGATTAGCAGATGCTGGTTTGCAAAAAAACAGTAACATCTCCAGAGATGCTGCCTGACCTGTTGAGTTATTCCAGCACTTTGTTTCTTTTCTAGCATAAACATTGCATTTTCTAGCATAATCGTTCCATTATCTTTCCTGTACCACCCAGGCTCCCCTTCAAGCCACCTATCCAAGTCTCCTATTACCCAGTTTCATTCCCCTCTCCTATTTGGTTCCATTTGCCCATCAACATGATCCCTCCCTTATCTGGTTCCACTTATAATTTTCCTTAATGATCGGAGTCTAGAATGTGCAACGCTTTACTGTCTCCATTTATCACCTTCCAGCCTCTTCCACCAGTCTCCCCTCCTGCTACCTGGCTTCATCTCTCCATCGTACCATTCCTCACCTAGTTGAACCTATTGTTTGTCAGCTCCTGTCTCACACTCCCCCCCTTACCTCTTCATGTTGGCTATCTCCTCTGTATACTTGCAGTACTGCTGCAAGGTCTTGACAGAAACATTGCCAGATCTGCCAAGATCCTCCAGCAGTTTGTTTTTTTCACTCACTGGCTATACTTGCAACTCCATTAAGTCATCTGGTCTGGCATTGACATTTGGCTAGTGAAAGGACAATGTGCCAAGTGTGTTTCTGCACCAGCATAGCCCATCTGCCATCTACATCTGTTCAACAAACAATATCTGCCCTTCAGTCAATTGCTTTGACTGTTAGTGTCGTTGTTTCTTCCTCACATCTAATACAGTGCAAAGAATTTGGCATTTTGTCTGGAATCAAGAGTGATTAATATACAAACTTAAAGCACACGGTATTGGGGGTTCAGTATTGATGTGGATAGAGAACCGGCTGGCAGACAGGAAGCAAAGAGTAGGAGTAAACGGGTCCTTTTCAGAATGGCAGACAGTGACTAGTGGGGCACCGCAAGGCTCAGTGCTGGGGGGCAGTATTAGCTGTGAGGAGGATGCTAGGAGGCTACAAGGTGACTTGGATAGGCTGGGTGAGGGGGCAAATGCATGACAGATGCAGTATCATGTGGATAAATGTGAGGTTATCCACTTTGGTGGCAAAAACAGGAAAGTAGACTATTATCTTAATGGTGGCCGATTAGGACAAGGGGAGAGACCTGGGTGCCATGGTACACCAATCATTGAAAGTAGGCATGCAGGTGCAGCAGGCAGTTAAGAAAGCGAATGGTATGTTTGCATTCATAGCAAAAGGATTTGAGTATAGGAGCAGGGAGGTTCTACTGCAGTTGTACAGGGTCTTGGTGAGACCACACCTGGAGTATTGCGTACAGTTTTGGTCTCCAAATCTGAGGAAAGACATTCTTGCCGTAGATGGAGTACAGAGAAGGTTCACCAGAGAAGGTAGTTGAGGCCAGTTCATTGCTGATATTTAAGAGGGAGTTAGATGTGGCCCTTGTGGCTAGAGGGATCAGGGGGTATGGAGAGAAGGCAGGTACGGGATACTGAGTTGATGATCAGACATGATCATATTGAATGGAGGTGCAGGCTTGAAGGGCCGAATGGCCTACTCCTGCACCTATTTTCTATGTTTCTATGTTTCTAACATGTGGATTGCAACTTTTCTGAACCTTTAGGAACCAATCTCTTGCTTCCAACTCAGTAGATCCATTCACACCCACCAGATGTTAGTTATGTAACAAGACACCAAAGCACAGACTGAAGTCCAAATTTACATTTCATCCTTGTGCTGATCATGATACCTGCATTCTACACATTGTCCTTTGAGGTAATACAGACTTCAGCTTTACCAGTACTCAAGGTGAAAACTGCCTGTTGACCAGGTATCAGCTTAACTTGGAGCAAGTCCAGCGAGCACATTGAAATATATTGGGAGAAATTCTTGTGGAGAGAACAGTAAGTGGAAGATTGTTTGCTTTTTCAATTCAGTTTGGTTAATTTAAATGCAAAGTAAGGTCCTACCATTCTGCCATTATATGAGGTCAACTGACATGGTTAACAAAGAAAAATTAAATTTTAGAACTATTCAGTCTCTCTTAATACTCAAATCAGTTAAAAGATACAAGAGTTCAATTAACCCTTGTAATCTCAATGATTACAATTAATTCACCATCCAAGCTTTCTGCTTAATAGATCAAAACATAAAGCACTTGGACTCAGATAACACCCATTTAGAGTCATACAGAAGGGAAACATGCCCTTCAGCCCAACTCATCTACGCCAACCAAGGTGCTCCAACTGTGCTCTTTCCATTTTCCTGTATTTGGCTCATATCCCCCTAAATCTTTACATGTAAACCTGTTTAAATGTCTTTTAGATGTTCTTATTGTACCTGGCTCAACTACCTCCTCTGGCAGCTCAATCCATGATCCCCCCACCCACCCTCAGGTTCACATTAAATCTGTCCACTCTCACCTTGTTATATTCCAGACGGCAGAATGAATAAAAACTTACATGCAGGTTGCCTAGATCACGAGAGAGAGATTTATTACCCAACATTCCCTGCTTATATACAACCCTCATTAACATTTACATGAATATGCATGAATACAGTACACTGCTCTCCTTTTTTAAAGTATTACATCTAAGAACAGTTACAATTTTGTTGTTGTAATACTTGATTTTAACCAGTATTCATGAAATCTTAAATGATAAACATAATATATTTATTTTACATATCTACACATTTTTGTTTTACTTATACAGTGAGTTACTTAACTTAAAAACCTAACCTGACTACTGGTTTACGGATCTTGCCTGATCGTCTAACAGTAACAGGTGTAACAGGTTTAGGTGTTGACTCAACTGTTGGCTTGTTTGGCTCTGTTTTAGTACCCTGACTTTGACCAGAGGAATCTGTTTCTTTGTCTGTACTAACTGAACTTGGTATTTCAATCACAGTGGTCTCTTCAAACTCTCTTTCAGATAAAAACTCAGGGATTAGGACTTCATGCTCAATTTTTGGTTCATCTTTGGCTGGAATCATTTGATCAATATGAACACTTTTGATCCTATCTCCAACTTCAACTAAGTATCTTTTCGTTCCACACACTTCCACTATTTTCCCAACATCCGATTTGTCTCGACTGGACTTGTTGGGAGGACTGAGAACACAAACCTGCTCAACTGGCTTGAAGTACCTCCCCTTTTTGTGGGAGTCAAAATGGCGTTTTTGACATAACTGTTTTTGCTCAACTCTCAAGGCCAAATTGGGTTGAACTAGACTTTGGCATATTCTTAGCCTTCTCTTCATCAAAAGTTTTGCAGGTGAGTAACCCGTTGTTGTTGTGGTTCTGTACTTCATCAAAAAACTAGCCAAATGACGTTTCATGCTGAGCTTTGAACTACCGTGCAAAACCTGTTTCTTGAGAGCATATTTGACTATTCTAACAGACCTTTCCGCTGCCCCGTTGGAGGCTGGATGGTATGGGGGAACAAGGGTGTGTTTTACACCATTCCGCTGCATGAACTCTTTGAACCATTCTGAATGAAACTGAGGCTCGTTATCAGAAACAAATTCTCCGGTAAACCATGGCATGCAAAAATTACGTGCAGTGCTTGACCCCATATGCTTAACCTGAATCCATTTGAAATGGCTATCTACTAGTACCAGAAAGTGATCATTACCCTTTTCACAAAAATCTACACAAATTCTCTGAAAAGGTCTAATTGACCATGACCAGGGTTGCAGTGGTGTTTTTGGTGGTTTACTCCGGCAATTTTGGCAGACTCTACATTTGCTCACCAGTAACTCAATGTCACTGTCAATACCAGGCCAATACACAAAACCTCTGGCTTTCAATTCAATTCAATTCAATTCAATTCAATTCAATGAACTTTATTTGTCCATTAGGAACTTTAGTTTCTGCAGCCACACAACCGAAAGAATCAATTTTACAAGACACACAATCAACTCAATTCACACAGACATCCATCATAGTGAATCTCCTCCTCACTGTGATGGAAGGCAAAGTCTTGTCTCTCCCCGCTCTCCATCCTCTCCCGATGTTAAAGCCCCCGGTGGGCAATAGTAAATCCCGCGGCTGTTAAGGCCACGCCGGCGATGTAAGGCCCTGCTTCAGGTCTTAATTTTGGAGCCCCCGGTCGGCGATGGCAAGTCCCGCGGCCATTAAAGCCACACCGGGCGATGTCAGGCCCCTCTACGGGTCATATCCAGCCCCGCAACTCGGGCGGGAGAAGCTGCCGCCACGGGGGCTCCGAATAGCGGTCTCCCACCAGGGACCCGCAAGCACCCGATGTCACCGTTCACAGGCCTGCTGCTGGAGCCTCCGAAGCCCCGAAGTCCGGCTGCAGCCGCGTGCCACCACAGCTTCCCACGCTCCGAGGCCAGCCAGCCCGACGATGGTAAGTCTGCAGGCTCCGCGACTGGAGCCCCCAGGTCGTTCCAACTGGAGGCCGCTCCACGGTGCTAGGCCCCAACGACAACGGAGTCTCAACAGGGAAAAGGTCGGGTCTCCCGTGCAGAGAAGAGATTTTAAAGTTTCCCCCCCACATATGCACAGTTAAAAACAATATAAAAACCACAGCAAACTACACATTGAACAGGACCAAAAAAAAGGACAGACGAACTGCAGGGGCCGCTGCCGCGAAGCGCCGCCCACTTTGACTTCATGCTTACTATGTCAGGATGGTCGGCATGAAGTTCATTCATAATTTTGTTTCTCAAAGGCTCTGGTCCAACCACTCTGTAACACTACCTAATGCATTCCTGCTCACATGATAATTCATGGCATCGATTATGGAAAGGCTACAGCTCTGAGTTCAGAACTGAATTCAATCCATGATCGATTTCAGTGCAATCGTTCAGTCTGTTCATGGACCCACTTCAGCACAGTGTCTTTCAGTCACTGGAAAGTCTTCATCTATAACTTCCAGTGGGTAGATTGAGTTCTCACTTCCCACATCAGAGTTCTCATGGGGCAACCGGGACAACGCATCTGCAACTGCGTTGCACTTGGAGCTTCTGTACTCCACCTTGTAGTCATACTGGGACAGCAAAATTGCCCAGTGCTGCATCCTTGATGCCGCCATGGAAGGTATAGCTGACCAAGTTATTGGGACCAAGTATCACTAGTAGTGGCTTGTGATCAGTCACTAGGGTGAATGGTCTGCCGAGAAGAAACTGATAGAATTTCTTGATTCCGAAAACGATGCTGAGTGCTTTCTTTTCTATCTGTGCATAATTGCGTTCACTCGGTGATAGGGTGCGGGATGCAAAAGCAATAGGCTTTTCCTGTCCATAATTCATTACGTTGGAGATCACTGCACCTAAACCATAACTTGAAGCATCACAAGCAAGTTTCATCTTGCGTGTCGTATCGTAGTGAATAAGGAGTTTGTCACTTGTCAAGTTTTCCTCACGAATGTCATATGCATGTTTCTGTTCCTTTCCCCACGTCCATTTCACATCTTTTTGTAGCAGATGATGTAGTGGCTTTAGCACAAGTTGCTAAATCTGGAAAGAATTGTGCATGGAACTGCACCATCCCAAGGAATGATCGTAGCTCTGACACATTGTTGAGTTTTGGAGCATTCACTATTCTTCAACTTTCGCCTTCACAGGACGAAGTCCGTTAGCATCTACTTTGAGTCCAAGGTAGACCACCTCTGACTGCGCAAATGCACATTTACTTTGTTGCAGTTTGACATTGCGGCAGTTCAGTCATGTGAGAACTTGCTCGAGGATTTCCAGATGTTCTACGATGCCCTCTGTGAATATCAGTAGGTCATCCTGGTTGAACATACAGTGCAGAATGCCTTGTAACATTTTGTCCATGGCAAACTGAAACATTTTTGGGGAGGATTTCACAACATAGGGCAGATTTGTATATGAATACAAGCCCTTATGTGTGTTGATAGTCAAGTACTGCTGACTTTCCTTGTCGACATTGAGTTGGGTGTAAGCGTGACAAATCCAGTTTAGTGAAGTCTCCCGCTCCGCTAAGTTTTGCGTGCAGATCTTGCGAGTTTAGTAACGGATATTGTTGGTCATCAATGGCTTGGTTGATTGAGACTTTGCAGTCACCGCATAGTCTAACAGTTTTGTCGGCCTTGGGTACGGCCACAATTGGCGTTGCCCAGTTCCTCTGGTCTGTCTTTACGTGTACTCCATTCCGTTCTAACCTGTCGAGTTCTTCCTCCACTTGTGGCTTTAGTGCATATGGTCCAGGTCGTGGTCGACAATACACAGGTTTCACATCTTGCTTAAGTCAAATGTGTGCAGAGTACCCTGTTATTCCCGTGTAACTGTCAGCAAAAATGTTTGCATGTGACGTTTGCAATACATGATTTGGACAAATGACACTGAAAATGTTCTTCCAGTCTAACTCTATTCTACTCAGCCAATCCTTTCCAAGGAGGGTTGGTTTATTTCTGTAGCTGGCCACTATGATGGGCAGTGTTACTGACTAACGATTATGCTGAACTTTACAGTTCATTTGTCCACATGTCTCCAAAACTTCGCCCGAGTAGGTTCTCAGCTTGACCTTACTCTCAAACAATGGTATCTGTGGGAACTTTGTTTTGTACAGGTCTTTGCTATGACCAAACAATCTGCTGCCGTGTCAATACACATATTGATTAACTGTTCATTAATCAATCGTTTAGTTCGAAAGTCCTTGCCTTGGCTGGTTGTAGGCTTATCGATGTTGATTGCATAAATGGTATACAACCCAGTTCATTTCCATCTGGGTTCACCTACAAGTTGTGAACTCCTCTCTGGTGTTGTCTGCTTGTTTCCCGCAGATTGTTGATTTCCTGCTTTAAACTTGGCCTGACATGCTGAAGCGATATGGCCTTTCTTCTGGCAGTTATAGCACTTGGCCATTTTGAACTGACAAAATTGCCATGAGGATTACCGTTGCAACGATAACAACTGGCTGAACTCGGCTCCCCGCCATACTTTGGTTTTGGCTTAGCACCTTGGTTTGGCCATAGGCTCTGCCTTGTGACTGTAAATGGCCACTGCGTGGTGGATGAAACTCACAAGCATTCTTTGATGCCATCTCCATTGTTGGAGCAATCTTGCATGCTTTCTCGAATGTAAGATCTGGAGTGTTCATGAGTTTGGACTGAATTTGTTCATCCACTAGACGACAAACAAATCTGTCGCGTAGTGTGCGTCCAAGAAAGGTTCCAAATTTACAGTGCAAAATTAAGTTTTTCAAGGCAACAATGTACTCATTGATTGTCTCATCTGCTTCCGGTTTCTAGTGCCGAATTTATAGCTTTCAGCAATTTCCAGAGGCTTTGGGTTAAAGTGCTCCTCCAACTTCTTCATAATGCAATTGAATGGCATGTCTTTTGCCTTTATGGGTGCAAGGAAATTCACGAGTGTGCCGTACACTTCAGGACCGATCTTCATGAGCAGAATCGCTTTCATGCGTTCGCAAATGGCCTTATTTTTTACAGTCACTATCTCTCCTTCAACACTAATCTCCATTATGTTGTTTACCATGAAAAACATGTTCGCTCTCTCCATATAGGAGCTGAACGGCTCTCTATTCTTGTCAAAAGTGCCAAGGTTTCCGATGTAGCGCGTGGACACTGCAATCATGTCGTTCTCTATTTTTTTTAAAGTCCATTCAAAAACCCCGATTTCCTGTCTGTTCTGGTGTAACAATTCACCTAAAACTTAGCTGTACAAAGGCTATTCAGCTTGAGGAACTCGACCAAAAAATCTTATACAATCTCAAGGACGGCATCTTGCCACATAGACACAAGATAGAGATAGCCTGACAAATTCTCGATGATTTGTCCAGCTGCTGTTTTAAACTACAGTCCCCTGCATAGAAGGATCTGCGGCCTATCGTGTCCAGCTCGCAAACAACTGTGACTCTGTATTTACTGTTTAAAATGTTAAACAATACTGCATGTGCCAAACTGTCCTGCACTGTATTTAAAGATGAGTTCACAAACTGTATCCCATCCTCGTCGCTAATTTTGTTATATTCCGGACGGCAGAATGAATAACAACTTACACGCAGGTTGCCTGGATCACGAGGGAGAGATTTATTACCCAACATTCCCTGCTTATATTGAACACCAACTCAATAACATATACATGAATATGCATGAATACATTACACACCTTAAGCCTCTGTCATCTGGTTCTTGGTTCCTCTACCATGGGTAAAAGACTGTACATTGACCCAGTCAATTCCCCTTATGAATTTACATACCTCTATATGATCACCCTTTAGCCTCCTGCAATTCACAGAATAAAGTCCTAGCTTTCCCAATCTCTCCCCATAGGTCAGGCACTCGAGTCCTGGCAACAATTTTGTAAACCTTCTCTGTACTCTTTCCAACTTCCCACCCTCCCTATAGCAGGGTTACCAAAGCTGAATACAATACTCCAAATATGGCCTCACTGCAATGTCTTGTGCATCTGTAACATAATGTCTCAACGTCTATATCCTGATTGATGAAGGCCAATGTACTAAAAAGCCTTCTATTCTACTCTATCTACCTTTGAACCCACTTTAAGGGAACTGTGTCCCTGCACTCCTAGATCCCTATGCTCTCCAATACGCCCAGGGCCCTACCATTCACTGTAAAGGTCCTGTCCAGGTATGACTTCCCAAAATTCAACAGTTTACACTTATAGCTTTAATCTGTTCAGTGCCACCCCCAAGTATTCTCTGGTCATGTCCAACAGTGTAAAAAAAATACTTAGCAGTAAACAGGTAAATACTTAGCAGTAAAACCACCATTAGCCATTCTTCAGCCCACTTGCCTTGCTTCTAAACTTCAGAGTAGAAGTCCAGCATCGTCAAACACTCATCACATGTTAACCCACTCATTCCTGAGGTAATTCTCGTAAACCTCCTCTGGAACCTCTCCAGCTCCAACACATCCTTCCTCAGATATAAAATTGCTCACAATACTCCATATGCATTCTGACCAGTGCCTTACAAAGCCTCAGCATTACATCCCTGATTTTGTATTCTAGTTCTCTCGAAATAAATGCTAACATTGCATTTGCCCTCCATACTATTGAATTGATTTGCAAATTATCTTTTTGGGAACACTGTACCAGCACTCCCAAGTCGCTTTGCACCTCTGATTTCTGAATTCTCTCCCCATTTAGAAAATATTCTATGCCTTTATTCCTTCTAATAAAATGCACAACTCCACACTTTGCTCTGCTATATTCCATCTGCCGTTTCTCAGCCCACTCTCCCAACCTGTCCAGGTTCTTCTGCAGAGTCCCTGCTTTCTCAGCACTACCTGCTCCTCCACCTATTTTGTATCATCTGCAAACTTGGCCACAAAACCATCAATTCCCTCATCCATTCATTGATATCCAATGTGCAGAGTAGCAGCCCTAGTACCGACTCCTTTGGAACTCCGCTGGTCACTGGCAGCCAACTGGAAAAAGCCCCCTTTATTGCCACCCTTTGGCTTCTTCCACCCAGCCAACCTGCGATCCCTGGTACTATCTCCCCTTTGATACCTTGGGCTCTCATCTTCTTTAGCAACCTCACGTGCGGCATCTTATCAAATGCTTTCTGAGAATCTAGATAAACAACAAGACTCTCCTTTGTCTGCCCTGCTATTTACTTCCTCAAATAATTCCAACAGATTTGTCAGGCAAGATCTCCTCTTCACGACCTATTTCATCATGAATTTCTAAGTACTCAGAAGTCTCATCCTTTATAATGAACTCCAAAATCTTACCAACCACTGAAGTCAGGCTAACCGGCCTATAGTTTCCACTCTTCTGCTTTGCTCCCTTCTGGAACAGTGGGATAATATTTGCAACCTTCCAATCATGTGGAACCACTCGTGACTCTAGTGATTCTAGAAAGATCACTACTAATGCCTCCACAATCTCTAAAGCCACCTCATGGGTCTATAGGCCCAGGCTTTTCCTTGCAACCATTCTTAAATAGAGGCACAAAATTAGCCCCCCTCCAGTCACCCATATCCAATGATAATTTATATATCTCAGTCAGGGTTTTTCCAATTTCTTCTTTAGCTTCCCACAGATTCCATGAATATATTTGATCAGACTTGGGAGATTCATCTACATTAGGATGTCCAGCACCTGCCTGACCTTAATATGGACTGTCCTCCAGGCATCTCCATTACCTCTCTCAAGTCTTCATCGTCTTTCTCCAAAGGAACAACAGAAGAGAAATCCTCATTGAGAAACTTTGCTAAGCTCTGCAGCTCCTCACAAACTCTTTGGCTTCTTAGGGGCCGTATTGTCTTTCTAGTTACCAGCTTTTCCTTAATATACTTACAAAATATACTTCCTTAATATACTTAAAAAGTGTAGGGATTAACGGGTCCAGTGCTGGGACCGCAGCTATTTACAATGTACGTCAATGATTTGGATGAAGGGATTCAAAGTAACATTAGCAAATTTGCAGATGACACAAAGCTGGGTGGCAGTGTGAACTGTGAGGAGGATGCTATGAGAATGCAGGTTGCCTTGGACAGGTTGGGGGAGTGGGCAGATGCATGGCAGATGAAGTTCAATTCGGATAAATGTGAGGTTATCCACTTTGGTAGCAAAAACAGGAAGGCAGATTACAATCTAAATGGCGTCAAGTTGGGAAAAGGGGTAGTACAACGGGATCCGGGGGTCCTTGTACATCAGTCTATGAAAGTAAGCATGCAGGTACAGCAGGCAGTGAAGAAAGCGAATGGCATGTTGGCCTTTATAACAAGAGGAATCGAATATAGGAGCAAAGCAGTCCTTCTGCAGTTGTACAGAGCCCTAGTGAGACCACACCTGGAGTATTGTGTGCAGTTTTGGTCCCCTAATTTGAGGAAGGGCATTCTTGCTATTGAGGGAGTTCAGTGGAGGTTTACAAGGTTAATTCCCGGGATGGCGGGACTGTGATATGCTGAGAGAATGGAGCAGCTGGGCTTGTACACTCTGGAGTTTAGAAGGATGAGAGGGAATCTCATTGAAACATACAAGATTGTTAAGGGTTTGGACATGCTAGAGGCAGGAAACATGTTCCCAATGTTGGGGGAGTCCAGAACCAGGGGCTACAGTTTAAGAATAAGGAGTAAGCCATTTAGAACGGAGACGAGGAAACACTTTTTCTCACATAGAGTGGTGAGTCTGTGGAATTTCATTTCGGAGTCACGTGAGTGACTTCGTGAAGAGCCCGCCGGCACGCATGCGCGACATATCGTCGCATCGCATTGCTGTCGACGGCTGGTCGGGAGCGCGGCTCCTGACCAGCCCTTCAGAGGGCCGACTCAGGTAAGGCTAAGCCCCCTAGAGTTGGTGTTTCCTGTTGGGGGGGGGGGAGCAGTGTGTTCTCTCCCTACAGGAACGTGGATTTGGAGTCGCCGCCACTTATCCCGGAGCCTTTCTCAGCGGCTCACCTGCGAGTCGGGCCGGGAAACAGGCGTGGTAGTCGGGGAGCCCTGTTGGCACAGGGCCCGACCCGCCGATACACCGGAGCTCCAGTGTGAGTTGGTGTTTTGTTGTGGCGGGTGTATGTTATGTTCTCTCCCTGCAGGTACGTGGGGAAATAGACGTGGATGTCGGGGAGCCCTGTTGTTACCGGGCCCGACCCGCCGCTATGCAGGAGCTCCAGTGCCGATTCAAGGAGCAGGTGCTCCAGTGTTGATTTGAGGAGCAGGAGCTCCAGTGCTGGTCCAGGAGCAGGAGCTCCAGTGCTGGATTAAGGAGCAGGAGCTCCAGTGCTGATTCGAGGAGCAGGAGCTCCAGTGCTGATTCAAGGAGCAGGAGATCCAGTGCTGGTTCCAGGAGCAGGAGCTCCAGTGCTGATTCAAGGAGCAGGAGCTCCAGTGCTGATTCAAGGAGCAGGAGATCCAGTGCTGGTTCCAGGAGCAGGAGCTCCAGTGCTGATTCAAGGAGCAGGAGCTCCTGTGCTGATTCGAGGAGCAGCAGCTCCAATGCTGGTTCCAGGAGCCGAGAACGGGGTGCCTCTCGAAAGGGGGGACCCTGCCACAAGTTCGCCATTGGCGACCACGGGGAAGGGGTCGTGCTGCGGCCCGACCCCCCTCCGCTAGCCCTTCGTTGAAGGGCAGGGGAGGAGCCCGTAAGCCTAAACCCGGTTCGGGCCAAGGCTCCACCAGCCGCCATGGTGCGGTCTGGTGCAACGGCGGGACCTGGGTCTGTGAGATCTGCTATCCAACTCCCAAACCCCGCCGCAGGGACGGGGGGCTTGGGTACGGTCCCGCCTCGGTCGCCGAGTCCCCTGTCGATGGGGGGGACGAGACCGTGCGTCGGCAAGGTCCACGATGTGGACAGCCGGCAAGCCCGCGCGGGCGTCGCTCCATGCTTCTGCTGGAGTCGACCCCAAGCCGTCAGGGCCCTTTGTGGCAACGGCTTCCGCTCCCGTTCAACGGAGACGGTTGAACACCTTTCCCGCGCGGGAATCGCGCGGTTCGCTGCGGCGGCCGATAGCGACAACTTCCGGCACCGAGATCACTTCTCAGAGGTGCGGGCCGATGAAAGGAGCCCCGGCAATCTTTCTGAGCCGGAGGTCTCCGACCACCCCAGTGTTCAGGGTGAAGGGCGTATGGCCGCATGACGCGGCTACTGGAGAGGAGCCATCCAGCTCCAGTAGGCACAGGGAGGTTAACCGCCGTCAGCAGAAGTTGAGAACCGTCAGCAGACACTAAGCCCAGCGAACTGCTCCTCCCTTCAACGAGCCCATACGCCACGGTCGCCGAGTCCCCCATGCATGGGAGGACGAGACTATGCGTCGGCTAGGTCCATGATATGGGCAGCCGGCAAGCCCGCGCGGGCGTCGGATCTCCATGCTAAGTCAGGTGCCGACTTCCCATCGCATTTGCCCTCCGAGGCAGCGAGACCAAGCTCCGCCGAGGAGGCGTTGAGAGTACCTCCCGCGCGGGAATCGCTCAGCTTCGCTGCAGCGGCTACCGGCGACAACTTTCCGGCACCAGGGTCACCTCGATGAGGTGTGGGCCGATGGACGAAGCCCCAGCAGTTCAGCAGAACATGAGGACTTCGGCCGCCCGAGTTTTAGCTCAAGGGGCGTATTGGCCAGGATGGAGCGGATATTGGAGCCCCTCCTGCAGCAGAATCAACAAAATTCGGGGAAGACTTCTCCAAGAGGGAAGGATATTCGGGGTCCTCCATCCCAGCATATGCCTCAACGGAAGTTTACGCTGTCTGCCGTTGAGCAGGCAGCAGGCACGGCTGAAAATTTTCGTCGGAACAAAAGGCGTGATAGAGAAAACTATTCACGAGCCCATTGAATTCGTCTCCCATATTTTTACTAGGCCAAAAAAGGATGGAGGTTGTCGGGTGATTATTGACTTGACCAGTTGAATACCTTTTGTAACATATACACATTTTAAAATGGACACCTTTTGAGACAGCCAAATCACTGCTTTCGCATGGTTGCTTTATGGCATGTATTGATTTGAAAGATGCATGCTATTCAGTGTCCATCCGGAAACATCACCGGAAATTTTTGAAATTTGTCTGGATGGATCAGCTCTGGCAATATCGGGCCTTACCAAATGGGCTTACTACCGCCCTAGGCTTTACTAAATTACTCAAACCTATTATGGCCAAATTACGTATACAACATCATATTGTAATGGCTTATTTAGATAATATTCTGCTTATTGGCAACACTCTGGAAGCGCTGTTTCAGCAACTGTTACTATATTTCAGCAGCTGGGGTTTATAGTCCATCCAGAAAAATCGAAGTTTCACCCATCCCAGGTTATGGATTATTTGGGTTTCACGGTGGACTCTATTCTAATGAGGGCCAACATTCCATTTCACAAGGTGGAGGATGTTTCCCTTGCATGTCAGGATCTCGCATCCGCCAGTATACCATCTATTCGGCCTACAGCTAAGATGATTGGGAAAATCGTAGCTTTATTTCCGGCAGCCCGGTTTGGACCTTTGCATTATCAAAATCTGCGAAGGGCCACGATTGCTGCGTTAAAGAAAAAAAAAAAAAAAAAAAAAAAGAACGCTGGTCATTTTGACAGACCTATGGGGCTGCCTTCCGATGCTAAGGTTGAGCTACAATGGTGGGTGTCCAATATTGGCAAGGCATTCAAACCCATTGTTGTGCCCAATCCGGTGGTATATTTGCAAAACTGACGCAAGCTTGGGGAGCTGCGGACAGCTCTTCTAGTTGTGGAGGCAGGTGGGATCCCCTTGAAGCTAGCATCTTGCTAATACAAGGGATTAACTATTTGAAGCTGCTTGCAGCATTTCACCGACTGCGGGCATATTGTGCTAATCTTAGTGGTACTCATGTCCGTCTCCAAATAGACAACACTACAGCGGTGGCATATTTAAACCATATGGGCGGTACCAGGTCAGTCTCTTGTGACAAATTGGCTAATACTATTTGGTGCTGGTGTATTGATCGAGATATTTGGATTTCAGCTACCTATTTGCCAGGTAGGCTTAATACTGTGGCAGACACCAGGTCACGCAAATTCAATGATAGTTTGAGTGGATGCTGCATCCTCCAATATTTGCCCAAATTACAGCCAAATTTGGCCAGCCGGATATCGACCTTTTTGCGTCCCGGTTGAACCATCAGGTACCGACATATGTTTCATGGGAACCAGACCCTGGGGCATTAGCGATTGATGCATTCTCGCTAGACTGGGGGAAGTGGTTTTTCTATGCATTCCCCCCGTTTTGCCTCATCAGTCGGGTATTACAAAAAATCAGGATGGATTCTGCCAGAGGCATTCTTGTCATACCCGACTGGCCCACACAGCCTTGGTATCCGGTGGTCTCTGACATGATTAGTCAACCTTGGGTCCCTCTAGAGGGTTGCCCACATTTGGTTTTCTCACCCTGTCTCAGGGGAGTTACACCCCTGCCATGCCTATCTAAAATTACTGGCTTGCAGGTTCTGACCAGGCCATGGATGCAGTATGGCCTTACCACCCGGACCATGAACACCATTGGAGCATCATGTCAAGAGTCAACCAGGCGGAGATATCTCTCCCACATCACCAAGTGTGAAGCCTACTGCAGTCACTCTCACATCACCTGTGATGATGTCTCCATAGCCGACGTCCTGGAATTCCTCGCGGGGTTGCACCATGATGAGCACTTGAGTTATACTGCCATCAACAGCGCCAGGAGTGCGCTATCATTCTACCTCAACATCGAGGTAGGATCGAACAGGCTAGTGTCCAGGCTTATGCGGGAAATATTCAATCTGAATCCGCCTACACCACGCTACAACATCACCTGGGATGTCAGGGATGTACTTACCCTGCTCAGGTCGTGGTCACCCATGGAAGGGTTACAGCTGGACCAACCCACTATGAAATTGGTGATGTTACTAGCGCTGACTTCAGCACAGCGGGTTCAGACGCTCCACAAACTACGTATTGACAGGATGACGTCGACCCCGGGAGAAGTAGTCCTTTTTATCGATGAGCTACTTAAGCAGCATAGACCTGGGTGCACAGGGCTGCAGCTGAAGTTCCCGGCATACCCTGCAGATGCTCGGCTATGTTTAGCCACTCACATCCGTTACTACATCAAGGTGACGAGGAGCATCAGAGGAATGGAGTTGTACCTGCTTGTCACTCACAAAAGACCTCACCATCGAGTGACAGTCCAGACGATATCCAGGTGGCTCCGGATCGTCCTGAATAAGGCAGGTATTGACACTAATGTGTTTACATCCCACTCCACCAGGGCTGCATCTACGTCGGCGGCGAGAGTCATGGAGGTACCCATGGACCATATCCTCGCCACAGCAGGATGGGCGAATGAAGCTGTGTTCCAGCGATTCTATAATAAGCCTGTTGCTGCTCCCCTTCAGTTCGCAGAGGCCGTGCTGAACGCCGGGTGTGAACGTGGGGATGTCCCTGATTAAAAGGGTGTTATTTGTTGTGTTATTAACAAATCTTCTTTTTGTTTCAGTATAACCTCGTTTCGTCAACTTGTTTACTCCAATCCATCCTTGCTAGTGGTGTGTCCGCATGGACGTTGTCCAGGGCGTGTAATCACAGAAGCTTTGAAGTCTTCACGAAGTCACTCACGTGACTCCGAAATGAAATAGTAAGATTGAACGAGAACTTACCAAGTTTGAAGGTTGATCTTTATTTCATGAGGAGTTGCGGTGAGGGATTTCGTGCCCTCCGCTCCCAACCCTCGATCATCTTCAGCTGGTAATCAGAGTCTCTTTAAATCTTACTATGCCAAGTCATTTCTGTTGTTGTTTCTGTGATTCCACACCGCTGCTTTGAAGAATGTCGCGCATGCGTGCCGGCGGGCTCTTCACGAAATCCCTCATCGCAACTCCTCATGAAATAAAGATCAACCTTCAAACTTGGTAAGTTCTCGTTCAATCTTACTATTCTCTGCCTCAGAGGCGGTGGAGGCAGGTTCTGTGGATGCTTTCCAGAGAGAGCTAGATAGGGCTCTTAAAAATAGCGTAGTCAGGGGATATGGGGAGAAGGCGGGAGCGGGGTACTGATTGGGGATGATCAGCCATGATCACATTGAATGTTGTTGCTGGCTCGAAGGGCCGAATGGCCTACTCCTGCACCTATTGTTTATTGTCTATTGTCTATTGTCTAAAATATCTTTAGATTCCTCTTAATCTTATTTGTCAGAGCTATCTTGGCCCATAATTTCCTTCTTCAGTGTGCTCCTCAGTTTCTTAAACTCCTCCAGGGATGTACATGATCCCAGCTGCCTATACCTTGACCATGAATCCTTTTTCCTAACCAGAGCCTCAATTTCTCTCATCATTTAACCCTGATCTTTCACTTTAACAGGAACATGTATGCTTTGAACTCTCACCATCACGCAAATAAAAGCATCCCACATTCCAGACATCCCTTTTCCTGCAAACAATCTTCTCCAATCAACATTTGTAAGTTCCTGTCTAATGCCATCTAAGCTGGTCTTGCCACAATTCAAACATAACTTGTGGACCAGCCCCGTCCTTATCCATCGTTATTTTAAAGTTAAGAGAACTGTGGTCACTGGTCCCAAAAGGTTTGTCCACCAACACTTCAGTCACTTGCCCTTCCCAATTTCCAAAGAGTAGAATTAGTTTAGTTTAAAGATATAACATGGAAACAGGCCCTTCGGCCCACTGAGTCCACGCCGACCAGCGATCCCCGCACATTAACACTATCCTCCAAGCAGTAGGGAAAATTTACACTTATACCAAGCCGATTAACCTACAAACCTGTACGTCTTTGGAGTGTGGGAGGAAACCAAAGATCTCGGAGCAAACCCACGCAGGTCACAGGGACAACATACAAACTCCGTACAGACAGCACCCATAGTCAGGATCGATCCAGGGTCTCCGGCGCTGCAAGCACTATAAGGCAGCAACTTTATCGCTGCACCACCGTGCCACAATGTCAGTAGGTCAAGCTTAGCTTTCTCTCTTGTCTTGCCCTCTGTATCCTGCGTTAAAAAACTTTGCTGAACATATCTGACAAATTCCACCCTATCTAGATACTGTGGCAGTATATATTGTGAAAGTTAAAATTCACTATTATGACAAACCTATTAGTCTTGCAGCTGCCTGCAATCTCCTGGCATATTTATTCTTCTAATCCTGTTGACTATTTGGAGGGCCATAGCGCACTCCCAGCAAGGTGACCACCCCTTTATTATATTTCAGCTCCACCCATAAAGCCCTACTAGATGAACCATAAATAATGCCATCCTAATGGAACATTAAACTAACAGTCCCTCCCTCAGCTAGGTTTTTAGTTGCTTGTGTGAAATAGGCTTCTTTTCCCATTTTTCTCTCCCCCATACCCCCCGCCCCTGCTACAATCAATCTGAAGAAGGATCCTGACCCTGAACAGTTCTCCAGGGATGCTGCCTGACCCACTGAAATCCTCCAGCACTTTGTGTAATTTTGTGCAAACCGCCATGTGCAGTTCCTTGTTTCTACGTAAGGTTGTCGACGCCATTTTCTCCCACACGAATAGGCACACACATGTGCACACAAACACAAATAAACAAACGCACACACATAGACACCCACAGACACAATACGTGCATGCACACCTGCACATACGCACACTCAGGCACAGGCACAGACATACTCAAAATAACTCCTTGCATCGGTGCTACATTTTAGCGCAAAAACAGTCCATTGTACAATCAGGCTCAAATAACTGTGTAATGCCAGCTACATGCTGACAAGAATTTTCAAATAATACCTCATTTGAAAATAATGTGTTAAGAAGTCTTTAGTCTTCAGAGGTCCCATAGAGAAGGCTGAGATGCTAATCAGATTTTTCCCCCTTTTTTTGACTAAACTTACAAATGATGTCTGGGTGCAAATGTAATATTGGACAAGTTAATTGATGTAGATGTTTTACCATGGTTGACTTAGTGTGGAAAGAAAGGGTCTATCTGCAAAAGGTGAGTATAAAAGATCTAATTTAAGGATAATGAGTCAATGAATGGTACAACAATGCAAGTACCAATGTTTGCCAAAGCATGTGATGTCCTCCCTCCAGGCAGGATTAGTGAAAATGTGCCTGCTTCAATTATGCGCCTTAAAAATTAAACATAGAGAGTGAGGGGCTGGGGGTGGGGAGAAGGCAAAAACGATTTATTGTCAATCTATAAGGGAGGCTCATTGACGGGAAAATGTATGATAATCAACAATTAGAGCCAGCTTTCAAAAGGTATTTCGTTCATTTTCAGAAATAGTTGAGGGTATTCTGTGCTTAACCTGGCCTGAGAGGAGCAGGCCTATCATTGTAACCCACACCTGCATTTTCAAGCATGTCATTTCCCAGAGCACGGCCAAAGTCTGATCATCCAGGCATAATACCGTAGCATGACCTGCTTGTGACACGGGTCAGCTAGCTGGAATGGTGACAATTTTTTGACAGGAGTTAATGACAAGGCAGGAAACCTGCTGGTGAGAAAGACCAACTTAACCAGGGGGACATGCGCATTAAAGTACCATTAAACACAGGCAGCTGAAGTCAGCTGCTGTATAATTCTGTAATCCAATAACACACGGAATGATAAACAGCATAACTATAATTAAATCATTGTCTCAGTCTTCTTGAAAACTGTTATTTCACCCTTCCCTTCACTGTAATGAATTCTATTTCAATTGATTACACACATTAGTTCTCGGCTTTTGACCCTAATTAGCTGTTTTCTACAAATAGGTAGCCTAGAGTAGTTTCCAGCTTATTGCTAAACATCATCCATGAAGCTGTTAAATGCTGTAAAACTGATGATTTAAACAGGAAGCTCCACCTAAACATAACATTGATTTTAGACATATACAATGTTTACACTTTTCAAAGGGCATGTTGTCAAATGTTAATGTGATGATTTGTCAAATGGCATAATTGGCACTTCAAGGAGAACAGTAAAGGGTGTAAGAGTTTCCCTTATCATTCACAATTTGTACAGGGGTATTATTGGTAGACTAGTATTCAGAATTTATTAAAGCTTCTTGAGGTTACAAGAATTATCTGGCGAGAATGAGAATGTACTATTCCCTGCAAATGAAGACAATGAAGCTGATACTATTATCTTTACCTGCTTAGAAAAAAACAAAACATTTTAGACACCGCATGACCAGTTACATTCAAAAGTTTCCCATTTCCGAGTGCTCAGTGGGAGGAAATCCAGTCAAAGACCAACCCTACGAAAGTACAAACTGCAAAACTGAGGCAAAAGCTGCAAACTGAGTGCAAACATATTTGAATTTTGTAAGTGCAACTGAAATTATGTTAAGTTGTGATGTGTTTGTTGATCGGAGAGGGAGAATTTGATCTGAAAGTGATGCAGCAGGGTGAAATGAAACCTGACCTGATAAAAAAAAGACAAAAATGAAATTAAATCAGGAAGTATAACATTCTGCCTTTTCTGATAAAATAATCTTAACAGTGCAAAGAAATAAAACAATTTAAAACATGTGTGTTCCCAATTATCTCGAACATTGCAGTTCAAAAATGTTAATAATAACATAATTAGTCAGATAAGGTTAAAAGAATTTCTCGCCCACTTTCCTGTCATGTTATGAATAGTGACTGAGAAAATCTGTTGCAATTTAATAGAGTTTGAGTGATTTGCAGTCAGAGGGAAGGATTAAGGTTACCAGATGAAGTGGCTATTAGTTACGACAGGACAATCCTGGTGGAATAGGGTATATTTTGCAGACTTTTGGGAATATTTAAATAGAAGTAAATTATGAATATTAAACAACTTACCATCACAATGTATATCACCTTTGTGCCATTCATGGTCAAGTTACCCAAAAACAGATCCCATTAAAACTGAACTGAAAATGGAAACCAATTGTGTGTTTTCATATAAATAGATATATTTGCACACTATTTCAACTATTAAAAGGGTAATTTATAGCTTTTTCAGTTATTTTTCAAGGTCAAAATATTTTTTCACATTGGATAGCTGCACAGCCTTGTCACGAATGGTTATTTAGGCAATAAAATCATTTAAAAGTTTATGAGCATAGGTCCGTATTTTAAATATATCAATATATTTATCATAAATAAAATAGTAATATTCTGTAACACTGGATGACTGCAATAATACTTGGAAAATTTTACAACTGTGAATGTGCATATGATTTTAATGGCTACTTGAATTGTAACCTAACCTGTGCTCATTCAAGCAGATTTTTGGCATCATTTCTCGTCTTGGTCCAAAATAGAAAACTCTAACCCCAAATATTATAACTGACCAATTAAACTGGGAGACAGAAACAAAAAATGAGTGAATAAAACTTAGGACAGATTATGGTGCATGGGCCTAAATCTAAGTATACCCCTTACAAATGGTTGCAGGATCAGGAACAAAGTAAATGAATTGCAGGTATAAATGGAACTGGAGGACTTTGACAGAGTATCCATAAATAAAGCATGGCTATAAAATGATCAGGATTAGGAACTAAATATTCCAAGTTCCAAGTTACGCAGGAAAGACTGAGAAGATGGTAGATGGGCAAGAGAGCCTGTGATTAAAGATAAAATCACTTGAATAATAAGACAGGATACAACCAGAAGTCCACAAGTATAGAAACAATATTAGTGTAGAAAAAGCAGGAGCTATGACAGAAATATTTCAATTGTCATTAGAAACGGGAATAGTGCCGGAGGATTGGCGTACTGCGCATGTTGTTCCATTGTTTAAAAAGGGTTCAAAGAATAAACCTAGCAATTATAGACCTGTTAGTTTGACGTCAGTGGTGGGCAAATTAATGGAAAGGATACTTAGAGATAATATATATAAGCATCTGGATAAAAAGGGTCTGATCAGGAACAGTCAACATGGATTTGTGCCTGGAAGGTCATGTCTGACAAACTTCCTTGAATTTTTTGAAGAGGTTACTAGGGAAATTAATGAGGGTAAAGCAGTGGATGTTGTCTATATGGATTTCAGTAAGGCCTTTGACAAGGTCCCCCATGGAAGTTGGTTAAGAAGGTTCAATCTTTGGGTGTTAATGGCGGAGTAGCAAGATGGATTCAACAGTGGCTAAATGGGAGATGTCAGAGAGTAATGGTGGATGGCTGTTTGTCAGGTTGGAAGCCGGTGACCAGTGGGGTGCCTCAGGGATCTGTGTTGGGTCCACTGTTATTTGTCATGTACATTAATGATCTGGATGATGGGGTGAAAAATTGGATAAGTAAGTATGCAGATGATACTAAGATAGGTGGTGTTGTGGATAATGAAGTAGATTTTCAAAGTCTACAGAGAGATTTGGGCCATTTGGAAAAGTGGGCTGAAAGATGGCAGATGGAGTTTAATGCTGATAAGTGTGAAGTGCTACATCTTGGCAGAACAAATCAAAATAGGACGTACATGGTAAATGGTAGGGAATTGAGGAATGCTGTGGAACAGAGGGATCTAGGAATAACTGTGCATAGTTCCCTGAAGGTGGAATCGCATGTAGATAGGGTGGTAAAGAAAGCTTTTGGTGTGCTGGCCTTTATAAATCAGAGCATTGAATATAGGAGTAGGGAAGTAATGTTAAAATTGTACAAGGCATTGGTAAGACCAATTCTGGAGTATGGTGTACAATTTTGGTCGCCTAATTATAGGAAGGATGTCAACAAAATAGAGAGAGTACAGAGGAGATTTACTAGAATGTTGCCTGGGTTCCAGCAACTAAGTTGCAGAGAAAGGTTGAACAAGTTAGGTCTTTATTATTTGGAGCGCAGAAGGTTAAGGGGGGACTTGATTGAAGTCTTTAAAATAATGAAAGGGATAGACAGAGTTGACGTGGATAAGCTTTTCCCATTAAGGGTAGGGAAGATTCAAACAAGAGGGCATGACATGAGAATTAAGGGACAGAACTTTAGGGGTAACATGAGGGGGAACTTCTTTACTCAGAGAGTGGTGGCTGTGTGGAATGATCTTCCAGCAGAAGTGGTGGAGGCAGGATCGATTTTCACATTTAAAAGTAAAGTGGATAGGTATATGGACAGGAAGGGATGGAGGGGTATGGCCTGAGTGCAGGTAGATGGGACTAGGGGAAAATAAATGGTCGGCACGGACTGGAAGGGCCGAGAGGGCCTGTTTCCGTGCTGTAATTATTATATGGTTATACGGTTAATATTGAAATATCGAGAAAATATAGGACTGCGGAGTGGCGAATATTGTACCTTTGTTTAAGAAGGGAAGTAGAGATAATCCAGGAAGCAATAGGCTGGTGAGCCTTATGTCAGTAGTAGGGAAACGATTGGAGAGAATTCTTGGGACAGGATTTACTCCCATTTGGAAGATAATGGGTTAATTAGGAGTAACCAGCATGGCTTTATATGCAACTGGTCACGTCACAAACTTGATTGTGTTTCTGAGAAGGCAACGAAGGAGATCATAATCTTAATCATAGCCAAGTATGTTTTGCAACATACGAAGAATTTGATTTGCAATACAGTCATACCAATAAAAAACAACAAAACACACAAAATACATTTTAACATGAACATCCACCACAGTGACTCCTCCACATTCATCACTGTGATGGAAGGTGAAAAAAAGTTCAATTTCTTCCCTTCTTTGTTGTCCCGCAGTCGGGGCCCTCGAGCCTTCCGTTGACGGGGCAATTTTGGCTCTCGTAGTCGGTGGCGTTTGGGCCCTAGCGTCGGGGCGATCAAGCTCCTACATGGGGGGGGGGGGGGAGGGGGGGGAGTCTCAGCTCCCCCACGCCGGGCGATCTGACCCTGGCTTGGTGCTGGTCGAAACCTTCTGCATCATTTGGAGCTCTCGACATCGGTCTCTACCCGAGACAGCGAGCTCCTCAATGGTGAAATCTGCAGGCCAGGGTTGGACCATCGATCCCAGGCAAGGGATCGGATCCGATGGTAAGTGCACATCTCCGCGGTGGGGCTCAAAGTCAGTCCTGAGCAAGGCCGCCAGCTCCATGCAGAGCTACCAGAGATACGATCTGGAAAACAATTGCATCTCTGGCAAACTAAGAGATTAAATAAAAGTTTCCCATGACCCCCCCCTTTCCGCCCACCCCCCACATAAAACAAACCAGAGAACATTAACACATACTTTTAAAACACACTAAAAATAACAAAAAAGATGAAAAAACAGACAGACTGTTGATGAGGCTGCCATCGCGGCGCCACACGGTGAAATTATATGAAATGATAAAGTAAGGCATTAGAATAATGTTGGATGTTATAAACATGTATTTAAATAAGGCCTTTGATAAGATTCCTCATGGTAGGCTGATCCAGAAGATTAAAATGTGCAGGATTCACAATGACTTGGTCGTATGATTTCAGAATTGGCTTTTTCATAGAAGAGGGTTGTGGTGGAAAGTAGATATTCTGGCTGGATGTATGGGATCTGTCCTGGCATGCCTGCTGTTTGTGATATATATTAACGACCTGGATATAAATCCAAAAGGATTGGTGATTATACCAAAACAGGAGGAGTTGCAGACTGTGAGAAAGGCTGTCAGAAGGTACAGCAGGATAAAGATCAGCTGCAGAATTGGGCAGAGAATTGGTAGATGGAGTTTAACTCAAGCAAGTGTGAGGTGTTGCACTTTGGGAGGTTGAATGCAAGGGGAGGGTATACAGTTAATGGCAAGTCCCTTAACAGCATTGACATGCAGAGGAATCTTGGAATCCAAGTTTATAGCTCACCAAAAAAGGCAGCACAAATAGGTAGATGGGAAAGAAGGCGCATGGTAAACTTGTGTTAATTGCTAAGGGCATTGCGTATAAGAGTCAGGAAGTCATGATGCAGCTCTACAAGACTTTGGTTAGGCTGCATTTGAAGTATTGTATACAGTTCTGGTTGCCCTAATTACAGGAAAAACGTGGAGGGTGCATTTCGATTTGGAGAGGGTGCAGAGGAGGTTTACCAGAATGCTGCCTGGATTAGAGGATTTCAGCTACAAGGAGAGGTTGGATTGACTTGGATTAGTTTCTCTACATAAATATTGGAAGGTGAGGGGAGATTTGATAGAACTATGTAAAATTATAAGAGCCATAGATAGGGTAGACAGTCAGAACCTGGGTGGAAGTGTGGAAGTGTGCCCCCTCTAGTGGGCATAATAAAATGCTGAGAGGGGGAAAGTTTCATGGAGATGAGCAGGGCAAGTTTTTTTATGCAGCGAGCAGTGGGGGCCTGGAACACATTGCCAGGGGTGGAGGTGGAGGCATGATAATGGTGTTTAAGAAGCTTTAAGATAGGCACATGGAAGAGCAAGGAATGGAGGGATATGGATAATGTACAAGTAGATGGGATCAGTTTAGCTCGGTGCCATGTTCAGCACAACCATTCCTGCGCTGTACTGCTCTATTGGTCTTTACAGAAAATAAGAATTTATTGTGACAGACATTCAGTGTAATCAGGATGTTGACACTGACTATACTCTAACACCCAATCGCCTATCTTTTGCATTTCCTTCTTTCAGCAGTTACACTGTACTTCACCTTGACAACACCAGCATCCTGTTCCCACCTTATGTTCCCATTCAATGATCACTGATGCCCAAGCTCTCCCATTGAAATTTGGATCAACCGCATTCCCTGGATCCAGATGAGTGATGGGCTTCAGATAGTCAGTGTGCTCCTGGACACTTTTCAGAAATTTCCCAACTGCAATATTATTTTTGTTTTACTGTAACATTATCCCCATAAATATTAAATTCCACCATATCACAGCCTTGTGCATTTATGGTTGTATCCCATGATTTGCTTCTCCGTTTGACTCGCATGAATTAGTTTCGTTTAGAGAGATGCAACTTGGAAACAAGCCCTTTGATCCACCGAGTCCGAGTCAACCACTTGTATACTAGTTCCATCCTGCATACTGGGGACAATTTACAGAAGCCAATTAACCTACAAACCTGCACATCTCTGGAATGTGGGATAAAACCAGAGAGAACACAGTCACAGGAGAATGTACAAACTACATATAGCACCTATGGTCAGGATTGAACTCGGATCTCTGGCGCTGTAAGGCAGCAGCTCCACTGCTGTGCCATTGTGCCACCCATTTGGTGGGCTGTGGACTATCCCCAGTATTGCAGCAGCCTTACTGATAATATAATTTAATGTGTTTAAATAGGTGTTGGTTTTGGAACAGTTAATTTTAGAAGTTGTTAAAGGGGCACACTGTTGAGTGTTTAATAGTAAGATTAAATGAGAACTTACCAGTTATGATGAGGGATTGCGTGAAGACCCCGCCAGCACGCATGCGCGGCATTCTTCAAAGCAGCGGTGTGAAATCACAGATAGTAGAGTTGACTGAAGATAGTAAGATAAGAGAACTAACATACCAGTTGACCTTATAATAAAGGGTTGGGAGCGGAGGGCACAAAATCCCTCATCGTAACTCCTCATAAAATAAGGATCAAACTTCGAACTGGTAAGTTCTCATTTAATCTTACTACTTTACTTCGGAGTCACGTGAGTGACTTCATGAAGATTTCAAAGGTCTGTGATTTCATGCCCTGGAAAACAAGTCCATGCTCACACACTGCCATAATGGCCAATGGAGGAAGTATGTTAACGTATTTCAGACTTGAAACAGTGCTGAAAAACAATAATGTATTTATTAACAACAAATAATAAACCCCTAACTTTTGGGGAAAAATTATGATACAGAAGTTAAAATGGTATCTGCAAAAGTTACAGGTGTGGTCACAGGTTTATTATAAAATCGTTGATAAGTTGACTCATTGGACCAACCCGCCGTTGCAAGGGTGTGGTCCATGGGAACTTCCATCATCCTCACCGCTGATGTAAACGCAGCCCTGGTAGAATGAGATTTAAAAACGTTAGTGTCTACCCCTGCTGCACCTAACACCACCCTGAGCCATCTTGAAATGGTCTGTACAGTTACCCTGTAGTGAGGGTGTTTAAAACTGATTAAAAGGCCCATTTCCGTACCCCTGAGATTTTTAGTGACCTCCAGGTAATGACAAAAGTGGGTTGTTATGCAAAGGCGTCTGTCTAATGGATAGGCCAGGAACTCCAATTTGAGGCCAGATGACCCAGTTTTGTTTTGTTTAAGTAACTAATTTATATAAAAGGTTACCGGTTACCTTATTTGGAGTCGATACCATGGTATCCAATTTTAATTTATGCAGTGTCTGGACCCGCTGTGCAGTAACAAGTGCCATAAGCATCACTACCTTATAGGTGAGCTTAGTCAATTAGAGGGACGTGACTGGTGCCCAATCCCTGAGCAGGGTCAGGACTAGTCCGATATCCCAGGTCTGAGAATATCGAGGCCTGGGAGGATTAGAGTTAAAAATATCCCTCATGAGTTTAGACACCAGGGGGTGGGATCCTACTCCAAAGTGTTCTAGCCCAAGCCCAACATAGGACGATAAAGCAGTCCTGCCGCAGTTGATTGCACTATAACTCAGGCCCTCATCGTAATGAAGGCTAGCCAGGAAATCCAGTACATCCGTAATGGTGGCAGAGTTGTACGTGGTGCCAGTCCTGGAACAAAATACCTCCCATTTCTTTACATAGGTGAGGTATTGTCTCCTGGTGGACTCCCTGCACGACACCGTGAAGATGTTCATGGTCCTGTCCGTCAACCCGAACTCCAGGAGAGGTCTATTCAAAACCTGCAAGCCAATAGGTTCATGTAATCATGGCACGGATGACTCTCCCGTCACGGGATGTACCAAATCAGATGTTTGGGTATCGGAAGACATGGTTCTGTCACCATGTCAAGGGTCACAGGGAACCATGGGTGCGTAGGCCAATCGGGTACTATCAGAATCCCTGATGCGGCGTCTAATTGAATTTTCCGCAATACCCGACTGATGAGGCAGAAAGGGGGAAATGCATAGAAAAACAAATCCCCCCAATGTAGCGAGAAAGTGGCCATCGCTACTGCCCCAGGGTCTGGTTCCCATGCGACATATGTTGGTATCTGATGGTTAAGTCTACATGCAAAAAGGTCGATATCTGGCATTCCATACCGAGCTATAATGTCGGTAAATGCCTGGTGGTTCAACATCCATTCGGTGTTGTCATTGAATATGCATGACCTGGTGTCCGCCACTGTGTTGAGCTTACCCGGAAGTTAAGTAGCTGATATCCAAATGTTTCTTCCTATGCACCAGTGCCAGATTGAATTTGCCAATTCATCACAAGATATCGACTTGATACCACCCATATGATTAATATATGCCACCACTGTGGTATTATCTATTTGTAGGCAAACATGCAGATGGTGCATATCTGAACAGTAAGCCCGAAGTCCATGAAACGCTCCCAACATTTCTAGATAATTAATACCTTGTGTCCGAAGTAAGGTAGATTTGTGTGTATTCCATCTACCACCACAACTGGAGGTGGTATCGGTAGCTCCCCAGCCGTGAGCGCTGGCGTCAGTTTGTAACACAACCAAAGGGTATGTGATTGTGATGGGATTAAAGCAATGTCGAATATTGCTAATCCACCATCGCAATTCGATTTTTCCTTTGGCCGGTAGCTGCATAGGCCTGTCAAAATGACCAGCGTGAGATTTGAGTGCTGTAATGTTGGCTCTTTGTAAATTTTGGTAATGTAAAGGTCCATATTGTGTGGCTGGAAAAGCAGTCACAAGTTTCCCGATTACCCTGGCAGCATGCCGAATGGATGGTTTACTGACGCAAACAAGGCTGTTGCATGCCTTTATTAAGTCTGTCGCTTTGCTATTTGGCAAGGTGACAGTCATATGAGCAGAGTCGACCGTGAACCCCAGATAATCCATTGTCACAGGAGGCATTAACTTGGATTTATCTGGATGGATGATAAATCCCAGTTTTTGAAATAGAAGCTTGGTGGATGTAACAGCCAATTTAGCCAATTCCAAGGTTTTCCCCACAATTAGGATGTCATCAAGATATGCCATGACCATGTGTTTTTGTTTCCAAAGAAAAGCTAATGCTGGTTTCAGTATTTTAGTAAATAGCCTAGGGGCTGTTGTTAGTTCATTAGGCAGCGTTTTATACTGCCATAGGTGCCCCATCCAGACAAATTTCAAATATCTGCGGTGAACTCCATGTATAGGTACTGAATAGTATGCATCTTTTAGATCGATGCAAGCCATGAAGTACCCTTTGGAAACTAGTTGTTTAGCAGTTACAAACGTTTCCATTTTGAAGCGGGTATATTACACGAAAGTATACAGTTGTGTCAAATCAATGATAATGCGACATCCGCCATCTTTTTTATTTTTAGTGAAGATGTTTGATAGAAACTCAAGAGGTTCATGTTTGGTTTTCTCTAACGCTCCCTTAGAACATAATCTAAGTAGTTCCGCATGACTTTCCACTTTCTGTTTTTGTGAAAGCACAAATTTCCGGCTGGTGAAATGTTGAACTGGTAGGAGATGTTTGTCAACGAATTCAATTTTGTATCCCTGAATACTGTGTAATAGCAAAAGATCAGTAGTTATAGAACTCCATGCATCTAAAAACAAGTGTAATCTACCCCCTATTTGTGAAGTTACACATGCGATGTTCGCAAGGCAACCAGACCCCCCTACCTCCATGGTTACTGGTGGGGCTGGGTGGGCTTCTTCCGTCCTTAGCTCTTGGGAGGTGGAGGCGCTGTGGTGTGGGGTTGGCGCATCTTCCAGGAAGGCCGCTCTGGGACATGGCCTAAAAAAGACCTTTGTGTGGGTAGTGCGGCCTTTGGTGTATCACCCACTGTCCTGTCGCTATGATAGCGGGCCCTGTTGGCGGTTGCATAGGGGTGCTGCCGCCGGCTGACTGTGGACCTGATGGTGGTTGGTGCCTTGATCATGCCGACCGCTTTTGCTTTTACATCAAGGTCTTTGACCTGTTTAGGCAGGTTGTCCCCGAACAGCAGAGTAGGCGGTGTCCTGCTAGTTTTACACAACCCTGCGAATTTTGGGTTAAGTGTAGGTGGATTGCACTTTTTCTGACGCAATTCATTTCATTTTGGACATTGGAAAGTAGTTCCAGAGCGTCCTGTTGCTCATCCGTCATGTCGTTGCCATCTATTGATCTGGCAGTAATTCCCGCGGCCAGTAGTTTTTATATTTTCTGCATCTTGACGGCTTGGGCCCTGATGCTGGGACTGATGTTCCCCCAGATGGGATTGTTGACTGCCGGCACATTAAGAGATACACAGTTCTCTGGAGCAAGGTATTTGGCCGTGGTATCATTGATGACTTGCTCCTGCAGCTGGTGCGTTGTTAAATAGTTTATGCTCGCCGCCAGCTGTGGTTGTAATGGCTGTCCCTTCTGAGGTGGTATTGCAAATTTTGATACCATTCCCAGAAGCTTATCTTCCTGCACCCCTAGCATGTTGGGTTCTTCAGCCAACTCCTCTTCAGAGTCTGCCCAGACCTGACTCTTAATGCTCCCCTGCAAAGAGGGTGAGACATTTGGCAGCCCTGGGAAGGGTACTGCCGTGGGTCTGCGAAGAGACCCACGGTGACCCGACTCCTGCTGAAATAGGTCACATTGGACCAGCTGCTCCACCACCGTTCCATGCGGGTTAATCAACCAGCAGGTCGTCAGGCCCGGACTCAGCCGAGTCAACGGGGCTGCCCGACTTCCGGGTGGCATTGCCGCCAGTCCGCGGTGTTCCTGCAGTCTGTAACGGCAGGAAGTCGGGGGCTGCCGTATGCTCAACGGCCAGCTCAGGCGTCGTCGGCCGCTGTTTACTGCCCGCGGTCCCGTGGTCCTCCGCAGTCTGTCGGGAAGCGGCCCGTTTCTTTCCTCGAGTTTTCTCCATCGCTCGAGGTAGCGGGTACTCTGTGGATACAAACAAGAACAGAGTGCCCTAACCACTCCAGGTTAGCGGTACTTACCTGAGGGCTTCCTTTTTTAAACTTGCCGGTAGAGGAGCAACGCTCCTCCCAGCCTGTCGCTGTGCAATACGTTCGACGATATGTCGCACATGCGTGCTGGCGGGGTCTGCATGAAGTAAAATTATAAATTTACTTTTTAAGAGTTGAGTTTACCAGAAGGTATGATTTTAATACAATGTACAAGATACTGCTGTTATCAGATGCTAGACTAAGTGGGACACGTTGGGTTCCTGTCACACTGGAGGCCTGGCACCGAATGCAACCTGTTCCCCAACACAATATTCCACCACTCACCCACAGCCCCCAACTGCGCAGATGCAGCTCATTTCCCCTACCCTTCCTCTTCATCCTCCCTCTTCTTTCCCCTCTCCTCCTCCCGTCACCAATCCCTCACTCCATAACTGCTCTTCCCTCCCTGACCCCCCCTATCCTTCTATCCCCCACTCCTCACCTCCCCCTATCCCCCCACTATCCCTCCTCACCTCCCCAACTGCCCTCCTCTCTATTCCCCACTCAGTACCTCTCCCTCTATTCCCCACTCACAACCGTTCCCCACTCCTCTCCCTCTATTTCCCCTCCTCCCCCACTCTCCCTCCTCACCTCCCCAGGTATTCCCCACTCCCTAACCCCCTCCCTCTATTCCCCCTTCTCCCCCACTCTCCCTCCTCACCTCTCCCACTTTCCCCCTCTCCCTCCCAACCCCCTCCTCTCCCTCAAGCCCCCCACTCTTCCTCATCACCTACCCAGGCCCCACTGAGCAGCAGCGGCTGTGGCCTGCGGCGGCTCTGGCTGTGGCCCGCGGCGGCTTTGGCCATCCTCTCGTGCCGCTTCCGACCAACTGGCTGTGTGGCTGTGGCTGTGGCCATGCAACGACGAACAACGCTGGGAGAGGTGGGCCCTGTCGGTGAAGGACAGGACAGGAGACCAATCTCCGTGCCGGTCACTGACAGGAGAAGAGACCAATCTGCGCATGTGCGGTTTAAAAGTTATTCAAACCTTAATAACTTTGAAACTATACCATCGATCGGAACAACATTTGGTGCACTTGAGCACAGGAGAATTGTGAGTAAGGTGGCGTAGCGCTATTGTGTACCGTTTTTGCGCAAAGAGAAAAAAAAAGCAAACCGGAAGAGCACAAGATCAGAGTTCTAGTTATGTATAGAAAAGATAGATAGATACTGCTTTCAATAAATAATGTTTTGTTTCCAGTCTTACCTTTATTATTTGTTGATGGAGGCAGCAACACAGGCAAATCTACAGACATCACAATATCCAGCATTAAATGCCTCGTTTTTTTCCTTTCCTGAGTGATCTCACTATCTCAGCAATGTTGCTGCTCTTGCCTTTACATCACATTCTCATAAAGATATTTGTGTGATGTTACCATTTCTATTCTTTCCAGTCCATAGCACCAGGTATAATCCAGTGATACTGTCTTCATGGTCCTATTTTTTTAACTTTCCTGTTCTTGAAAGTCTGCCTGGTGGGTGCCAATTTGTACTTTTCCAATACCCTCGCTAGTGATTCTCCCCCTTCACTCCCAGAATATATGTGTTAACAATAATCAGTTTGCTATTCGGTTTAGTTTTGTCATATGCACCGAGATGCAGTGAAACACTTTGTTTTGTGTGATATCCAAGCAGGTCACAACATACAGAGTGCAGAATACAGTGTTACAGCTGTAGAGAAAGTGCAGATTTAAATAAGTGAATGGATCCAATGAGGTAGATCGGAAGATCAGAAATTCATCCTTCACAAATAAGTGGTCCGTTCAAGAGACTGATAAAAGTGGGAAAAAATCTGTTCCATATTCTGGTATTATGTGTTTTCAAGTTTTTGTATCATTGCAAGGTGCAGGGAGGTAATGCATTTAAAGAAATATATGTCTGCCATGAGTTACACTTTGCCATGGGTGTGGATCGGTAATCTGAAGAAGGGTCTGAAACATCACCCATGCATGTTCTCCAGCATTGCTGCATGACCCCTGAGCGTTTTGCATCTTCTTTTGTAAACCAGCATCTGCAGTTCTTGTTTCTATGGCCTCAGTTCCCAACCTGTGTCCCTTCTCCCCACAACTTCGAATGCCTGATTTAAGAATGGCACACATTGCAGATATCTGTACCTCCTACCCCTTTCAGATCTCTGACCATTTAATACTCTGACCTCAGTAATTGCAGCAGTGATCATACACCGGACGTATGACCCAGTAAGCCCTCAAACTTATTTGAGTCTCACCAAATTCAAATGTCCCTTAAGGTGACAAGATTTCCCAAAGAGCTTCATTGCCCGTGGCTATTATCTACCCAGACTCAACTGGTTAGGAAGCAGAAGGCCAACCTCCCTATTCCTCTGCATCTGGAGACCGGTAGAGTGGCAAGGCCTCAAGCAAAGACGTCAAGGTGCAACCAGGCCACCTTGATGAAGGGCCTGCTCTGCATCGAACATGACAGAAAGCAAAGCTGGGTATGAAGCAAATTATTTAAAAGCTAAATATATATTAAAAATAAAAGAGACAAAATATTTCAAAATAATTATCACCTTGTAGAACCTGAGGGGTACAGTTTTTACACAGAGGGTGGTGGGTGTATGGAACGAGCTGCCGGAGCAGGTAGTTGAGGCAGGTACTATCACAAAGTTTAAGAAACATTTAGACAGGTACATGGATAGGATAGGTTTAGAGGGATATGGGGCAAATACAGGCATGTGGGGCTAGTGTGGATGGGGCATGTTGGTCAGCGTGGGCAGGTAGGGCCCAAGGGCCTGTTTCCACGCTGTATGACTCTATGACTATTCAACTGAAGTGAGATAATTAAAGAAAACTTTTAACCTCACTTCTGCCTCCGAGCACAGCATGCATCAGGAATCCTTGTTGAAATCAATGAGCCTCCAGACTGAATGCCAAATCTCATCTGGCATAGGACCTAAATGGCAATTTCCACAACACTTCCTGAAAGACAGTGCCCTGCTGCTGAACCCCACAAGAATTCCAGCAACAAAGTGTGGTGACTGATACGCCACGATTTGTCATGCAGCGATTTCGGCATTCAAAAGTGCATGTGTGGAAATCCGACACTTATGTAATCATCAACTTCAGCCAACAAGATTTGTCCAAACAAGTTTAACCTTAATGTTCTGCAAATCTAAGCTAATTACAGAGGTTTAATCTATTTCCAAAAATATTCTTAAACTGTTTTACTTCTTTTTATCTCCACTCTTGACTTCAATTTTTGATTGGAAATCAGCAACAGCTTTAAGTTTGGGAATTTGTTAACCACTCTACTTTTGAAGGTTTCATTCCATCCGAACAGAAACCCAAGTTCTTCAGCAAAAAAACACAGCAAGGTCAGGTAGCATATGTGGAGACAGATGATGTTTCTGCTTGGGACTCTTCATAAGATTGATGGAATAGAGGGAGGATAACTAGTAAAGAGAGGTGGAGGGAGGGGATTGGTCTCTATTGTTGATCTTTAACAATGTGTCATGCCCACTATAATGTTCACGGCTTCTATAACCATCTATATCTGTAATGTTTGGAGCATGATTATGGTTTGCAGGTCAGCTCACAGCAGCTGCTGTGCCATGAGTTTTGCATCTTCTTACTTTCCTGCTGTCTCTATATTAACATCCCGTGCGGTGAGCAGGTTCAACTCTGTTCCAATGTAGAAGATACTGGAAGAAAAATGCACTGATTAAAAGAGTCCACACATGCATTATCCTACTGAATCCTTTTCTTTCTAAGTGGATAGAAAATGTTAGAAAATGTGTGCTCAGATCATCAAGCACTGTTAACCCATTGTGTACAACCCAGTGCAAACTTTGTTCCAGATTTATGCTGTTTAGATTTCTGCTCTCCCTAATAATTTTAGCATTTAGCCTGTGTTAATTACCCTGTTGAACACCATAATCCATCACGAAGAGAGATTGATGTCTCTTTTCTTCAGCTTTGGCTGATTCCCACATCAAAACGAGAAAGACACAAAATGCTGAGTAACTCAGTGGGTCAGGTAGCATCTCTGGAGAAAAGGAATAGGTGACATTTCAGATCGAGATCCTTCTTCAGTCTCTGAAGAAAGGTCTCAACCCAAAACAATGTCTATTCATTTTCTTCAGAGAATCTGCCTGACCCACTGAATTACTCCAGCATTTTATGTCCATCTTCATTGTAAACCAGCATCCACAGTTCCTTCTTACTCACAATGAGAAAGGGCTGATGCTAAAGAGTGTTAGAATTGTGTCAAAATTATCAGTGTTCAAAGATGGAGCAGATAATAATAACAACCAAATTTGTTGCAAATATCAGATAACATTATACATTTTTGGATGTAGTCACCATTGTTAACTAAGCAAAATGAATTCATTCAATGAACTGATTTGGGGAGTTGTGCAAGTTTCAATAAATAGTCAATTTCATCCATTCATTGTCAATAACGTGGTACGCAAGTTCAGATTTTAAGTCTGATTCTGATATTAGCCTCAGTTGTACTTTACATATGACTCAAATAAGTAAAATTTTATACTGGCGTTCAATTCTTTCCACATCTTCCATGAGTTTATGTTTGCTTTATCTATGTTTGGTTTAATTGCCAAATGTGCAAAGGACATGATTTAAACACAAATCTCTCCTGGCTGAGGTACAAAACAAATCACAAATGAACAAGAGAAAAACTCCTCTTTTCACTCAGGTACTGAATGGGATTTGTAATGTGTTACCAAAGAATGAAATTTCACAATACCTACTCTTAATGCACTGAATGGAAATTGAATGAATATCACACGTCTCCTTTATCCCAGCAGCAATAACCCCGCGATGCACTGCAGGGATAAACTTTACTCTTAGTCAAGAAGAACAAGAAGCTTATTGTGTACCTGGAAGCTATTTTGCGAAACTCTTGTAAGAAAAACTATAAAAAAAGAAATATGATGAGGGGAAATGCTTTTATGTTCTCTTGTAAGATCGGACAAGAAACTCCCACTTAATTATGTCTTTTTAAAGCACTGAACAACTGTAACACTACTCCTAAGATATACAAAGTCCTATAACAATTATATGGTCAATAGTATTAAAACGATAGAGTTTCCGTTGCTGCTTGGAACTAAATTTTACTGGAAAATGCCTATAAGAAGCCTACAGTACATTGTAATGTGATAAAACCAACACAAACAAAAATACAAATATACAGTCTTTATTTTGCACCTGGCAATCTGTCCTTTTAGCACCTGAGATGATTTGACTACTGATAAGGCTGTCCAAGGTCTCATTGATTTCACACCACACATCAAAAAGAAGTATAGTTCAACAATAAAATTGAGATGCAAATTAGAAATGTCACTAGCTCTAGCATTATGAATTATTTTCAATTCTTTACATCATTATTACAATGCCAGTGAATGTGCACTTTAGAGTTTTTCTTGATAAGATCACAATGCATCGCAGGAAGTTCTTACAAATTTAAAGCAATTGGTAAACTAAATTATGTATCAAAGCCACCGTATTTACTTTAGTCATGAGAGCTGTTCAAGAGTCATCTTCTGGAACTGCAGAGTGTTTCAAGATTTTAATGAAATAGAGCTGATGAACAAGTGTGTAGCAAGGAACTGCAGATGCTGGTTTACACCAAAGATAGACCCAAACTGCTGGAGTAACTCAGTGGGTCAGGCAGCATCTCTGTAGAAAAGGAATAGTTGACATTCCGGGTCGAGATGCTTCTCTCAGTCTGAAAAAGGGTCTCGCCCAGAACTTCACCTAATCCTTTTCTCTAGACATGTTGCCTGACTTGCTGAATTACTCCAACATTTTGTGTCTATCTCTGGCTGAACAACAACACATTTCTAAGTCAATGTGCATTAGGAATTAGAATGAAATGTTGCCTTGCACCATATCCTTACCCTTCTTGACAATAGCATATATAACCACATTGATCCTTAAGGGAAACTATTTTCTTCTTTGAAGTAAGATAAAGATGCTGGAGAAACTCAGCGGGTGAGGCAGCATCTATGAAGCAAAGGAATAGGTGACGTTTTGGGTCGAGACTGATGTGGGGGTATTTACCTGCAGAATCTCTTACAATTTTCCTTCATCTTGTCTGCCAGAGATCTCTCATGTTACCTTATTCTCCCCCTGATTTCTGCAAATGTAGTCCAACATTTCTTATATTCCACAAGAGATTTGAAGGATCCCAGCTGCCTGTACCTGACAAATACTTCCTTCTATTTCCTGACCAGAGCTTTAATATCCCTCGCCAACCAAGGGTCACTAATACTGACAGCCTTGTGTTTTACTCAAAAATGTATGCAGCTCCTCCTGTCGACTTTCCATGGACGGTTGGCCAAGGATATTGGGAGACAGTGGGATAATGAAACTCTTGAATCGTGGCTTGCTGCAGTATCCACCAGCAGGCCTGGTTCACAGGCTGCAGACCAGGGACTTGCTAGCTTCGGTCATAGGACTGAGGCCGGTTCACCCACCGTGGACCAAGATACAGCTCGCTGAGGAAGGAGGACCGCCCAGTAGGCCTGCCTCACACACCACAGACTTCAAACTTGGCCACGAGCCACCAGCTTCGACGGGTCAGAGAAGTTCTTTCAGAAATGAACAGTCGACCTCCGTATTACACTTAATTTAGTTTAGCTAAGTTTATTGTCACGTGTACCGAGGTACAGTGAAAAGCGTTTTTGTTGCATAAGATTAGATTAGATTCCTTTATTGTACATGTTACCATACAGTCATACATATAATAAAAACAAAACACACAATAAACACATATCCAACATCCACCACAATGAGTTCAGCAGGCACCTCCTCACTGTGGTGGAAGGCAAAAGTATTAAGTCCCAGTCTTCCTCCCTCCTAGTTCTCCCTCTGCGCTGAGGCGATCCAGGCCGCCGCCGTCGCTGGATCACCGCAGCTCTAAGCGGACCGCCGCCGCCGCTGCTGCTGGAGCACCACAGCTCTGCAGGCCGCTACCGCTGCTGGAGCACCGCAGCTCCAAACCAGGCTGCTGCCACCACTGGAGCACCGCAGCTCTAAACAGACTGCCGCCGCCGCTGCTGGAGCACCGCAGCTCCAAACCAGGCCGCCGCCGCCGCTGGATCACTGCATCTGTAAGCGGACCGCCGCCGCCGCCGCTGCTGGAGCACTACAGCTCTGCGGGCCGCCACCACAACTGGAGCACCACAGCTCTAAGCGGACCGCCACCACCGTTGGAGCACCGCAGCTCCGACCCAGGCCGCCACCACAGCTCCGCTATTAGGCCTCAGCACAGATGGTGACGGGGGACACGTATCCCCTTGAAGGGAGAGACTAAGACTCTGTTTCTCTCTTTGAGATAGGGAGTAAAATAAACTGGCACCGAATTTATGCGTAATAAACTAAATAAACACAAAGTTTATTATTTTTCAACTCATGTTTCTTGACACATGCCCAGATGACATGGTTTCATGTCATGGAAAATTGTGATGTGGACTGTTTTCTAGGAATGCAATCTCCCCATCTCATGTAACACAGGGGTTGCCTGAGATATTGGGCCTCTGACAACCATAGCCATCTTTCCATGCATGAAGTATAGTTCCAGCAACTGAGAGATTTCCTCATTGATTTCAGCCAGACTATCAAATGCTGTCTTGACATCAAGTCTCACCACATCTCTGGAGTTAAACTGTTTTGTCCATGAGAGGAACAAGGCTGCAATGAGAAACGGAACACTGGAAGGACTCGGATGGGTAACATTTCAGGTCAGGGATTGAAGAAGGGTCACCCATCCTTTTTCTGCTGACATGCTGCCTGACACACTGAGTTACTCCAGCCATTTGCATCTATCTTCGATCTAATCCAATATCTGCAGTTCCTTTCTACACACTGGAAGAACTCAGCTGTTTAAGCAGCAAAAAGTGGAGGAAAAGGTGTACATCAACGTTTTGAGTTGAGACCCTGCATTTGAACTGAGAGGAACAGGAAAGATTGCCATATATAGAATATATCAGAATTAAAGGACATTATTTTAAGAACGAGATGAGAAGACATTTATTTAGCCAGAGGGTGGTGAATCTGGGGAATTCTTTGGCACAGAAGGCTGTGGAGGCCAAGCCAGTGAATATTTTTATGGCAGAGATAAATAATATTTTCAGTAGTACAGGTTTCAGGTTATGTGGAGAAAGCAGGAGAATGGGGTTAGGAGGGAGAGATAGATAGATCAGCCATGATTGAATGGTGGAGTAGACTTGACGGGCCGAATGGCCTAATTCTACTCCTATCACTTATGACCGTATAGAAGTATGAAGTAGAGGTCAGTCAGTGATTGGTGGATGGGAGGGGGATGGGCAGATGGAGCCAGGTGGGCAGAGGGGTAAGAAATGGGGTTTCCTGAAATTGGAAAATTAAATGTTCGTACCACTTGGATTGTGCACTACCAATCGGTTTCCATTGCATGATGCTTACCTCACCACCCCTTCCCCAGCTAACCTCCTCCCACACCCAACTCCTCCCTCTACCCCACACCCATTTCCCACACCTCCACCCCTCCCCCACCACCCCTCTCCTACCACCATCCACCCAATTTCTTCAGTCTGAGGGTCGTGAATCTGTGGAATCCATTGCCACAGATGGCTGTGGAGGCCGCCATTGGGCATTTTTAAGGCGGAGATTGATAGATACTTCTTTGGTAAGGGTTTCAAGAGTTATGGGGAGAAGGCAGGAGAATGGAGTTGAGAGGGAAAGATAGATAAGACATGATTGAATGACAAATGACTCACTATGCTGATTGGCCTAATTCTGCTCCTATGATTTATGAACTTATGAACTTCAAAGGATACAGAGTGTCCTTGTTGCCAAGTCACATACACCTGCAGTGTACTACTCATTAAGCATCCATTGCATGAGAATCCCAGTAGCTAAAATTTTGGAAAATGTGCTTCCTGCAACTTTTCTGCATGCTCCAATTTATGGAATGGAACTAAGTAATTTGCAGTCACCTATAAAAAGCTGATCAGACTCCCGATGTCAGCAGTGTGTCACTTTAAGTAAAGAGAAAGGGAAGAAAAGCAACAAAATGAGCACAATGTGCCCTTAGCATTACTGAGAGTTTTCCATGATGATCATAATATGGATTTTACTGTCTGTTTTATATTGTCACCAGGGGCAGTACATATTACACAAATGACACAATTTGGCAGATGACTGACTCCGGTAAACTGTTGGGCACATGAATAAGTATGGCCCTTGAAAATCCTAATTCAATTTTGAGTCTGGTGTGGTTTCACCCAAACACAGTCACCCCCATGTAACTTGATCAAGGAACAAATAAATGTGATGGGAACTTTGCAATCCAGTTCCTGGCCTTGCATGCAGAAATGTCATTCAAAAACAAATGTATAACCAAAAGATAGCTTTTTTTGTTGATTGACGGAAAGATACAGCATGGAAACAGGCACCTTCTGCCCTCCCAGTACACATTGACCATTGAAAACCCGTTAACACAAGTTCTGTATGATCCCACTTTCACATACACTCCCTGCATACTCAGGGCAATTCACAGAGGCCAATTATCCTATAAATCTGCACATCTTTGGGATGCGGGTGGAAACTGGCACACCCGGGGAAGCACATACGGCCACAAGGAGAACGTACAAACTCCACACAGACAGCAGCTGAGGTTAGGATTGAACCTAGGTCTCTGATGCTGTGAGGCAGCATCTCTGCCAGCTGCGCCACTGTGCTAGTGCACCTTCTGGCAATCCTACGTCTCATACATACTAACGAAATAAAAGCTGCTAGCATTTTTTACATTCATCAGTTTAGAACTAATGGACACAATTAGTATATTAACCAGAGGTATTGTTGGTTGAGCAAAAACACCATTTTTAATTTCATGCAGCCTGGAATATTGCAATTATGTGACCCGCTTTTATATTGTAATATCACTTCCACTGGATTCTTAAAAGGCTGTGCATAATCACAGCTACATTAGATATCTGTTAACCAATATCCTCACATTATTCAATTCATTCTGTTCATATTATTCACGGTTTAAACCCATCTGCTGAAAAAGCACTTCAAAGAGCTGAAAAAAAAACATTCTGTGTTTGTTCAGTGAATATGCAGAAAATCAGTAGCCAGTCATTAGCTAAAGAGAGCGCTCACACATCTATTGAGCATCTTAGTTGTTCCAGCTGGTCATACTAACACACGCTGAGCTCACAGAGAGCCACTCAACAGATTGCTGAAACAAGTCTTTAGTCAAATAAGAGTGGTCTCTGGAGCATGTTTTACATGGTTAACAATTCAAATCCAGAACTGATCTGATCTCAAATTAAGCATAGCAAACACAGTTAAATAAATCTAACATTAAACTAAATACAATTATTTATCCACTAACAATAATGAGATCAACAATGAACTTTTACCATTGTTTGATGACTGCTGAAAAGGCTTAGCCAATTAAAAAAAATCACTTGCTGCGCTAATGCCTTAAAATGGAAGGTCAATTACAGCAGTAGGTACAATTAGGGGTAACCTACTTTGTCCATAATGTGGACAAGGTGCCTTGATATGTTTATATGATTTGCAGTTCTTCCATGAGGCTCTGTATATCTTCAGCTTCAGCATCATCCTGGAGTATCTTTATGCAATGGAGGGGTTTCTTAGACCACCTGTTTCCTAACATTGTTGTCAGTTTGATTAGTTTGTTATTTAACAGACCATCTAAATCCTAAAATTACACTGTGGGATACCAGAATACAAATGCTTAACAAATTCAGTCGAGCTTCTGTGCCATAACTTTAGCAGAAGCTTTAATCCGGTCAGATGGACGCGTTAAATGGTCATCTGCTGCAATCCAGCAGTCCAATTTTGCAGTCCAGCCATACAAATAACAAAAGCAAACAAAAATATTGCTAATTAAATTACATCTAACCATCATTATAAAAATCATAATCATAATCATACTTTATTAGCCAAGTATTTTTTGCAACATGCGAGGAATTTGATTTGCCATAGTGATACTAAAAGCAAAATACACAAAATACATTTTAACATAAACATCCACCACAGTGACTCCTCCACATTCCTCACTGTGATGGAAGGCGGAAAAAAGTTCAATCTCTTCCCTTCCTTGGCCTCCAGTGGTCGGGGATAATAATATAACCGTATATTAATAATCATATAATAATATTTGCATTTAGATAATCTCAATTACATAGCAGATCATGTCCTTTATAATGCATCATTTTAAGGCAATGTTGTGAAAATATAATATATTAGGCAAGATTACAATGACTAGTGTCCATTGTGACCCATCACAGAGGAGTTATATTTCATTAGTGCTGTAAAAAAATTACAAAAAAAAGACTTTTTTCATTGCATAATGTTAATTATATAATCCCCTTTATCGTGGTGTTTATTCTGTGGATAAATTGGATGGACTGTCCCTACTTTGTTTGCTGACATTTGATGCTGACTAATTTTGAGCCATTCCCTCACAGCTTCTTGCTGCCGGCTGCAGCTGCAAGTTTTTCCTTGTGTATCCCCAATAACTTCTCTGGGTGAATATATCCCTGCTGACTACAAATCTAATTCCAGCAAAATATAAGGATAAAAGTGCTGGATAACTGAGCAGGCCAGGCAGCGTCCCTGGAGAACATGGATAGGTGATGTTTAAATGCCTTCTTCAGACTGGATTTTGACCTGAAATATCATCTATCCATGTTTCCAGGAATGTTGCCTGACTCCAACACTATGTGTTCTTTTGTGTATAAACCAACATCTGCAGTTCTTTGCTTCTACGTTCAAGCAAAATACGCTTATTCAAACAAGAGGAATAGTAAGATTGAACGAGAACTTACCAAGTTTGAAGGTTGATCTTTATTTCATGAGGAGTTGCGGTGAGCGATTTCGTGAAGAGCCCGCCGGCACGCATGCGCGACATTCTTCAAAGCAGCGGTGTGGAATCACAGAAACAACAACAGAAATGACTTGGCATAGTAAGATTTAAAGAGACTCTGATTACCAGCTGAAGATGATCGAGGGTTGGGAGCGGAGGGCACGAAATCGCTCACCGCAACTCCTCATGAAATAAAGATCAACCTTCAAACTTGGTAAGTTCTCGTTCAATCTTACTATTTCATTTCGGAGTCACGTGAGTGACTTCGTGAAGACTTCAAAGCTTCTGTGATTACACGCCCTGGACAACGTCCATGCGGACACACCACTAGCAAGGATGGATTGGAGTAAACAAGTTGACGAAACGAGGTTATACTGAAACAAAAAGAAGATTTGTTAATAACACAACAAATAACACCCTTTTAATCAGGGACATCCCCACGTTCACACCCGGCGTTCAGCACGGCCTCTGCGAACTGAAGGGGAGCAGCAACAGGCTTATTATAGAATCGCTGGAACACAGCTTCATTCGCCCATCCTGCTGTGGCGAGGATATGGTCCATGGGTACCTCCATGACTCTCGCCGCCGACGTAGATGCAGCCCTGGTGGAGTGGGATGTAAACACATTAGTGTCAATACCTGCCTTATTCAGGACGATCCGGAGCCACCTGGATATCGTCTGGACTGTCACTCGATGGTGAGGTCTTTTGTGAGTGACAAGCAGGTACAACTCCATTCCTCTGATGCTCCTCGTCACCTTGATGTAGTAACGGATGTGAGTGGCTAAACATAGCCGAGCATCTGCAGGGTATGCCGGGAACTTCAGCTGCAGCCCTGTGCACCCAGGTCTATGCTGCTTAAGTAGCTCATCGATAAAAAGGACTACTTCTCCCGGGGTCGACGTCATCCTGTCAATACGTAGTTTGTGGAGCGTCTGAACCCGCTGTGCTGAAGTCAGCGCTAGTAACATCACCAATTTCATAGTGGGTTGGTCCAGCTGTAACCCTTCCATGGGTGACCACGACCTGAGCAGGGTAAGTACATCCCTGACATCCCAGGTGATGTTGTAGCGTGGTGTAGGCGGATTCAGATTGAATATTTCCCGCATAAGCCTGGACACTAGCCTGTTCGATCCTACCTCGATGTTGAGGTAGAATGATAGCGCACTCCTGGCGCTGTTGATGGCAGTATAACTCAAGTGCTCATCATGGTGCAACCCCGCGAGGAATTCCAGGACGTCGGCTATGGAGACATCATCACAGGTGATGTGAGAGCGACTGCAGTAGGCTTCACACTTGGTGATGTGGGAGAGATATCTCCGCCTGGTTGACTCTCGACATGATGCTCCAATGGTGTTCATGGTCCGGGTGGTAAGGCCATACTGCATCCATGGCCTGGTCAGAACCTGCAAGCCAGTAATTTTAGATAGGCATGGCAGGGGTGTAACTCCCCTGAGACAGGGTGAGAAAACCAAATGTGGGCAACCCTCTAGAGGGACCCAAGGTTGACTAATCATGTCAGAGACCACCGGATACCAAGGCTGTGTGGGCCAGTCGGGTATGACAAGAATGCCTCTGGCAGAATCCATCCTGATTTTTTGTAATACCCGACTGATGAGGCAAAACGGGGGGAATGCATAGAAAAACCACTTCCCCCAGTCTAGCGAGAATGCATCAATCGCTAATGCCCCAGGGTCTGGTTCCCATGAAACATATGTCGGTACCTGATGGTTCAACCGGGACGCAAAAAGGTCGATATCCGGTTGGCCAAATTTGGCTGTAATTTGGGCAAATATTGGAGGATGCAGCATCCACTCAAACTATCATTGAATTTGCGTGACCTGGTGTCTGCCACAGTATTAAGCCTACCTGGCAAATAGGTAGCTGAAATCCAAATATCTCGATCAATACACCAGCACCAAATAGTATTAGCCAATTTGTCACAAGAGACTGACCTGGTACCGCCCATATGGTTTAAATATGCCACCGCTGTAGTGTTGTCTATTTGGAGACGGACATGAGTACCACTAAGATTAGCACAATATGCCCGCAGTCGGTGAAATGCTGCAAGCAGCTTCAAATAGTTAATCCCTTGTATTAGCAAGATGCTAGCTTCAAGGGGATCCCACCTGCCTCCACAACTAGAAGAGCTGTCCGCAGCTCCCCAAGCTTGCGTCAGTTTTGCAAATATACCACCGGATTGGGCACAACAATGGGTTTGAATGCCTTGCCAATATTGGACACCCACCATTGTAGCTCAACCTTAGCATCGGAAGGCAGCCCCATAGGTCTGTCAAAATGACCAGCGTTCTTTTTTTTTTTTTTTTTTTTTTTTTTTTTTTTTAACGCAGCAATCGTGGCCCTTCGCAGATTTTGATAATGCAAAGGTCCAAACCGGGCTGCCGGAAATAAAGCTACGATTTTCCCAATCATCTTAGCTGTAGGCCGAATAGATGGTATACTGGCGGATGCGAGATCCTGACATGCAAGGGAAACATCCTCCACCTTGTGAAATGGAATGTTGGCCCTCATTAGAATAGAGTCCACCGTGAAACCCAAATAATCCATAACCTGGGATGGGTGAAACTTCGATTTTTCTGGATGGACTATAAACCCCAGCTGCTGAAATATAGTAACAGTTGCTGAAACAGCGCTTCCAGAGTGTTGCCAATAAGCAGAATATCATCTAAATAAGCCATTACAATATGATGTTGTATACGTAATTTGGCCATAATAGGTTTGAGTAATTTAGTAAAGCCTAGGGCGGTAGTAAGCCCATTTGGTAAGGCCCGATATTGCCAGAGCTGATCCATCCAGACAAATTTCAAAAATTTCCGGTGATGTTTCCGGATGGACACTGAATAGCATGCATCTTTCAAATCAATACATGCCATAAAGCAACCATGCGAAAGCAGTGATTTGGCTGTCTCAAAAGGTGTCCATTTTAAAATGTGTATATGTTACAAAAGGTATTCAACTGGTCAAGTCAATAATCACCCGACAACCTCCATCCTTTTTTGGCCTAGTAAAAATATGGGAGACGAATTCAATGGGCTCGTGAATAGTTTTCTCTATCACGCCTTTTGTTCCGACGAAAATTTTCAGCCGTGCCTGCTGCCTGCTCAACGGCAGACAGCGTAAACTTCCGTTGAGGCATATGCTGGGATGGAGGACCCCGAATATCCTTCCCTCTTGGAGAAGTCTTCCCCGAATTTTGTTGATTCTGCTGCAGGAGGGGCTCCAATATCCGCTCCATCCTGGCCAATACGCCCCTTGAGCTAAAACTCGGGCGGCCGAAGTCCTCATGTTCTGCTGAACTGCTGGGGCTTCGTCCATCGGCCCACACCTCATCGAGGTGACCCTGGTGCCGGAAAGTTGTCGCCGGTAGCCGCTGCAGCGAAGCTGAGCGATTCCCGCGCGGGAGGTACTCTCAAACGCCTCCTCGGCGGAGCTTGGTCTCGCTGCCTCGAAGGGCAAATGCGATGGGAAGTCGGCACCTGACTTAGCATGGAGATCCGACGCCCCCGCGGGCTTGCCGGCTGCCCATATCATGGACCTAGCCGACGCATAGTCTCGTCCTCCCATGCATGGGGGACTCGGCGACCGTGGCGTATGGGCTCGTTGAAGGGAGGAGCAGTTCGCTGGGCTTAGTGTCTGCTGACGGTTCTCAACTTCTGCTGACGGCGGTTAACCTCCCTGTGCCTACTGGAGCTGGATGGCTCCTCTCCAGTAGCCGCGTCATGCGGCCATACGCCCTTCACCCTGAACACTGGGGTGGTCGGAGACCTCCGGCTCAGAAAGATTGCCGGGGCTCCTTTCATCGGCCCGCACCTCTGAGAAGTGATCTCGGTGCCGGAAGTTGTCGCTATCGGCCGCCGCAGCGAACCGCGCGATTCCCGCGCGGGAAAGGTGTTCAACCGTCTCCGTTTAACGGGAGCGGAAGCCGTTGCCACAAAGGGCCCTGACGGCTTGGGGTCGACTCCAGCAGAAGCATGGAGCGACGCCCGCGCGGGCTTGCCGGCTGTCCACATCGTGGACCTTGCCGACGCACGGTCTCGTCCCCCCCATCGACAGGGGACTCGGCGACCGAGGCGGGACCGTACCCAAGCCCCCCGTCCCTGCGGCGGGGTTTGGGAGTTGGATAGCAGATCTCACAGACCCAGGTCCCGCCGTTGCACCAGACCGCACCATGGCGGCTGGTGGAGCCTTGGCCCGAACCGGGTTTAGGCTTACGGGCTCCTCCCCTGCCCTTCAACGAAGGGCTAGCGGAGGGGGGTCGGGCCGCAGCACGACCCCTTCCCCGTGGTCGCCAATGGCGAACTTGTGGCAGGGTCCCCCCTTTCGAGAGGCACCCCGTTCTCGGCTCCTGGAATCAGCATTGGAGCTGCTGCTCCTCGAATCAGCACAGGAGCTCCTGCTCCTTGAATCAGCACTGGAGCTCCTGCTCCTGGAACCAGCACTGGATCTCCTGCTCCTTGAATCAGCACTGGAGCTCCTGCTCCTCGAATCAGCACTGGAGCTCCTGCTCCTTAATCCAGCACTGGAGCTCCTGCTCCTGGACCAGCACTGGAGCTCCTGCTCCTCAAATCAACACTGGAGCACCTGCTCCTTGAATCGGCACTGGAGCTCCTGCATAGCGGCGGGTCGGGCCCGGTAACAACAGGGCTCCCCGACATCCACGTCTATTTCCCCACGTACCTGCAGGGAGAGAACATAATATACACCCGCCACAACAAAACACCAACTCACACTGGAGCTCCGGTGTATCGGCGGGTCGGGCCCTGTGCCAACAGGGCTCCCCGACTACCACGCCTGTTTCCCGGCCCGACTCGCAGGTGAGCCGCTGAGAAAGGCTCCGGGATAAGTGGCGGCGACTCCAAATCCACGTTCCTGTAGGGAGAGAACCCACTGCTTCCCCCCCCCACACAACAGGAAACACCAACTCTAGGGGGCTTAGCCTTACCTGAGTCGGCCCTCTGAAGGGCTGGTCAGGAGCCGCGCTCCCGACCAGCCGTCGACAGCAATGCGATGCGACGATATGTCGCGCATGCGTGCCGGCGGGCTCTTCACGAAGTCACTCACGTGACTCCGAAATGAAATTAGATTTGCTTGCACTTCACTGACATTTGGTCGGCATTCTGTGTGAAGTAAATCAGCTTCTTGTTTACATCCCACTCATGCTATTCAGTCAATTTTCCAGCAAGCTTGCATAGGATTCTGGATACATGGAGAAAGGGATTCTCATTGGGGTAGGACTTGGGAGAGGTACATTGTATGATTAGATATTGGATCACGTGGATTCAAGGGACTTGCCTTTTCACATTAGTTCCATAATTGGGGTGCAATCCACCTGCAAAAAACAGACAACTGGAGGAACTCAGCAGCTAAGACAGCATCTATGGAAGGAAATGGCCAGAATATGTTTCTTCAGAGAGTCTGAAGAAGGGTCCCGACCCAAAACACGTATGTCCATTTCCCTCCATAGATGCAGACTGGTCTGTTAAGTCTCTCCACTAGTTTGTTCTTTGCTCAAGGTTCCAACATCTGTATTCTCTTGTGCATCATCCACCCACTGTACATCCATCCTGATGTTCATTTCATTGACTACAGAGAGACTGGCAAATTGAAACAGGGAAAGTTCTGGTACAAACACAAAATGTATAGAAAAGAACGTTCACAAAACATTGCTAAATCCCTTTATTTTTAATTTTTTTAGGATTTCGTCACAAAATTTTAATTAGACTTCTGAATGAAAAAGTTACAATCTGTTTGAAGCTATGGTAGACTTCACAATTGCACAAGACCATACAAATTTGATGGCGGGTTTGCATTACAAAATTACTGCCACGTTATTGAGTTAAACTAAAAAACCTGTATGCGAGAATTAGATTTGTATTTGTGTTGCCATTGTGTACCAAAGGAAATGATTTTATTCCTGAACTATGAACTCTGCCATGCCAGTGTGGGCAATACTGCTGGTAGCCATTTGTTCTGGCAAGAATTGTCCAAAGCCTTTGCAGAATTCTCAGATTCGGGTCAAGGCTGAATTGTTTGGCAGATGGGGAGAAGAATTGACAAGAAGACTTTCATACTATAGATTACAGTTCTCTAACTGCTTTCATCCACAGCATGGGGCCTCTTGCACTGAATAACTGGAGTATTTTGCAGCTTTTCAAAACCATTATGAAATATTTCTGAATCATTACTGTAATTTAACACTTGCACTGCATCAATCTACCTAAAATCAGGCTTTCAGAAATGTATCATTAAATCTTTTTCTAAATCACTTTACATTTGAGTACATTTGCACCAGAACAATACCTTCAGTGAAAACTGTGTCAATGAGTACCTAAGAGTAGATTTGAAATGTGGAGTGTGAAATTCTTGCTATTGAGGGAGTGTAGCGTAGGTTCACAAGGTTAATTACCGGGATGGCGGGACTGTCATATGTTGAGAGAATGGAGCGGCTGGGCTTGTACACTCTGGGATTTAAAAGGATGATAGGGGATCTTATTGAAACATATAAGATTGTTAAGGGTTTGGACATGCTAGAGGCAGAAAACATGTTCCCGATGTTGGGGGAGTCCAGAAGCAGGGGCCACAGTTTAAGAATAAGGGATAAGCCATTTAGAACGGAGATGAGGAAACACTTTTTCACACAGAGAGTTGTGAGTCTGTGGAATTCTCTGTCTCAGAGGGCAGTGGACGCCGGTTCTCTGGATACTTTCCAGAGAGAGTTAGATAGGACTCTTAAAGATAGCGGAGTCAGGGGATATGGGGAGCAGGCAGGAACGGGGTACTTATTGTGGATGATCAGCCATGATCACATTGAATGGCGGTGCTGGCTCGAAGGGCCGCATGGCATACTCCTGCACCTATTGTCTATTGCCTATTATCATAAGCAACTTGTATAACTGTAGTCCAGAATGAGAGCCATAGCACAGTGCAAAGAACTGAACCAAAGGTTAAAGCCTACAGGATAGACCTCTTCTGTAGATTATTATCACTGCAATCACCATCACGCGCCACAGTCCTGTCAGCTTAGAACTGGCAAGTGTTTCAGTTGCCAAAAGAAATATCACATTTCAACTGTCCTCAACTACCAGGCTAAGGTAGGCAAGAAACGTAATTTCAGTGACAATGTGGAATTACAAATGAATGAAAGGTTTCATACATTGAAGGTTTGTTCAAACGATAACAAATTTGGATGGTATTGTATTTATGCCACAAGCCGTAACAGCAGGAGATGGGCAGAATCTTGAGTAAAGGCACTAATTAAAAACTAGCGCATTGGCAAGCAAATTGAAACTGATGCAGATTGCCTGATAATGATTCCGGCATACAAGATACATTTATTAGTCACATGTACCAGTTGGTACAGTGAAACATGTGGTCACCATACAGCCATACAAATAAAAAAAGAACACAACACGTGATAGACTCCAACATAAAACATCCCCACATGGCAGAATCAAAGGTTCCCACTGTGAGGGAAGGCACCAAAGTCAGTCCTCTTCCTCTGATATTCTGGATATTCACCCATGGTCGGGGCCTCCCGAGCCCTCCGCAGTTGCCGCTATGGGCGGCCATCAGCTCAGGCCCGCTCGCCGGGATGATGGAACTCTGATGTCGGAACGGGAGGACAACCTCAGTGGCTTGGAACTCCGAATCGGCCACTTCCTACCAGAGTCCGCGGCTCCCGTAGGAAGTCCACAGGCCATGCTGGGTGGAGATTCACGCTGGCGGCCCTCAGCAAAGGGATCTCAGGACTCCGCGATGTTGAAGTCAGCGCCGCCCGCGCTGGGAGCTCTATGAACCACAGCTCCACGATGTTGATGCTGCAGGCCCAACATTCCAGAGCTTCAAACGGCGATCCAGGTAGGCATCGCCCGCTCCGTGGTGAATCCCGCACTGCACCGCCGCTGCTGAAACTCTGGTTCGTTCCCCGGTAGGAAAGGCCGCGCCAATCCAGTTGGTAGGCTGCGAGGAGGGGGGGCGAGGACATGACTCGGAGAATAGTCGCATCCTCGCCAGGAAGTGACTGGGAAACGGTTTCCCCCTTAGCCTGCCCCCTCCCCCACATAGAAAAACTAAAGAGCCCTCCAAAACATACTGTTAAGACATACTAAAATTAAAAAAAGATAGAAAAAATGGACAGACTGTAGGCAGAGGCTGCCTTCAATGCGGTGCCCCTATTGGATTTGTTCATTCAGATACAATTAATGCAGTGCACCATCAAACTGAAAGCCGACTCCGGTAGAGTTCTATATTTATTAAAAGAAATAATGCAATGGACATCAAATACGGCAACACACACAACATCGCAGACAGTTTGATTGATTAAAGATGCAGCATAGAAACAGGCCCTTCGGCCAGCACATGTCAGCCATCAATCCAAGTTCACATTAGTTCAATGTTATCCCACTAGTTTTGAATGTTATCATGCCACCTAATTAAGAAAATGGACAACACTGTAAAGGGAGAGTACAGCGGAGGTGACTTATGCCAGATTAAATTATTTATGCTAGATGCCTCTTAACTGCTGCCTGAAACGTGGGAAACAAAGGACAAAGGACATTTATTGTCACATACACCAATTGGTGGAGTGAAATTTGAGTTACCATGCAGCACACTAAGATAAACACAACACTTTAGAATTTAACTTAAAACATTAAAAAAAAATCCCCCCACAACGTTTCCCACTGTGAGGGAAGGCACCAAAGCAGCCCTCTTCCTCGGTTCACCCGTGGTCGAGGCCTATTGAGGCCTCCGCAGTTGCCGCTACGGCGGCCCTGATGTTTCAGGCCCTCGAACAGAAGAACACACTCAGTGGCCCGGAGCCTCCGAATCGGCCGCTTCCTACCGCAGACTGCGGCTCCTGAAGTCCACATGCCGAGCTGGGCAGAGATTCAACAAGGTGACCTCGGCGAGAGAACCCAGGCTCCGCAATGTCGGAGTGTTGGGCCTGCCCGCAGCAGGAAGTTCCACAGACCACAGCTCCATGGTGTTGAAGCCAGCAGTCGCAGCACTTCTGAGCTCCAACACGGCGATTCCCAGTAAGGCATCGCTCGCTGCGCGGTGGAATCCAGTGCTGCGCCGCTGCTGAAGCTCTGGCCGGTCTCCGGCAGGAAAGGTCACGCCAATCCAGATGGTAGGCCGTGAGGAGGGGGCGAAGATGCGGCTCGGAGGATAGACGCATCCTCGACCAGGAAGTGACTACAAAAAACGAAAAAAGACCTCCAAAAACAAACTTTAAAACAGGCTAAAAATAACAAAAAGGATGAGAGGACAGACAGCTGCAGGCGAGGCAGCCACACTTGCTGGCGCCACCACTCCTCGTCTGAGATATATGTTTGAAAACAGCTTGATTTTGCATATTTGAAACAGTCCAGATGCTGGTTTACTGTAAACTCCAATGAGTCATTTATTCTCTAAAGAATCGTCAAAATGAACTGTATACACAGGTGTAATTTTCATAGTCTTCTATGAAGATAGGTTTTCTGGAATAACATGGTGTGTTTGTGGAAATCAATCAAAATGAATAGTCCACACATTAGTGGTGGTAGACACAAAGTGCTGGAGTAACTCAGTGGGGCAGGAAGCATCTCTGGAGAACAAGGATGAGTGGCCTTTAGGGTTGGAACCCCTCTTCAGACTAAAAGTAGAATGGCCCATTGTTGGCTGGGGAAGAGGTGATAATGAAGGAACTCAGGGATGTGAACAGTGGAACTAGTAGGATGATGGTGGGGGGTGGGGATGGTGTGAAAGAGAATGCAGGTGTTACTTGAAATTAGAGAAATCAACGTTCATACTGCTGGGTTGTAGGCTGTCTGGAGACCAAGTGATCTCCCTGAATGAGATACAGTTCCTGCCTGGAGACCATGTGATATCTCCCTGAATGAGTACAGTTCCTATTTCAAACCTTCAAAATATGATTATACTGGTGCCACTTTTGGCTGCAATGTACAGTAAAAACCATCAACTGTCCATAATAGTCCAGTTGATCCCACTCAGATTAGTTAGAAAATATGGTACTTAGATGTATGTAAAATAACTTGAAACGTGTATAGTTTAATGACATCCATGTACACTTATAAAATATCAAAACCATTTAGTGCAATACCTGGCACCACATTTTCTTAACCAAACATGAGATTGCAGCTAAATTAATCACATCCATATTAGTGTGGCTTTGGTTTATTTTAATGCAAAAGTTTTGAGAAATTTGAGTCACATATCAGACACTTTCTACCTTGAACATAGCTGGATGCTACTTGTCCTTTGTTATGACGTGCTCCATTGGAGCATTTGATTGTTGGTTAGGCCTTGCTTTCTTTTGCAGGCATTTTCTGTTTAGTCAAGCTGACCATAGTGACAGCTCCCCACCCTGTGCAAAGATGCCACGGTGCAGAAATTCGGCATTTTTATCTATGTTGCATACCATTTTGGCAGTTAATCAGTGAAGAAGAGAAAGACAATGCTATTAAAAACAAGTGTGCACCATTTTTGCCAGCAAAGGCTTAAGATGGTTAAATTAGGCACATGTAATCCATGTGAAAATGAGAATGAGTACTACGATCATAGGTTTAGCTACAGTCTCCATTATCATTTATTAATAACTAATCAAGATTGCAATTTGCTGCGTTTGATTACCATCATATTGGATAATACAGCTTTAATCAATATATAATCAGAAAGAAAACATTAATATTGAGAGGGCCACCTTCATAACCATGTCACTTGCTTTTTATTAAATTTACAACTGATTTGTTTAAGTTCATGCATCCCTTAAAGACTATGTCGACTAATTGTGCACCTATTGCACGCTTTTATGAAAATAATCATAATTATGCACTGCCGCTTTGCCTTGTAGAGAGCCATTAAGCAGGTATCCATCCTACAATACGGCCATTGTTTGTGCTTATGAAACTTGGAAACTCGAGAAATAAGATAAACGTTAGTATCTGAAAATTTGATTCAAAAATAATACGGCTCTCTGAGTGCTCATATTCTTTCCACCTCAGTGTGTTTTGCACCGGGCCTTTTGTGATGGCAGTATCGTTTGTGCACATACCCAATGTTAGATTTTCTACACGATTGACTCTGAAAAGCCAGAGCTTAAGTATGAAATGTTTCCCTGAATCTGAATAGACTTAAAAGCTCATAGGTGTAAAAAAGGGAGCCTTGTTGCAATAATCACATGCTGAGAATCAGCACCCATTGAGCGGTAGAATAAAACCATTTTACAAAAACAGAGCTTCTAATTTTACTCCACAGGAGGTAGGCTGTGGAAATCTATAGGAACACATAACATTAGTGGGAAAGAGATGGATTTATTTTCCTATCTAAAATTGACAATGAAAACTGATGGTTTAACAATTTTCCAACGCATTTCTTTGCACTGACTTCTCACAGGTTGGAAAAATTTGAAGCCCAATGTTCTGGTTAGGGAAGATATTTATACTGTTGGAATGAAGTCAGGTTTATGATTTTGTTTAGTGCTGACATGCTTAATTAATACCAATCGTATCTGCTTTGAAATTTTTATCACCAAGATACAATTAGATTTTTGCTCTGCTAACACATGGAGAAAAACTAAAAGAAAACTGAGAATAGAAAGCTCTCCACCACACTGAAAAAATAATCATATCTTTTGTTTGAGTTTGTTTCATAACTGAGAGGGTATCCTGGTAACTATTTCTATCCAGTTAGATACCTAAGACGTATACATTGTTCTTTGTTACTAAGATTTACTTTTCTTAAGAAACAATAACATAATTGGAGCAGCCTGGTAACCGCAGTGGCCGAGGGCTGAACTTTGACTGAAAGCCTCAAGTTCAAATCCTTCTTGCCAATTTCACTCCGAGCTCCATTTTAGAAATCCTGCCCAGGTGAGGGGTTTGGCATTACTTTATCATTTGATCACAGGTTTTCTATCCCCACTCATTTAAAATGGAACAAAAATTCAAGGAAGTTAATTTGAAGGAGCTATTTTTCATCAATCTTAGTTTTGGTCACAGTTTATTTTCACTTTAAAACTAAGAATATTTTCATGAAATAGATTCTGCACAAATTTGCTTTTAAACTTAAAACAGGATTTGGGACAAAAATCTTTTGCAAATAAAGGCCGGTGGACAATTTGGGCCGTAGGGCCTGTTTCCACGCTGTATCAGACTATGATTTACGTTTAAATATTTTCTCTGAGTTATCAGAACATTTTGAAAATTGTCTTCAGTCATATTCGAAACTTTTTATAAGACACATCTGAGTTATTCATACTTGATTTGGGTTGACTTGATTGTACTTATGCTTTACCTTCCAGTCTTTAGACACCTGCAACCTCGATCAGAAAAGCCCTCAAGTTTGTATTGTACAACAACTATCCAACTTGTTCCCCTCATTAACACTCTCATTCACCTGGCAGACTTATTCTTACCATCAACAACTTCTCTTTAGATTCCTCTTATTTCCTACAAATTAAACCATGGGCACTTGCATGCATCCCCTCTAAACCTGTCTTTTCATTGACGACATTGCACAATTCCTTTTTGAACCGTTCTCTGGTATCAGACCCCAAATCTTTCTCCATTATACCGGTGACTGTATTGGTACTGCTTCCTGCACTCATGTAGGCAGTGTCACTGTTATCACCTTCACGAGGAAATTCCACCACATCCTCAAATTCACCTGGACCATTACAGACACCTCTCCTCTTAGGACACTATCCACTGACATTTAGTTTGATTTCCACAGCTATCTTGACTACGGATCTTTCCATGCTCCTTTTCTCCCAGTTTCTTTGTCTCCAAGGATGTCATTACGTTGGAAAGAGTACAGAAAAGATTCACCAGGATGTTACAGGTAGCTGAGTTTGTGGGCTTGAATTATAGGGAGAGGTTAGATGGGCTATCTTTGGAGGGTAAGAGGCTGACAGGTGATTTTATTTATGTACAAGATCTTGATGGGCTTGTATAAAGTGATCACTCAAAGTGTTTTTCCCCAGGGTATAGGAGATCCTGAAGCTAGAGAGAAGGCTTGAGATGAGAAGGGAGAGACTTAAAAGGGAGGGTCTGGTTACAAAGCATTTCCCACCCTAGGCTGAATTTGACAGCTACAACAGACATCCAGCCTATTGTGCACTCCTATACTGCAGTGGAAGGTGGGAAAGCATAGAATTCCCCAGTGTGCTGAAGTGTACTCTGCATTTTGGAAACAACATGCTCCAGTACGATCCAGATATGATGCATATGATCCAATCTTTTCAGTCCATCATAATAGCAAAGAACTTGAGGCTATAAAAATGTAATCAAAATATATATCCATTCATTTGTCCTAGTACTGTCACCATTCATTTGTTGTAAGTACTGTCTATATCCCTAGTTCCCCTCGCCCCCAACTCAGTCTGAAGAAGGGTCTCAACCTGAAATGTCACCTATTCCTTTTCTCCAGATTTGCCGCTTGACCCGCTGAATTATTCTTTAGCATTGTGGCTCAAAGGATGATAACCCACCTGAAACAGAACAACTTGTTTGATACGTCGATAGAGGAAGCTGGTATACCAGGCTTCACTGGATGCTTCCAACACACAAGCATGATATGGCATCAAATCCAGTCTACAAAAAGGGAAGAGATCTGCAGGTCTTATTCCTGAACCTAGTCAATGCTTTTGGATCTGCTCCCCATTCTCTTCTCTGGACAGCCTTCGAGTTCTCCCATGTGCCAAAGACCATTACAAACCTGGTAAGAAGCTACTTCCAAGACTTGTAATTCTGTATTACAACAACAAAATACGCAGCATCATAGCAATCACTGGAAGTGTGAATAATGGCAGGTTGCACCATCTTCCCACTAGCTTCACCATGGCGATGGAAGTGATCATCCAAGCTTCCGAGCGGGTGTAGGACCTCCCATTTGTGTCGACATGGATGACATGGCCACCCTGACCTCAGCCATTGCATGTACCAAGCGCCTACTGGAAAAGCTTCATGCAACATAACATGGGCCCGGATGGAGTTGAAATCCAGCAAATCCAGGAGCATATCCATCATCAGAGGAAAAATCGTAGACAAGCGATTCCACATTGATGAAATACCCATTCCGATGGTGTCAGAGCTGCCAGTCAAGCATTTAGGACGGTGGCACAATGCAAGCCTCAATGACTCAGATCAGTGTGACCAACTGAGGGAAAAAAACATCAAAGGCCTTGCTTGCTAGACCTCACTTCCTGGTAAATTGAAACTGTGGCGTCTGCTGTTTGGATTGCTCCCCCTTCTGATGTGGCCTCTGACAGTCTACGAGGTCCCCACCACCAAAGTCGAGAAGCTGGAGAGGACAGTCAGTTCATACATCAAGAAGTGGCTTGGCCTCCCGCGTTGCCTCAGCAATATCGGCTTTTCTGGATACAGCGCTCTGGAACTGCCTGTCTCTGGCCTCACAGAAGATTACAAATGCACCAGTGAGACTGGACATGACCCTGACCGAGTCGCAAGATGATGCGGTACGAGCGGCTGCTCCAAAACTGGCAATTGCGAGGAAGTGGACCCCATCGGAAGCTGTACAGCAATCAAACTCTGCTCTCAGGCATGGAGACATTGTCGGACAGGTGCAACACGGAAGAGGTGGGATTGGAGAACCGAGCAGAACAAGTCGACCCACATGGCACAAGGCAACATCCACCCAGAGAAAAAAGCTGGTAGTTGCTGAGGTTCGTCAGCAAGAGGAGGCAGAGAGATGTGCAAAGGCAGTTTCACAGTCCAAACAGGGCCAGTGGACTACCTGGGAAAACCTGGAGCATCGTACGCTTACCTGGAGGGATCTGAGAGAGATGGAAAGAAGCCGTCTTAGCTTCATCATCAGAGCCACCCACGATGTTCTTCCCACACCCAAGAACCTAAACCAGTGGTTTGGAAAAGATCCATCATGTTTTCTCTGCCAAACCCCAGCAACATTAAGGCACATCCTCACTGGCTGCAAAACCAGTCTTCCACAAGGCCGCTACACCTGGAGGCACAATCAGGTCCTGCAACAACTGGCGATTACCTTGGAAGGAAGGAGAACTACCACCAATGCCCTCCCTCCCCCAACGCCTGGTTTCTCAAACACCACCTCTTTTGTAAAGGCAGGACAACTTCCAGAGAAGCCACTTGCAAGAAAGGAACCGACCCTCCTGGACACTGCCCGGGACTGGAAAATGCAGGCTGAACTAGACCAGAGGCTCATCTTTCCAACAGAGATCATCACAACTAATCTCAGGCCAGACCTGATCTTGTGGTCAACCTCACAGAAGTCCCTGTACATCGTGGAGTTAACTGTGCCTTGGGAAGCTGCAGTTGACCAGCAAGAGGGGTAAAATGAAGGGGATCACACCTGGGATGCCAGGTGTTGCTGTTGAGCCCCCTGGAGGTGCCGTGGGCCTATCAACGAAACACTAAGGAAGGAGGGTGCCCACCTGATGACCCCAATGAAGTTTTTACCCCTATCCCCACTCAAGATAGTAAGAAGGTGCCAATTATAGTATGGATTGCAATATCAAGTCCTATAAACCCAACAGCTTTTTGTGTCTGTCTTCGGTTTAACCAACATTTGCAGTTCCTACTGTCTTCCTTGCACACACAAGTATGATATATTGTACAACTGTGCAGCCATGAAGCCAGTGCACTTACGTTTTTGTTTTAAAAGGTCCATTTATGCTTTTGTGTGACTCCAGATATACATATCTGTTTAACTCTTAACTGTCCCATTCAGTTCCGAGGCAATTAGGGACAGGCAATAAATGCTGGCACTATTAGCCACATCCATGGCCTGTGAACAAATGTAGATCTTGCACCTGCTGCTCAGATAACTTTTATTCAAAAGCTGACATCGACTCTGAGGTCAACCATCACCTAAGTTGTGCCAGCGGGGCCTATACCAGACTCAGGAAAAGAGTCTTTGAAGACTGAGACCTAAAGGCTCAAACAAAACTGCTGGTCTACAGAGTCGTTGTCCTCTCCACCCTGTTGTGTGGAGCCGAGTCATGGACCACCTACAGCAGGCACCTGAGAGTCTTGGAACATTACCATCAAAGATCCTTACAAAATATTCTGAGGATTAGCTGGGAGGACAAACGCACCAACATCAGCATTTTGGACAAAGCCAACATGACCAGCATCACCACCACAATAATGCAGCACCAACTTTGATGGACTGGCCATGTCATCTGCATGTCCAACACACTTCTCCCTAAACAAATCCTGTACTCTCAATTGCAGGAAGGTCGGCAAGCCCCCGGCAGGCCAAAGAAACGCTTCAAGAACTACATCCAGAATAGTCTGAAGAAATTCCTCATCACATCAGGCAACTCGGAGCACATTGCACTGGACAGGCACTCCTGGAGGAAATCCGTGCAGCAAGGAGCTGCACTTCATGAAATGGAACTACACCATGTCGCAGAGACAAAGTGACAGCACCATAAGGAGAGAGAGAAGGCGACTCGACGACTACCAACCACCACCAGTCTCCACTGCCCACGTTGCACCAAGGTGTGTGGATCGTGGATCGGCCTCTACAGACATCTGCAGACCCACAAGTTGACAACCCTATGGAGAGGACAGTCATACTCGTTTTGAGTGACCGCTGATGATGATTTCCTATTGCTATATTCTGTTTTTGCTTTCATGTCCATATTTGCATTTTAAATGACAATAATATTTTCATTCAACATTATTGTTTCAATGATCATTATTGCATGGTAAGCGCTATCCAGTAACTTTTTCTACATGGTAAGTTTCTCGAGTCCCTCTCCTAATTCCTTTGACATCCATTACATTAAAAGTAATTGATGTTTATCAACTGAAGGCAGTGACATGGCAACTCACTTGTCTCTACATGAAACGTAATGTTCAACTCTTGCAATATAGTTTGAATGTCGCTATAATTTACATACAAGAAAAGACTTATGTGACATAAATTGTAAAGAAAAATGTAAAGAAAGGAAAAAGGCTAATCTCTAATCTTTAATTCATCTGGGCTAGAGAAATCACCTTTACATTGACTTCAGAAATTATATCGAGAAAAAGTGTACAAGCTGCCAGTTTGACCTCTAATTCACCCGACAATCTGCTAAGAACATTCAACCAGTAATTGAGTTCAAGAATATGAGTAATTACACCTTTTGCTTTAAAGGGCCACACAGCCAGATTTCAGTTACACAAGACTGAAGTAGAATATGCAACGTGCAGTATATAGGCTTTATTGAACAGCGTGGCCATGAGATTTGTTGGCTTGGTGCCCATGTGGCGTTCATAAAGGAAGCATCTGAATGAACAATAAGGTGGGTGGCATGTGCGCTGACTCCACACTGGGCATGCACTTCCTACCTTACTAGATTTTGGTCCTCCATAGACACGTTATGAGCTGGAAATATTTAAACTCCGAATAAATATTTTAAAATAAGATCCAAGATTATTATCATAGCTTTTTACAACAATGCTGGTAGATCACATCAAGTCGAATTTATTGACAGATGCACAAGCACTGTGTAGTATAGGTAAAATGATAATTTTGCTTGCAGCAGCAATACAGCCACATAGGCATAGACAACACAAAAAAAACATTTTTGGTCATCTAAAAGATCACCTATCCACGTTCTCCAGAGATGCTGCCTGATCTGCTGAATTATTCCTGCACATTGTGACCTTTTGTTTTATTACTCAGCATTTGCAGTTCCTTGTTTCTACAAACAAAAACACGAATTGTACATAAAATGTAAGATAAAGACTGAAAAAATAAATAAAAATACACAATTAGAAAACAAAGTCCACAGTAATGCAAAAGACATTATATAGCATTCCATTGCCAGGGGAGGATTAGAGTTGCACAAGTTGGTTCCAGAACTGGAAAGCTGTAGGAAAGTGGCTGTTCTTGAACCTGGTGAAGTGGATCTTCACGCTTCTCTATCTCCTATTTGATGATAGGAGCGAGGAAAGGGCATGGTCGTGATGGAAGGAATCCTTGATGATAGATGGTGCCTCCTTGAAGCTGTGCCTCATGTCATAGAGCCATACAGCACAGAAACAGGCCCATCGGTCCACCTTGTCCATGAGGAAGCATTCAAAGCTAAACTTGCTCAACATTTTATTGTATGGTCAGGTGGCTTAGAGTTATTTAAATGCTGCTTCCACGAGAGATAGGTTGGCACTGATATCCTTGAGACTTCAGATTAATTACACAAGTTAGTCTCTTGTCCAACTGACAAGTATCTTGTGATATGCAAATATATGCTTGCTGAATCTCGTTGACTATGGGCTGCTTTCATTGCACTTTCTTTGGAGTCAATGGATAGACCGATGACCATCACACAGAATGAAAGGTACAGAACTACACATTGTCTTCAAGGTGTGCTTCTCATACCCTAACTTCATTGAAGAAAATAGCTGTCAGAGATGCAGTAGCTTCAAAAGCTAATCTGAAGAATTGGTGTCAGATAAAATACCTCAATTCATGGAGTGTTTGTTTGAATGCTTAAGGAGGTGCAATTGTATCAAACAAAGTGAGAGGACTAAGACGATGAATAGATACATGTAGAAGGGGGATTTTTGTGAGAAAGAGTGAGTGTATCACAATAATGGTGTGTGAAAAGCTAAAAATGTCCAATTCATCAAATGATTGCAGGATGAATCAGACCAGGACAAAAAGGGAAATTTTGATAATGTCCTGTAGAATATAGGACTTTAGTTAGACCTCATTTGAAGGACTGGGTGCAGTTGTGGTCGCCCCAAAACAGTAAGGATGCAGAGGCATTAGAAAGGGTGCAGGTTTACCAGAATGCTGCCTATATTAGGAGGTATTTAGGAGGTATTAGCTCCTAAATACCTTGGAGGTATTTGGTCCCATGCACCCACTCTGATGCGTCTCACCCACTGGGGACCGGGAACCTGAGTACACTGCCTCGACAGTGGAGAGGGACTCCAGCAACAACCTGGGTCTCGGACAACCGGTCGCTACTCCAGGATGCCGAGCGTGTGGACAGAACATGGCCTACAGTGGCGGAGGACACCACGGCTACTAGCTAGGTCACCCTGGCACCATCACAACAGGTCACATCAAGAACCCTACACTTACAACAACTGGGACTTGAAAAAGGTACTGTATCTGAGATGCTTATCTAAGACCTGCCAATGCGATGGGAAGCAGAGACTGTTCAAATTTTATAAAGCAAATTGGTCTGTAAATGATAGTAGAAGAGTTGTATAGCACAGGAACGAGCCCTTCTGCGCACCTATACTGATTGTGAAGCCTATCTACGCTAACCTTATTTATCCGAATTTAACCCATATCCCTCTACGTTTTTGTATCCTAATTACTTTTAATATGACTTTTAAACTGTAACATAACAATACATTACAAGCTGTACATCCGATCAAGTAACAGTGACAGTAGTTCTCATTCTTGTGACTGAGTGTTAAGATGTGAATAGAAAATGGATGAACTTATTTCTGTTTGAAGGGGTTTTGGTGTCAATGATCATTGCAAAGATATGGTGAACATTCCCTCGATCTCAGGGAATTTCAATACAGATGGAAAACATGTTCCAAAAAGACCACCAAGGATTGCAAGGGGAGCTACCGTGATTCTTTCATTTGATCTTTTTAAACTTAATCTGTTTGCGTATCTCATGTCAAAGCACCTGCTGCTATGGTAGCAAAGACGCAAATCAATGGGGGTATCTCATTATCATAATTGACATATAGCCAACAATACCTAAACTATTTATTACTTGCTGCCCTGTATAGGAGTTTGTAAATCAAACTTAATTGATGCACCATCTCTTAAAGAGAAGTTGGATGCAGATGATAAACAGGAGAGAAATAGTTGTAAGAAGGCTGCTGGTTCTCAGATGTGTCTCCCGATTCCCTGATGGATATTACAAGTACACTGTAGCTGGAGATAGTCTGGACAGTCACATAGGGCTGGGAAATACTATTTACAATACTCTTCGGTTGCTCTTAGGGCTTCAAAACAAGGTGTATATTTTATTGCTAACACCAGTTAACACAACTTACATCATACTTATGCTGTAATAAACTCAAATAACACATTCACATCCTTATATACAAATATACCACATTGGTTTCCTTCTTTAAAAAACACATTTTCACACATATACAATTACGAGATCAGCCTGTTCACTGGTTTTCTCAGATGTTGGACCTTCCAACTGTGTTTGGGTCTCCAGAACAAACTTATCATTGAACATAGAATAAATATTTTAAATTAACACACAACAGTACAACCTTCAGCCCACACTGTTTGTGCTAAGCATGATGCCAAGTTAAATAATCCCCCTGTCTGTACATGATCAATATCCCTCCATTTCCTGCCTCTCCATATGCCGACTAATCAGCCCCTTAAATGCCTGTATCGTATATACCTCCACTACCGTTCCTGGCAATGTACAGGTACACACAACTCTGAAAACAACTTGCCCTGCACAACTCCGTCAAATATTGCCCCTCTCATCTTAATGCTGTGCACTCCAATCTTTGACATTTCCACCCTGCGAAAAAGGCTCTGACTCTCCATACTATATATACCTCTCATAATTTTATTTTCTTATATCAGGCCTCCCCTCAACCTCCAATGTTGTAGAGAAAATTAACCTCTCTTGTCCAACCTCTCTTTATAGCTATTACCTTCTAAATTTAAAGAACATTTTATTTAAAGCTTATGAAATTATGCCATTAGCATCTTTGCCTCCAAAAGGCACAAGAGATGCACGCTATGAATTAATAGTAAGATTAAATGATAACTTACCAGTTTGAAGTTTGATCTTGATTTTATGAGGAGTTACGTTGGTGATTACGTGAAGAACCCCACCAGTTCGCATGCACGTCAATCTTCAAAGTAGCGGTATGAAATCACAGATAACAAAAATTGAAGTTAACATAGTAAGATTAGCAACCTGAGAACTACCAGATGACCTTTATGAGAGAGGGTTGGGCGTGGAGGGCATGTAATCACCAACGTAACTCCTCATAAAATCAAGATCAAACTTCAAACTGGTAAGTTGTCGTTTAATCTTACTATTTTACTTCGGAGTCATGTGAGCGATTCCGTGAAGTGTTCAAAGCCCTGTGATTTCATGCCGCAGATCCAAATCTCGACGTCTCACTGCATCGATTGACTCAGGATGAGTGAATAATCAAAAAATACATTAAGCATGACATTGATTCAAATGTATTAATGGTTTACGTTAATAAAGAAATCAATAGCAACCCCTGGATCTCAGGGGAGGCTAAAGGGGAGGCTAAACTGGACGCAAAACAGAATAGGCAAAAAGCCCGGGTCAGTAACCGGCCTATGGTAAAACATTTTTTTAAATCAATTCAGTTGACTATCCTGCGGTCACGAGGATATGGTCGATGGGAACGTCCATTGCCATGGCTGCTGACATTGATGCTGGCCCAGTGTAATGAGATGTACAATCGTCAATGTTAATACCTGCATAAACCAGAACCTGCTGCAGCCACCTTGAACTAGTCTGTACCGATCTTTCCTTGTGTGGTTGTTTGTCGCTTAATAAACAATGCTGATTCCACACTTCTTAGGATTCTGGTGGCCTTGATATAATATAGCAAGCCTGCCCTCCCACATAGACGCGAGTCAGTGGGGTATCCGAAATATGATCTTAAATCCTGCCACCCGTGGTCTGCTCTGCTTGTGTAGATCGGAAATATAAAATGTAATGGCACCTGCAGCCAATTCCAGCCTATCTAGCCACAGCATTTGCAATGTTTGCCCTCATTGTGCTGATACTAGTGTCATGACTAAGGATGTAGCTGGAACCCCTTGGTGAAGTACTGTTAACACATTTTCAATATCCAAACTGCATATTCCTGTAGTGGGAGAACTTGTGTCAAGATCTCTTTTACAACTCGATATCCGGGGTTGAACCTGACAGAGTGGTTGCTGTTTGCTGCAGCTGTAGTGGCTCTATAACTGAATTATTGTCAAAGACCATTTAAGAATGAAGACGTCAGTAATCTGTACCGTATTAAATGTAATATTAACATTTAAACAAAACAGCTTCTGATCCCCTCAATAGGAATGTACTGCATTTTTGGTGCTATCCCTGCACTTTGGAGTGAGCACATTCATGGCTTGATGTGACAACCTGAGCCATAAGGCAGTTCATTCAAAATGTGTAAGTCAATAATTGTTTTATTATGCAGAGGCCAGTTTCCTCAACCACAGTTTGAACAAGCAAAGTTTTCATTTTTTAGAATAACCGTATACAGTTGTATTATTATACCTGACGAAAGCAGGCGACATGGCAGTCAGCAGTACGAAAACCTAAAGCAAGGTCTTGCTGACTGTTTCAAGACCCGACTAATGAGGCAAAATGGAGGAAGGCATAAAAGAACATTCCTCCTTTTTGTAGCGAGAATGTATTTCTCCGCACTGTTCTGCCACATATTTTTGCAAATAGTGAATAAACATGAAACCAACATGTCGATATTCGATGTACCATTGAACCATACTTTCATAATACTTTGAGATACCTATTCTGTGTTGTCATCGATCTGAACTTGGTGATACACTAGTAGCAAAGGAGATTAGGTAAATTATTACAGGATACTTTTACTTGATTGCCATGTGACTAACATATGCCACCACTATAGTGTAGCAACTTGAAGTTGAGCATGTAGATTATGTATATTCACTCAATAGCCCTTTACCCATGGGGTGCATCTAGTGTATATACTTAATTGATACGAACAACTAAAAAATTGAAACTCATGCAAATCTCTGCTACCTCCAACTAGAGATAGTTTTCAGAACTTCTCACCTTAGAGCTCTTAGCATCAGTTTGTAACAACTGAATTAGACAGACCAAACTACTGGAGCAATGCTGAATACTGTTTGTTCATCATTGTGACTGAGGTAACTTTAGCTGATAATAGCATAAGGTTGTTAACAATGATCTACATGTCCTTTGAGAGGTCACTACTTTGCACGATATCAGTTCCTCAATTTGCACAGTCAAAAACACAGCTACTATATTGCCAATTACTGTTGTTGAAATAGAAGTCAGTTTTATAACAGGTTGCTATTAACTCCAATCTCTTGCCATAGTAGTGGAGTCATAGGCTAATTAATAGTTAAAGGTAAATCCCAATGATCAGCAAACAGTTTATCCCATTTCGCAATGTTTTACTGTTATTAGTACAGTTATATTGTCTTTGATAACCTCTCTGATGGGAACTACATTGAATGGATCTTTGAGACCCTTATGAATCTGTTGTTAGTCAGGAAAATAAGTTTTCATATTCAGAAAGTTCATATGCCCGACACTCTCCATTTTTCATAATAAACAGGCCACTCCTGCCATTATTCCATGGGTGCTTTGCACGAGAACTCTGGCCCAATTTCCGAGCCCTATCTTAAAAGACAACCCTGGCCATAATCCCAAACTTACTTGGAATGCTAGTACTGTGCGTCCAAGCAGATGTTTTTATCCTTTGTGTGCTGTCCAAACAAGTGTAAATATTACAACTTGTGAGTGGTGCACTTACCCATGCTTCAGAAGTGCCAGACCCACCTTGTTGAGTAGTGTTGGTAGGGTGCGTGGAACCTCTGCCCAGCTGTCATCCTGCTCCCAGCTCCAGTGAACCGCCTACTGCCGATGAACGCCTGGGGTGCGTTCTGAAAATGGTGAACCTTTGCCTGCCGTTGGTCTTAATTGATTCGTCTGCCAGGTTTTCTCCCCTGAGAAAGTTGAATAGGTCTTACCTGAATAACAGATTCAGCGGCTGGCTCTCACAGTCCCTGTTGGCGCTGTTCACTGTCGGCACATATGGTCTCCAGTATGTTCCATCGACCTCTTTACAGTTATATCTTGACCTTTTGCACTCCCCTCCTCAGAGAGGGTGATTCGTAGGCAGCCCTAAACAGGCGCTGCCGCATGCCGCAGGATACCTAAGCTGATATGACCCCGTTGGACCTGTACCAGAATGGAACATTCTGCTGGGATGGCAACTTTGTTGTCAGGAAAAGGTACCTCTGACACCCTTCATCCCTTGGGGTATTCCCCACAGCCATACCCTGAAACTTGGCGTCAGCAGGATACTGACCCGTCTTGGTCTCTGCCTCCAAGAGGGAGACCTGAAGCAGCTCTGTCAACTGGCGCTGCTGGTGTGGCCTGCAGAGATGGAACACCTGGCTCAACCTTACCAACAGAGTCAGGGTCAGCAGCTAAGATGACCCATGGCACGCGCCTCATCATCCATGAGGGTGATATCAAGCAGCCCTCTACTAGGTGCTGTTGGCTCCTTTTGTTCAGGATGGCGCTGACCCTCCTCCTGCTGGAGTGTGCCCTGCTGTAGCACTGTATGCAATAGTTGCTGCATTTGGGATAGTCGTTTCAAACGCACTATCCAGCCCCAGTAAGGAATCATCCCCCGACTCTGTGGGCCTATTATTTTGATATCCAGCCCGTGGGGAATCTTCCCCTGACTCCGTAGGCCTAGCAGACCTATGTATTACCTTGAGAATCCCTGTCCCAGGCGTTGCCGGTGCCGCCTCTCGTAGAGGCGGGCACTTTTTCACATGAAACAGCCCTGTCCCAGGCGCTGCTGGCACGGTTCTCCCGTAGGCCGGCACTGTCACATATGAAACAGCCCTGTCCCAAACGCTGCTGGCGCGACTCTCCCATAAGCCAGCGCTTTCATACATGAAACAGCCCTATCCCAGGCACTGCTGGCACGGCTCTCCGGTAGGTCGGCGCTTTCACACATGAAGCAGCCCAGTCCCAGGCGCTGCTGGCACAGCTCTCCTGTAGGCCCACGCTATTACAGTGTAGTCTCACTAATTAAAGTTTGTAGTGTAGAGCTTCACCTGTACGGGTTAAAAAGCAGTATAGGATACATGCAAACTCTACTGTTATTATTAGAGAAAAACCCTTGCAGCCCGACTCACCCGAGTCCAATAGGGATGAACGAGTCCTCTCTGCCATCAATTGTACTCCCTGTCTGGGGACCAACGTCTGTGGCTGCTTATCTCAAAACCCGATCTTTTACCGCTATCTGTTTCCAAGGTCGGACCGGGGTTTCCCCATAGTCCATAGCCGGCTCACTCGTCGGGCTCTGAATCTGGCAGGAAACCTCTGTGAAGAGAGGCTCCTGCTTGAAACTGTCTAGGTTTAACTTACCGCCGGCAGGTGCGCTGTCCTGCCAGTCCGGTGCTTGCGCCAATGCTGCTGTCATAACTGACGCGCATGCAAACTGGCGGGGTTCTTCACAGAATCACTCACGTGACTCCGAAGTAAAATTAATCTGAGAGTGCAGCAAACCTGTGGAGCTATGTTTTGAAAATGCACGCAAAAGATCTCAGAAAACCAACAGCACAGAATGCAACGTGCTAAAAACTGTACGATCTTTTCCACCATTTATAACATGGAGCAAAACACAATGAAAAATCCAACACAAACAATGGAAACTCTAAACCCACTATTTGTGATTACAAAAGGTAAGCAAGTAATAGCTGAAAAGTTGGAGCAATCATTTATCAAAAGTAAAGTAATTGATAAACAAAAACAAATGCATTAAAACAACAGATCAAGCATGTACAATCTGCAAGTGTTAAAATAGATCATATGACTATCTCTATCTCTGCTTTAGAAATATTCAAAGACTTATTTTGAATGGCATTATCAACATCATTATAAATTGCAAGAAATTAAAGGGCCTGTCCCACTTAGGCGATTTTTTAGGAGACAACTAGCGACTGTCAAAGCCATAGTGGGATGCCGAAATGGACCGACCCTACGACAAGCTACCACCTAGTCGACATCAAGCTATGACAAGCTACGTCAACCGGCGACACATTTCCTCACGACTTGGGACGTCCTCCTACGACCACACCTATGACAACATCTGCAACAACCTTCGACCACACAGGCGACAACCTACGACAACCGAAGTCAACCTACCCGTGACAAGCTACGACCCTGTCGGCGACAAATTAAGACAACTGAAGACTTTTCTTTGCACCGGTACTGTCACCGGTTGATGTAGGATGTCGCCAATGGAAATCACCGAGGTCATCATCTGGCGACAACTAATGTCACCTGGCGTCTTCCTGGCGACAACCTACGACAACCTATGACAGCACCTACAACAGGAGAAGACAGGCAAAGTCAAGCCCACTGTGGCCGAGAGGTTTTGAACATTTCAAAATCCATCGGAATCAAGAAAAAAAGTTACGACACTTGAGGAGACAATTAACGACAAATACAGGCGTCACCCCGCGACCATGTGGCAACAGCCTATTTGCCGGCTGTCGCTGGCAAATTGGCCTAAGTGGGACAGGCCCTAAAGGCACCTGCACCATTCCTTGTCACACCACATATTATATTTGACAACCAGAAGAAGACTCATTGATTACTTTACTCCGTTTCCTGTTAACCAATTTACCATGTGTGTCAAAATATTACGACTTACATTTCTGCAAGAAAAAATTACGCTGCATCTTATCAAATGTCTGTTAGAGATCGAATGTCTTCTCGTAGACAATAGACAATAGACAATGGAAAATGGGTACAGGAGTAGGCCATTCGGTGCTTCAAGCCAGCACCGCCATTCAATGTGATCATGGCTGATTATCCCCAATCAGAATCCCGTTCCTGCCTTCTCCCAATATACCCTGATCACTATCTTTAAGAGCCCTATCTGGCTCTCTCTTGAAAGTATCCAGAAAACCGACCTGCACCACCCTCTGAGGCAGAGAATTCCACAGACTCACAACTTGAACTATTTAAGAGAGACTTAGATAGAGCTCTAGGGGCTAGTGGAGTCAAAGGATATGGGGAGAATGTAGGCACGGGTTATTGATAGGGGACGATCAGCCATGATCACAATGAATGGCGGTGCTGGCTCGAAGGGCCGAATAGACTCCTCCTGCACCTATTTTCTATGTTTCTATGTTTCTAGTGGAATCTTACCATCAGTAAGAGTCAAGAGAGAGTGAATATTGTCATATACTCCGAGACAGAACAACTCTTACTTGCAACAGCACAACCAGTTTGAAAACACAATAGTCAATAGAAAATATAATAAACAATGAAAACAAAATCAATAATTTTTTAAAAAATTTGTAGCGCTTAATAGCCTGATAGTTATTGGGAAGAAGCTGCTCCTGAACTGGATATTACATATTTCAGAATCCTATAACTCTCACCAATGGCAGGAGTAAAATGAGAGTGTGGCCAGCAAGTGTGGGTCCTTGATAATGCTGGTTGCGTTTTGAAACAGCTGCTCCAATAGAGTAATTCAATGGTGGCGAGGTCCATACCCATGATGGACTGGGCAGTGTTCACCACTGTTTGTAATCTCCTTCATTTCCTGGGTGCTCAAGTTGCCGAACCAGGCCATGATGCAACTAGTCAATTTGCTCTCTATCATACATCTGTAGAAGTTGAACAGATTATTTGACGACATACCAAATCTCCTCTGCACTGAGGCGACCCGGGCCTCCGATGTTGTGACCGCACCGGGTGATGTAAATAAGTCCCGCGGCTGAACCGCGCTCTGCGAACGGGCTAGTTCAACTCCGCGGCCCAGGGCGGTCGAAGCTACCGAAGCTGCCGCCCTCCAGACCAGCGGACGCAGCTGTTGCCGCGGGAGCTCCGGAAAAACAGGTCACCAACCTGTGACCTGCGAGCTCCCGACGGTGTCGTCCACTGGGCCCGCGGCCGGGCCTCCGAAGTCGCTGCCGCCGCCATCGCCACCACCGCCACCGGAAAGCCGCACAGCTCCAAGTTGGGCCGCCGGAACGCCGGAATGCCTGAACCCGCCGCAGCCCCGAAGTCGGCCAGCCCCGCGCTGGTAAGTCCTGGCTGGCTCTGCCTCCGGAGCCTCGAGGTCGGTTGCAGTTGGAGGCTGTCAGCTCCGCCATTAGGCCTCAGCGCGGACGGAGACGGAGACAGGGGATACGACAAGAAACGTCGCGTCCCCCCCCCAAAGGAAGAGACCAAAACGTTTCTCCCACCCCTCCCACACACATACACTACATAATAACTCAAATTAACTCACTCAAACAAGACAAGAAAACAACAACAAAAAAGAAAACAGACAGACTGCTGGCGAGCGGCTGCTACTACAAGCGCCGCCACTTCCCACAGGAGATAATACAGTATGGCCATTGAAAATAATCCCACAAATTTATTTCAAACATATTTTGAAACTATCTGTTAGAATCTTTGCTGATTTCTCGAGTATACAGGTGACTTTGTGTTGGAATTAAATTTTGTAATAAAACAAAAGAAATTAAAAATTCCAAAGTACACTTAAAATTATGTAATGTAGGAATCACGGCATTATGTCACCCCAATAAAAATGTCCCTCTCACAACTATTGCTCAGTTGAATGACATCGGGCAATTCTCTGGTTCTTCCCACTCCAGTTCGCACATGTTTCCAGTGAGAGTTGCAACACTTTTTAAGAAAGCTTCTGTTGGAATTAACTGATGTACCAAAAATAAAGAGGAGCAGGACATCAGAAGGACACAGGTATAAGTGCATCCAATTTTATTGAGGATGAAACAGGGTGCAGGATTGGTGCACGGGAAAGGAAACAATAGCCTACCCAAGTGGAGAACGCAGCAATAGCATCAACATCCCTAAGACAATTTTCCTCCAATGCCTGTGCCCTGCTCAATTTCTCTTGCACCCTGCTACTTGGCCCAGTTTCTATCCTGCATTGGGATAGCCTCCATTTTATTTCCTCTGCTTCTCTATACTCCACATTCTGCCCCTTTCCTCCCCCAACCTCAAAACAACTGACCGCCCCTCCCCCCATTTCTTTCCACCATCTCTCTCCAGTCCCATTCACCATTAGTCAGGTGCCTGGTCAGCGTGTTAGACACCTGTTAATTTTAGTTTAGTTTAGTGTATTTTAGTTTATTATTGCCACGTGTACCAAGATAAAGAGAAAAGCTTTTTGTTTCGTGCTTCCCAGTCAAAGAAAAGAGTATACGTGATCATAATCAAGCCGTCCACAGTGTACAGATAAAGGATACAATGTTTAGTGCAAGATAAAGTTCAATAAAGTCTGATTAAAGATAGTTCAAAAATCTCCAATGAGATAGTTGGGAGGTCAGGAATGTACTCCAGCAGGTGATAGGATGGTTCAGTTGCCTGATAGCAGCTGGGAAGAAATTGTCCCTAAAACTGAAGGTATGCGTTTTCAATTTTCTGTACCTCTTGCCTGATGGGCGAAGGGAAAAGAGGGAATGACCTGGGTGAGACTAGTCCTTCACCAGTCCTTGATGCTGGTGGCCTAGCCAATGCACCATGAAGTTTAGATAGCAGGACCGTCAGGTTGAAAGAGAGGCATTGTGGCAGGAGCTAGGAACACTGCTGTTGGCAGTGAGGCAGGAAAGTGTGCTGACAGTGGGAGGATTACTGGGGAATTCCTCTTCCTCTCAACTTTCTCTCACTGGGTTTAGAGTCCCAGAGTAATAGAATCAAGTCATTCGGCCATGCCAAACACGGCTGCATACTAGGCTAGTCCCATTTGCCTGCATTTGGCCCATATCCCTCTAAACCCTTCCTATCCATGTATCTGTTCAAACGTCTTTTAAAATGTGTGTTTTTACCCATTTTTAAACTCCCTCTGCCACTTAATTTAGATACCGACTGCCTTCCGAGTTAAAACGTTGTACCTGAGCTCCCGCTGAAATCTCTCCCCTCTTATGGGCCTGTCGCACTGAGGCAATTTTTCAGGTGACTGCCAGCGACAGTCAAGTCGTAGCAGGTCGCTGAAAAACCTGCAACTGGAATGGCGACTGTCAGAGTGGAACACACACACACACACACACATAGCTTCCTTCACCAGCCAGTTATGCAGGTGGGGAACAGGGCAAGCAGGGGTAGCGTTGTCTGAGTGAAATTCACATGGTGCAAAGTCAATGTGATACAGACACACACCACGATGAACAGGAAAAGAGGGGGGGGAGAAGGGGGGAGAAGGGGGGAGAAGGTGTGGAGAAGGTGTGGAGACACTTTTTAAGAAGCTGGAGATACACGGCTGTGAAGCTCGGCGAACATTAACATTACCGGTCAGTTAACCTTGGTTCTGGAAACCACCGTTTCGGTTTTTATTTTCTCAGTGAGTCAATGAAATTCACCGTTCAGCACCGGCGACAACCTACAACAACCTATGACAACCTATGACCTCCTGGCAACCCACTACCACTGCACCTACGTCATGAGAATTCTCGCTACTCTCCATGGCGTCAAAATTCTGGTCGCCGCTAATTTCTCAACATGTTGAAAAATTTGCCGCGACCAGAATGAAGCCGCGACTAGTTACAAGAATGCGGGTTCTACTCACCACCATGCACGCGACACCCCTGCAATCTCCGGCGAACATGTGGTGACCTTGTGATGACCTCATAGTCTCCTGTAGTCGCCTAAAAAATCATGTAAGTGGGACAGCCCATTACTGTAAGGCTATGCCCTCTAGGTTTAGAATCCTCCACCCATGACCAGTCCTTGATGATGGACCTTGATGCTGGTGGCCTTGCCAAGGCAGCATGCAGTTGGCAGTGTGGCAAAAGAGTGTGCCAACAGAGGGAGGGTTACACTGGGGCATTTCTCTTCCTCTCAACTTTCTCTATCCACACTCACCCTCTCCAGTCTCAGACCTTCTCTTTTTCCAGTGAGGATGAGCATAGATTCTGCAACCTGGAAAACAAGATGCTGAGTATTGTATTATTATTAGACTAAAATGTGTTGGTGTCATGATAAGAATATTTCTAAACATGAATGTACCTTCTAACAGAGCAGTCGGACATAAGCTGACGATCTTAATTCACTACCTGGTCAATCTCCAGCCTCAATCAAACAGGAAGTATTGTGAAGCAGTTAATGTGTGAGAAAATGCATGCGTGCGTGAGGGTGTAGAGGTGGGTGGGTGGGTGTTGCTTTATCACATATTCCCCCTATAAACTAATCTGACATTTATGTTACTTAGCATGAACATCCTTAATTCATTATTTGGAATTTCTGGAGGCAGGTGTTTAAATTCAGTCTTATCGAACATCAAGGTGCAGAACTCTGCCAGATAAACATCAGTACCTTCAGCACAATCCAAGCTGTCATCTCTGGTCTGAGCCCACATTACATGCTATGAGATATGGGCTTATGCAGTCAGTGTGCAACTGCCGAATTGCCTGAATGACAGAAATGCATCAAGATACTGAGGGAATCATGAAAAGTATTGGTTTACATATGATAAGAAAAGTTAGCAAGATGATTATAGACCACCTGCAGAACTGCTGCATGATTACATGATGGTCATACATAAATCACAGTCTAGCTAAAACTCCGATGCTGTCAATCCTACATTACTGTAATTGTCAAAAATTAGAAAGGCACCAATATCACATGTTTGTTAAAAAATCAATGTTCTATTCCATTCCTTTAACGTATCAAAGGTTGGAATAACATTTTAACTAACAGAATAGAGCATAATTAATTATCCGAATCACTCCGGATAATTTTCGGAGTGATTCGTTATATAAGACTTTTATAGAGTTATAATTCAATACATATCAATCTGGCCAAATAGAACTTAGTGGTTATCTTTTACTAATACTGATTTCCATGCCAAAAGAACATAAAGTGGGGGGAAAATACCTTTGTTCTGTTTTTAACTGAAAGTATTGCAGCATTGAATATTCACCTTTTACAACGTCATATTAGCACATAACAGTAAATGATCACCCTGAGAAAGTTTTGAGAAGAAAACCAATAAAGGGCATGATTGTTAAATCATTACACCTCACATTAGCCTGGCGAGTGTTGATCCTTGCAACAGTAATATTAGAGTCATAGAGTGATACAGTGTGGAAACAGGCCCTTTGGCCCAACTTGCCCACACCGACCAACATATCCCAGCTGCACTAGTCCCACCTGCCTACATTTGGTCCATATCCCTCCAAACCTGTCCTATCCATGTACCTTTCTAACTGTTTCTTAAACGTTGGGATAGTCCCAGCCTCAACTATCTAAGCTTGTTCCATGCACCCACTGAAAGCTATTACATACAAATATTTAAATAGCTATCCGATTGCTTGCTGATATTGTGGCACATATTTATTTTCCCAACTGCACTGTCACCATATATATATATTGAATTAGCATGACAGTTGTCCAATTTGTAAATAATAGGACCATGATTCACTTTTGAGATCTGTTCAGATTATAACCGGGTGATAGTAATAATGGATACTTGAGGAACCTTGTTTCAGTCCTGAAAATGGCCAACAACCTTTCAATTAACAATCAGTGGATGTAAAACTTCTATTGGGTAGCAATCACAAATCACATTTGGCTTCATACTCCAGCTGAGTGCTTTTTTTCTGAAGTCAGCTTTAACATTTGATTGTTACTTTCATGGTATAATATGGAAGCCAAACCTGAATTTAATGGAATTGAAAGCATTTGGGTATAATTGTTATTAATTAGAGAAGTTGTATTTCGATTCAAGTTTGATTACTTAAAATACAATTATTTCCACAATTTATCAAGTGCAGAAGACTGTTTCGCCTATAGATTAGGAAACCCGAATCTCACGTTAATAAAGCATGCCCATTGCAGTTAGAAATACATGTCTTTTTGTACAAAGTGAAAGATAGATTTTTGAAATCATTGCTAGTTTAGCATTCATGAGATAATATTTACATCATGCAAAAATGCAAAAGAGACGCAAGCATGTCAGCATTTTGTTTTACATCTCTCAGTCAAGGGAAATATATAAAGCAGTTTCCTGGCTCACTTAATATTCCTCTTACACCATTGTACCATCAGAATCTATTCTGCCACTGCATTATGCAATTTACAGAGATCATTAATAAATTGGTCTCGTACTAATAGTATGGATCAGCTACTCCACTCGTAATTTAAACTATACTGGAATTAGCTTCTATCTTCAGCAGCATACTATCAACAATAAAAATAATATTTCTCTTGCTCTTTTAATCTCATTGTGTTACTTGTGATGTCGCATTCTAGATGTCAAATAAAATGACAAATAACAAAAAACTATGAAGTACACACAATTATGAGTGGTATAGAGAGGGCATATAGCGGGAACATTTTCCCCATCACAGTGGTGTATATAACAAAATGGCATAGATTCAAGGTAAATGGTAGGAGGTTTAGAGAGGATCTGAAGAAGGATTGTCTTTATCCAGAAGGTGGTCAGATTATGAAACATGAATGGTGAAGGCTGAATTTAAGAAATATCTAGTTAAGCACTCAAATTGCCATGGTCCAAGTGCTGAGAAATTGGATTAGTATGGTTGGTCACCGTGAACATGGCAGACTGAAGGATTCCGTGCCAAATGCCATTTTGATTCTGTGGTTATGTCAAACAAATAGCTGATTGCTCATCTTGGATAAAAAGGACAATCTGAAATTTGGCTACAAGGGTATAGCTGAGATGTGGTTATATAGTGGTCATACAGAATGCTACAGTTAAAAATACAGAATGGAGGGTCAATAATGTAGAACATGAGATCAAATCCAGCCTTGAAAACTGGGGAATTTATTTGTAATCATTGGAAAAGGTAGAATCAGTATATTGGCCATGAAAATTCCATATTATTATAATAAATTAGCCCAATTCACAAACCTGCTGACCTCACCTACTAAGGGCTGAATGTGATACCAGCAATTCACCTGTACTCTGAAATAGTCCTCAATCCCCTCAGACAATTTGTGATTGACAATAAATGTTGTATTTGTTCACAGTACCGATGCCCTATGTGGAAGAAAAAGCCAATGATTGAGACCTGAATGTTTAGTTTTATTTATAGAAAACAAGCCCTTTGGACAACCAAGTTCACACCGACCATTGATCACCCATGCATTAGTTCTATGTTATCTCACTTTCACATCCTGCATGTGTCACATGCAATTTACAGAAGCCAATATGCATTTCTGCATATCTTTGGTATGTGGGAGGAAACCAGAGTACCCGGAGAAAGCCCACAAGGTCACAGGGAGAACATATAAGCTTGGCACAGAGAGCACAAGTGGTCAGGATCGAACCTGGATCTCTGGTGCTGTGAGGCACCAGCATCCCTGGAGAACATGGATAGGTAACGGTTTGGGTCAGGACCCTTCTTTAGACAATGTGAAAAAGGTTTGTGACCCAAAAGGTTTCCTGTCCATATTCTCCACGAATACTGCCTGACCCCTGAGCTATTCCAGCATTTTGTATTTTTTTCTTTGTAAACCAGCATCTGCAGTTCCTTGTTTCCACATTCTTTGACATTTTTATTTAGTCTATTTTTGATATCATTGTGAGGCCTGTTGTAAACCATCATTAGATGTATTGTCAATAAAACTCATGAATCTGGAGAACGATATTTTCTGAAGAGAGCTTACGTTTTAAATATTTTGTGGTATGTGAGTAAATCCAATCAGATAAAGGCACAGACAAGTAACTGCAATATGTTGTAGAACTGGTGAAAGAGAAACTGGAAAGCAGAACCACCAAACAATTGGCTAATAATCTTCTGCAGATTTAATTTTATCATGCTATCTCTTTTTTGCCTGTGGGTTTCAAGTCATCGCAGATAAAACAAGTTTTCACAGTGCTCAACCAAATAACAATGAGATCAGATCATATCAAAATGCATTCTTTTATGGTGTGTGCAAACAAGAAATTCAGATCAAATCTAATCAATGATTTTTTTAATACAATTTGAATTACTTCAAGGTATAAAAGTATGATTATCTCCAACAAGCGTTTGAAGTAATTTCAAATTTTGAAAAGATTACTGCTAACAGTTGAATCTTTCCCAGAAACATTTTTTTTCATGATAGCCATCAAATACAATTAACAACTTTATGGGATTATATGAAAGAGAAACAAAAAACTAAGGAGTTTGATAGTAGTGTTAGCGAATGGGGAAATATTCAAACACAGAGAAAACTCAGAGGTCATTATACCAGTATTAACTAAAATTAAAATATATGCCGGTGTACAAGAAAGGGCCCGTAAATTGAAGAAAGGTTCTGATTAGATTCACATCTCATGTCTGCATTTCTTCTCACGTGGTCTAGCCTTGGACACATGAAGTGCGATTTCAAAATTTGCTGATAACACAAAAATAGACAATTTTGTGACTTCATGGAGGGCATGGACAAGTTACTCAAATGGGAAGGTTAATGGAAGATGAAGAGTAATGTAAAACTACAAAATAATAATTTTTGGAATGAGGTAATAGACTTATGTATCAACATAAACCTGTAGCTGCACAGGCCTTAAAATCGTCTCTGGGAAAGGTGGGGTGCTACATAATGAATCCCAACTTCTAAAGACCCCTCCATCGTCTGTGAAATTAGAAATTTGAGGAAATGCTCACCATTCATCTGAATGGGTGAAATTAGAACCATTTGAAATATTGAAGGACAGAACAGATCATTTGTTCACTGCTTCCACCATTCAACTCAACACTTAGCCTCAACATGTGTTATGTCTGTAACATATTTCACTGGCAAGGCACAGAGTAGCAAGGTTACAACATTTTTCAACACTACAATTTTTACGTCTTATCAGGCAGTCAACAATATCTTGTCAAGTTCTAAAACATTTCCTCTCATTAACTCCCGATTAGCAAATCATGCTAACTGAAGGATATGTTGGCATCTTTTCATACATTAAATAGTGCTAACAGAGGCATTGCAAGCTGCTCTCATTACTCCCCTACACTAAAAACAAACTCCAATCTATTAATTACAATGTATGCATCCACTACTTACATTAAAAAAATGTGTTTATCTCTAATACTGAATGCACAGATGAAGGGTCAGGAGTGTTGCTGACAATGTTGGGCTTGACCATTCCTAATCCCCCTTGAACACAGTACATGGAACAGCACAGGGACGGGCCCTTTGGTTCACAATGTCCATGCCAACAATGATGTCAAGTTAAACTCATCTCCTCTGCCAGAATGTTATCCATTCTCTGTATATCCATGTGTCTATCTCAAAGCTTCATAAATGCCACAATTGTGTCTGCTTTGAAAAGGTAATAATGATCTATCTCTGTGAACTACTGCAATCCTTGTCAGTTAAAAATGGGAATGCCAGGAATTGGACTCAATTGCAATGAAGTAAAGATGATATATCATATATTTCTCAATCAGAAAAGCACAGGTTTTGAAGGATAACTTGAAGTGTCGATGTTCTGCTGTAGCTGCAGCCTTTGTCCTTTTGGAGTGTTGTCATACATACCCAGTATGTTGCATACATAACCCAGTATAAATTGATGGCACTGAAATAGAAAAGTAGAAAAGCTAGAAATAGATTCCTAGCGTCAAGTTCCTAGGAATATATATCGCCAATTTGTCCTGGACCGGCCACATCAAAGCTGTGACTAATAAAGCACACCAACATCCCTACTTCAAACGTGATCAGTCTGAAGAAGGGTCTTGACTCAATGCGTCACCCATTCCTTCTCTCCAGAGTTTCTGCCTGTCCCGCTGAGTTGCTCCAGCATTTTGTGTCTATTTTCGATTTAAACCAGCATCACTACTTCCTTAGAAAGCTTAGGAAGTTCAGCAGGTCCCCAACTCTCACCAACTTCAAAAGAGGTGCCAACGAAAGCATTTTATCAGGATTAATCACAGCCTAGCTCCCCATCCAAGTCTGCAGGAAATTGCAGAGTTGTGGATGTAGCCCAGACTGTCATACAAACCAATCTCCTTTGCATTGACTCCATCTGCACCTCACTCGGTAAGGTCACCAGTATAATTTAGGACCAGTCTTACCCCAATCACTCCCTCTTCTCCACTCTCACATCAGGCAAGAGGTACAGAAATTTGAAAATGTATCCTCCAGATTCAGGGACAGTTTCTTCCCAGCTGTTATCAGGCAACTGAACGCTCCTTTCATCAGTTAGAAAGTGATACTGACATCCTCTCTACCTCATTGCAGACCTTTGAACTATCTTTAATCAGACTTTATTGGACTTTATCTTGCACTAAAAGTTGTATTTTAGTTTTATCCTATATTTGTGCATTGTCGATGGCTTGGTTGTAATCATGTATATTTTCTTTGACTGGATAACACACCAACAAAAGCTTTTCACTGCACCTCGGTACATGTGTCATTAACAAACTAAACTAAACTAAAGCATCCTTAGCAGGTTAGTCTTGTTGTTTTAATTATTTGCTTGGTGGAGCCAGTGAATGTATCAATCCTATAAGCAGGTATAACGTGAAAAGTTCATCATGCTCCCAATCCCAACTTTGTTTTACCACAGCCTCCTTTGTTTTTACCATAGTTGACTTTGCCAGTTCACTGGCTGAGCTAGGTCCACTTCATCTTCTTGTCCTCTAACTCAGTCTTTCACAAGGCTCTTTGGTTAAATTTTGCCATTATGTCAAACGCTTTCACTCTCACCACATGTCTGGACCAAGGCTGTCCAAAGGCCAAGGGGAACCCTGATTGGGCATTTGAGAGCAGGTTATTGGTTAGTCTCATTGGATTTGGCAGTAATTAACCAGATTGTATTCACACTGCTTTTTGTGATGGAATATACTTAGACATTTTCCACACTGTTGTATGAATACCAGTGTCGCAAATATACCGGAGGTGCAGTTAGTTCTGAAGTGTACTTCTTCAGTTCTGCCACCAAATGAGTGTCTGGTCCCACAACCTTTGACTTATTTATGGTTTCAGTTGTTTTCTAATATCACACAGGTAGGTTGTTACTAATAAGGACCTCCATTTGATCAACCTTGCTTTCCTAAAGGGGGATCTCAGGAGATAGACCATACTCTCTCTGCTTCTGGCTGAATTTGTTTGAGAAGTCTTCAGCCTCATCTTTAGTCCTCACATGTTGGGCTTTGAAATGTTTAAAGAATACATGTCCATTGAGCCTCTCTTTCTGTTATTACCTTATTGTCAAACACTTTGCATGATTAGATGTGGTAGGACAAAAAAAACGTCCTGAATAGAGAGAGTCAATCTGGTTTAGGTACAAAATGCTGGAGTAACTCAGCGGAACAGGCAGCATCGCAGGACAGAAGGAATGGATGATGTTTCAGATTGAGACCCTTCTTCATGCTGAGGCCAGGTGCCAACTCTCAGACACCTCCTCTGACATCCTTAGGCCATGACCACGCAGATGAGCACCAGGCAATAATCTCACAGATCATTTCTGATTTTATAACTTCCAGTCGTTCCCCAGCCCCACATGGTCCGGCTTTCTCTTCTGCCAAAATCCATAAAGAGAGCTTTTGAGGCAGACCCATTCTTTCTGCTTGCTCCTGTCCCACTGAATTAAAATCTCTCTGACGAGAGTCAATCTGGTTTTGTGTGTGTGTGAGTGTGAACATATGCATATGTGTGGGGGGGAGAGGGAGGGGGGGGGGGAGAGGGAGAGGGAGAGGGAGAGGGAGAGGGAGATGGGGGGAGAGGGAGTGGGGGAGGGGGGAGAGAGAGAGAGAGGGAGAGAGAGAGAGGGAGAGAGAGAGAGGGGGAGAGGGGGAGAGGGGGAGAGGGAGAGAGGGAGAGAGGGAGAGAGGGAGAGAGGGAGAGAGGGAGAGAGGGAGAGAGGGAGAGAGGGAGAGAGAGAGACAGAGAGACAGAGAGAGAGAGAGAGAGAGAGAGAGAGAAAGAGAGAAAGAGAGAGAGAGAGAGAGAGAGACTGAATTAAAATCTCTCTGACGAGAGTCAATCTGGTTTTGTGTGTGTGTGAGTGTGAACATATGCATATGTGTGGGGGGGAGAGGGAGAGGGAGAGGGAGAGGGAGAGAGAGAGAGGGGGAGAGGGGGAGAGGGGGAGAGGGGGAGAGGGGGAGAGGGAGAGAGGGAGAGAGGGAGAGGGAGAGAGGGAGAGGGAGAGAGAGAGAGAGAGAGAGAGAGAGAGAGAGAGAGAGAGAGAGAGAGTCCAGTTCATTGGCTATATTTAAGAGGGAGTTAGATGTGGCACTTGTGGCTAAGGGGATCAGAAGGTATGGAGAGAAGGCAGGTACGGGATACTGAGTTGGATGATCAGCCATGATCATATTGAATGGCGGTGCAGGCTCGAAGGGCCGAATGGCCTACTCCTGCACCTAGTTTCTATGTTTCTATGAGAGAGAGACAGAGAGAGAAAGAGAGAAACTCAAGTGAACCAGCCACATACGTTCATGTTATTGGACTAGAATTAGGCCATTAAGCCCATCAAGTCTACTTCACCATTCAATCATGGCAGATCTATCTTTCCCTCTGAAATCCATTCTCTTGCCTTCTCCCCCTAACCCCTGACACCCATGCCAATAAAGGATCTGTCAATCTCCACTTTGAAAATATCCATTGATTTGGCCTCCACAGCCCATGGTAATGAATTCCTGCCCTTAATGAGTCACTTCCTGACAACTAAGAAGGATGATGGAATATTCTCAATTTTTTTTGGTTGCTTGCAGCTCCAAGAATTCTTAAAAAGCTTGACCACATCCAGGGAAAAGCATCACAGTCATTTGGCACCCTGTCAGCGACTCTAAATTAGTGCGCAGTGGCAGAGATGCGTACCATACAAAATGCACTGCAGTTACTCACCCATATTAATTTATCAGGAGGAGCAAAAGAAATTGATGACCTATACCACCAAGAAGAAGAATAACAGTAAGATCCTCATTAAAAATTAGAGGCCTACAAATCATCCACAAATATTAATATTGTACATAATGCATTTTATCCTTAACTTTTAAGTTTTATATTATAAAGGGTAGAGCTATAATATGGGTATATTAAAGGCATGCAGGCATGAAGTAAATTAAATGTAGAACCTGTCACACAATTGTTAATCATACAACAGAGGAAAGATATCAACCCAATATATTTACTAGATGATATAAATATGCTTCCTGCCAGTTAATAACCTAAGTGGATTGCTTGTAAGTAAATTTAGTGATGACAGATAAGACGGACAAATACGAAGGAGGCTATTTAGCTCATTGGTTAACATAGGCTCCCAATGGACAATCTCATCGGTCACATTCCTATTTTTACTGTAGCTCTGTGACTTATTCTCCCTCAGCTCTCTTTGATTATTTTGTCACTTACCTACACTGAGAATGTGGGATTAAACCACTGCATGCGATAGAGACCCAGGTGGTTTCAGGGAGAATGTGCAAACTCCATGCAAACATCACCAGAGGTCAAATTTTTGGAACTACAGTATCTGGCAGGATCGCCAACTGCTGCAGCAGCCTATTGCAATTACATAACATTATCCAATTTACCACTGAGGCCCATACTGGGTTAAAAAGCACAAAATATATTCCATTATCCTACTATTATGACTCCTCCTCTTGTAATAAATGAATTGAAAAAGAGGTAAACTGAAGGGTACAATTCAAATAATGAACCCTTTTTGGTTTAGCTATAAACAATGGGCAGAAAAGATAACTATATGACAAGAATTCAAAGTCTTTGTGCATCAAATGTATCCATTATTTCTGTAAACATACTGTTATACCACAGTTATATAGCAGCACCAAAATCTAAACAGTCTCCTCCCTTTGACTCCCCCACACCGTTCTCCAACTGCCAACCCTGTTAACAGCATACATCACTGCACTAAATTTTAAGCCCATGTCCCACTTAGGCAATTTTTTTGTCTACTACAGGCGACTAGGCTGTCGCCACGTGGTTGCGGGGTGACGCCTGAATGGTCATGAGTAGTCTCCTCAAGTCGCCTAAAGAGTCGTAATGTTTTTCTGGCCGCCGCTGGATTTGGAAATGTTCAAAACTTTTCGGCAACTGTGGGCTTGACGTAACTTGTCTTCTCCTGTCGTAGGTGCTGTCGTAGGTTGTCGCCAGGATGACGCAGGTTGTCGCCAGGTGACGTTGGTTGTCTCCAGGTACTGACTTTGGTGAATTCCATTGTTGACTACTTACGTCAACCTACATCAACCAGCTACAGGTACTGGCGACTGAACTGTCTTCAGTTATCTTCTGTTGTCATCGACAGGGTCGTTGTTTATTGTAGCTTGTCGCGGGTGGACATAGGGTGACTTTGGTTGTCGTAGGTTGTCGCCTGTGTGGTCATAGGTTGTCGTAGGTGTGGTCATGGGTGGACGACCTAATGGGTCGCTGGTTGTCGGTAGCTTGCCGTGGCTTGAAATCAACTAGGTGGTAGGTTGTCGTACCTTGTCATAGACATTGTCGTATGGGGGCATGAATGTACCGTGAACATTCCCTATTTCTCTTCTCCCGTTGAGTTACTTCAGCATTTTGTGCCTATCTATAGCTAATTAATATATCTCTACAGCCTATCAGAAATATTTTTTTAGAACTTCCCTTTTATTAAGAAACAAAAATAAAATGAAGGGAAGGGAAGAGGAGCATGGTTTTGCGTCAATAGGCAGGGGCCTATCAGTGCCCCAATTAATTTACTGTGTAGTAACCTGACACTGAGAACTACGTTGATGCAGGCCTCATATAAGTGTCATTCCACCAGCATCACACACGTTTCTCCTCGCCACTTGTGCAGAAGTTACAGTAACATGTTAAAGGCTCACTGCCATTCTCCAGCATGTTAATGATGGATTGATTGCCTTTTGTTTATTGGGCCTTTTACTTTAAGGGGTATGGTTGATAACAGACACCACATCCTCCTGCCATCAGTTGCACATCTGCAAGCAAATAACCTCACGAATTATGTGCTGGTAGTTCATTGCTTGGTGCCTGCTACTCGCATATTGTTTTTCATAGTTGCCTTGATTTATAATAATATGGGGGTTTGATCCAGGAAACTCCAAGAAGGGCCATGTGAAAGATTTTATAAATATAAATTTTACTGAACTTCCACATTTTTTTCAACCTGTTTTACAGATGGCATAAACATGAGATGAGAATGGGGAAGAAAACTTGGGACTACAGAAAAGATACAAATGGAATTTAATGCAATGAAGTGTGAGATAATACATGTGGGTGGCTGGTGGTGAGGAAGAAGAAAGGGGAGTATGGAATAATTGCAAGGATGATGAGCGACATTGAGGAATAAACAAGTACATGGGTGTAGGCTCACAGATCCATACAGGTAGCAGGACAGGACAAAAGGTGATTAAAAGGCATCTGGGATACTTTCCTTTATTAACGGAGCATAGAATATAATGCATAGGTTATGCAAAAATAGTCAAGGACTGCAATTAGATCACAACAGTGTACAGTTCTCATCACCGCATTGCACAAATCAGATTTATGGGCAGGTTGGGTTTGGAATATTGCAGCCAGGAAGGAAATCTGGAAGTCGGGCTGCTTTTGTTTTCAAAACTGAAATGGTTGAGGGTTAAATGATTAGTGTATATAAAATAATGGGGGGTCCAGATATAGTAAATGCAACAATTTACTATTTTATTGAGTTAAGCAACCACAACCCAAGAGACATACATCTATAGTAATTGGTAAAATGATTAGAAGGAGATCAGAAACTTTATTTTTCTCTTTGGGGGCTCTGGAATTCACTGCTTAAAAGGTTGCACAGATTAAAACCATAGCACAATACTAGGATGTTTACTTGAGCTGCCATGCTTCTGTGTCATTAATTTTCTACGGTTACCCTTTTCTTCCTGATCCATTGCTCTTTGACTGTGAGTCCAATACTGAATCTTCCGTCAACATGTGGACAATCCCCAAAGAGAAAATTGCCTTCTCCCAGTAAAATGATCAAGACTTAGGAAGTCCTCTGAAATCAAAACAATATGACTAATAACAAACCTCCCTACTAACTTTGCAATTGTCAGGCACAATATTTATTTGTGTTCTATTCAAATAGATTATTTGAGCCAGCGTAGGTTCTCTCCAGGTCAAGACAGGGCTCTGTTCCTCAGAACCATTCGTAACCTGAACAGTTTGCAAGTTGGAAAACTACTCAGCACTATTTTTTACATAAAAACAAATAAGAACCAAGGGCAACGTAGTTAAACCAGGGTGTTTAACTCAACCATTCATATTTCTCTGCACACTGCAATGATATTGCACTGGGTGGCACAATGACAAAGTGGTAAATATGCTGCCTTCCAGCGCCAGAGCCCTGGTAACTTGGAGAGGACCTGTATTTATTTAAGAGCTATATGCATCCAAATGTTGCCTCTATGCTGTTGCCTATGTGTATTTTGCCTTTTAATTAATCTTGAACAATGAGGCTTCAGAATTATTGTCCTCTCTGCAGAGATTTAATCCTTGCTTGTATGCACAGGACCAAAATGTGCTCAGTGATATAATTCAGTCACTGGGCATCATCATCTTCTTCCCCGACCCCTAACAAAAATGAAATGGTGTTCTGTCCGTGCACATACATATCATTGAATTTTCAAGCAATTGAATCACAAAATAAAAATGTTCTCAGGCCAGGGGTTACTATCCTTTTTCAGGCAGGAGAAACAAAACTTGATCACATTCAGCATGATACAACTTTATTATTAAGCTAATCAAACTGCTGTCCCAAAAGTAACAGCAAAATATTATACTTTGCAAAATACAAATCATTGAAAATAAGAATGATTTCAGGCAGACATCATGGGAATAAATTCAGAGATCAAAAACTTACTTATTTTTGTACATCTAACAGATGGCAGATTAGACCTGCTTGCTGGTCAATTAACAGTTATATTAGGCTCTCTTAAAAGCAGAACAGTCTGAATTACCAGAGGCAGAGTCAGGGTAGTGCCATCTGTTCCAAGGGCATCTGGAGCTGTGATGTGGCAGGGAAATGCAACATCCAGGAACACAGTTATAGCAAGCTACTGGGTTGGTGTTGCAGAGTGAAACCAAGAGGAGCCAAACCACATATCTCCACTCCAACTAGCCTATTTACCACTTAGCTTCCAGCTGTTATCGACAGCTTAAGTTTCAAATCTCAGCCCTGAGGCAGGATCGCAACTATGACTATTTATTTGCCTTCACAGATGCTACCTGACCAGTTGAGATCCTCCAGCAGTTTATTGTTTTGCTCCAACCACCATTTCTATCCATTGCTCGTTGGCAAACAACTGGCCTCCCCCACCACCTTATTCTATCTTTATCTTAGCAGAGGCTTCTCGTAGATTTGTATATTTCCTTGATCTTTCAAAAGAATATTGTTTCTCTTCTGAACGTCAAGCTCTATACACTCATTAGTTTTATGGAATTTTATACGTGGCAAATCTCATTTTATAAAGGTGTCCAGTAAACATTTGTTTATACTAGGCATTTAACAGAGTGTCATGGCTGTTTTCACACAGAAAAATTACTAGGTGGCTATAATAGCTTTGGATCACAACTATTCAGTGATAAATCTAGACTAAGATCACAAGTAGGGAGCTGGCAAATGATTCTTTTGAAAACCACAAAGTGCTGGAGTAACTTCAGTCTGAAGAAGGATCCCAACCCGAAACGTTGTCTAATCGTGCTCTCCATTGATGCTGCCTGACCAATTGAGTTACTTCAGCACTTTGTGTTTTTGCTCTAGATTCTAGAATCTGCAGTTCCATGT
>OY740783.1:81633188-81783188 GCA_963514005.1 Raja brachyura
CTCGAGGTTGGAATGATAGTGTTAAAAAAAATTACAAAATTCTTATCAAGTTTGGATGGAGTGGATATGGAGAGGATGTTTCCATTCGTGGAAGAGTCTAGGACTAGAGGTCATAGCCTCAGAATTAAATGACGTTCCTTTGGGAAGGAGATGAGGAGAAATGTCTTTATTCAGAGGGTAGTGAACCTTTGGAATTCTTTGCCACAGAAGACTGTGGAGGCAGTCAATTGATACTTTTAAGGCAGAGATGGATAAATCCTTCATTAGTCCAGGTGTCAGGGTTTTGCTGAGAAGGCAGGTGAATAGGGCTAAGAGGGAGATAGATCAGACATGACTGAATGGCGGAGTAGACTTGATGGTCCGAATGGCCTAATTCTGCACCTATCACATTAACTTAAGCAGGAATTTTGTGCTCGATGGTGGGGAAGTCCAGAACCAGAGGTCACAGCTTAAGAATAAGTTAGGCCATTTAGGACTGAGATGAGGAAAAAAAATTTCACCCAGAGAGATGTGAATCTATGGAATTATCTGCCACAGAAGGCAGTGGAGACCAATTCATTGGATGTATTCAAGAGAGTTCGATGTAGCTCTTAGGGCTAATGGAATCAAGCGATATTGGGGGGGGGGGGGGGGGGAAAGCAGGAACAAATTCTGGATGATCAGCCATGATCACATTGAATGGTGGTGCTGGCTCAAAGGGCCGAATGGCCTACTCTCTTGCACCTACTTTCTATGTTTCAAGGACTTTGTCAGGGTAGATTCAAAGGCGAGGTGCTGAAAACCAGTAGTCTGACAATAAGCGAGTTCGGTATTCTGACTGCGCATGCCCAGGTCAAAGGTCACTATGCATGAACAGCCCTGGAAAGCAGTGGAGCAGTGAAGCGGTGGACCTTCATTTCTTCTGTTTTTTCCAGCTTTGATTCTTCTAGGTAAGAAAATACTGCTTTCAAACTATGAAATAGTTGTGTTCATTGTTCTTTTTTTTAAAGCTAGGATTATTTTGTAGTTTTTACTGCTTTATTATGCTTTGGTGAGTGAGCGAGTTCGTGCTCGTCCGTGGTCGGTGTCGGGTCCGGGTCTATTGAGTTGCTGCTGGGAAACATGCCCCCTGCTGGGTGTCTCGCCCCTGTCTGGGGGGGCGGCCGGAGGTGTCGGGCAGGGCCTGCAGCCAGTGCGGGGAGGAGGCCGAGTTGCTGCAGCGCTTTGTGTGTATGGCTGGTGCTCAGCTTTCGCCGGTGCCCGGGGGGGGGGGGGGTTGGCCGCTGGCAGTCCCCGGCCCGTCGGGGAGCGGAGTTGGGCTGGCGTTGGAGCTTCTTCTCCAGGAGTTGCCGCTTCTTCTTCAACCACGGATGAGCACAATCTCGCTCACTCACCAAAGCATAATAAAGCAATAAAAACAACAATATCATCTTAACTATTAACAAAGGAATAATAAATACAACTATTTCATAGTTTGAAAGTAGTATTTTCTTACCTAGAAGAATCAAAGCTGGAAAATACAGAAGAAATGAAGGTCCACTGCTTCACCGCTTTCCAGGGCTGTTTATGCATAGTGACCTTTGACCTGGGCATGCGCAGTCGGAATACCAAACTCGCTTATTAAAGAGTCGACTATTCAAAACTGAGATGTGAAGAAATTTCTTGAAAGTGAAATCTCGGAATACGATATCCAAAAGCCATAAACGGCCCAGTTCTTGAATATACTCGAGGAAAAGTAGAGATGGATATTAAGAGAACTAATGGATAATGGGGTTAGTGCAAGAAAGTGACAGATAAAACTCCAGCCATAATAGACAAGCCCTGCTTTTATTTTGTCTGTTCATTCACATCATCAATAATAACTGATAAAGATTAATGCATTTGCAAATATATTCAGCCAGAAATGCCAAATGTATGATTCATCTTGGCATCCTCCCAAGCTCACAGAAGCCAGTCTTCTACCAACTCAATTCACTCCAAAGTGTTATCTCGCTGAAAGCACTAGATATACAGCAAAGGTCACTGGAACAGACAACATCCTGAACAGCAGTACTGAGCATTTGTGCTCCAGATTCAGCCACACCTCCGGCCAAGCTGTCTGATATAAAAATGCAAGGCTGGCTTCAAGCAATACACATAGAAAATCGGCCGCATACAATGCCCTCCATAATGTTTAGGACAAAGACCCAGCATTAATTTATTTGCCTCTGTACTCCACAATTTGAGATTTGGAATGTAAAAACAATCACATGTGGTTAAAGTGCACATTGTCAGATTCTATAAAGGCCATTTGTATACATGTTGGTTTCACCATGTAGAAATTACAGCAGTGTTTATACATAGTCCCCCCATTTCATGGGACCATAATGTGTGGGACATCAGTCATGTAATCAAAAGTAGATACGTTTAGTATTTTGTTCCATATCCTTTGCATGGTGTCTTCTCTGGTGATGCTCTGCCAGGCCTGTATTACAGCCATCTTTAGATTATGCTTGTTTTGGGGGTTAGTCCCCTTCAGTTTTCTCCAGCATATAAAAGGCATGCTCAATTGTGTTCAGATTGGGTGATTGACGGCCACTCAGAATTGACCATTTTTTAGCTTTGAAAAACTCCTTTGTTGCTTCAGCAGTATGTTTGGGATCATTGTATTGCGATAGATTGAACTGCCGGCCAATGAGGTTTGAGGCATTTGTTTGAACTTGAGCAGATAGGATGTGTCTATAGACTTCAGAATTCATTATGCTACTACCATCAGCAGTTGTATCATCAATGAAGGTATGAGCCAGTACCTTCAGCAGCCATACATGCCAAGGACATAACACCCCCACCACTGTGTTTCACAGATGAAGTAGTCTGTTTTGGATCTTGGGCAGTTCCTTCTCTCCTCTATACTTTGCTCGTGCCAACACTCTGATATAAGTTAATCTTCATCTCATCTGTCCACGAGGCCTTTTTCCAGAACTGTGGTTGCTCTTTTAAGTACTTCTTAGCAAACTGTAACCTGGCCATCCTATTTTTGCGGCTAACCATTGGTTTGCATCTTGCAGTGTAGCCTCTGTATTTCTGTTCATGAGTCTTCTGCGGACAGTTGTCATTGACAAATTTACACTTGACCCCCGAATAGTGTTTCTGATCTGTCAGACTGTGTTTGGGGATTTTTCTTTATTATAGAGAGAATTCTTCTGTCATCAGCTGTGGAGGTCTTCCTTGGCCCACCAGTCCCTTTGCGATTAGTAAGCTCACCAGTGCTCACTTTCTTCTTAATGATGTTCTGAGCAGTTGATTTTGGCAAGCCTAAGATTTGGCTCTTGTCTCTAACAGTTTTATTCTTGTTTCTCAGTCTCATAATGGCTTCTTTGACTTTCATTGGCACAGCTTTGGTCCTCTTGTTGATAAACAGCAATAAAAATTTCCAAAGGTGATGGAAAGACTCAAGGAAAGACTAGGTGCTGAGAGCTCTCTTATACCTGCATTAAGGAGGCAATTAAACACACCTGAGCAATTACTAACACCTGCAAAGCCATGTGTCCCGAACATTATGGTGCCCTGAAATGGAGAGACTATGTAAAAACACAGCTGTAATTTCTACATGGTGAAACCAAAATGTATGAAAATGGCCTTTAATAAAATCTGTCACTGTGCACTTTAACCATATGTGATTATTTTCTATTACAAATCTCAAATTGTGGAGTACACAGGTAAATAAATAAATGAGGGGTCTTAGTCCCGAACATTATGGAGGGCTTTGTAAGTTTCACTTGTGTATCTCTCTCTCTCACATTGACTTTAGACATTCCAAAGTTGCTCTCAGCCTAATTATCTTGTTCTCCTCACAAATATTTGGGAGCTGGTGTCCAAATTAGGAGAACTGTCCCATGATTTAGTAAAGCAGTATTCTGGCAGAATTGTCCTCACAGAATCTTACCTTACAAGTAACATGCCAAGCTATATCTCTATATCCGATTTCATCAGCAGTCCAGGTGAGTGGGGTGGATCCCTTGGAGTTTTTAAGATTGATTCCAGCCACAGTGAACTCTCATGCAATGAGGTCAAATGAGTGCAATGAAACCCGACTCCAATCTACCATCCTCCATTAGCTACTGAATCATTTCTCCTCCACACTGAACCGCAATTGGAAGAAGCATTGGGAGTACCAAAAGCTCAGTGCAATTTGGCTGGGAACTTCAGTGTCCATTAGCAGCACACTGATCTGTCTGGACAGGTCCTGAAGGGCACAGCTGCCAGACCATGTTTACAGCAAATAGCGAGTGAAGTAATTCAGCAGATAAACGTGCTTGACTGCATCCTTGTGGATGTCTACGTTCTAGATACCTTTTACCAGTGCTGTACTGATGAGTGACAGTAAAACATTCCTGTCGAAAGCTGGCACCATCTTCACTCTTAGGATGCTCTCCATTGTGTGCTTATCTAGTTGAATGACTGTAGTCATTCAGGTGAAGGAACACTCGTTATTATACGGTTTGAAGATTTCTAGGTTTTGGATGCAGAAAAAAAAAGGAATGGTATGTTTATGTCTGGATGCCTGACATGGAGGGATGTGGCATGCAGTTGGTTGTGTTCCCCATGGAGGTAGTTTTCAGGTTTGGGAAGCGTTGTTGGGGGTGGTGTATCTACAGTGGATTTTGTAAATGGTGCATACAATAGTCACAGTGTAGGAAATAAAATATATAGGTTATATTTGTGGTGATAATTGAGTAAGCAGATTTATCAGAAACTGTTGAACTTGGATTGTATTTAGCTGCTGGAGTGTTGTTCAAACTGCAGTCACTCAGGCAAGTGGAGAGGATTCTGCGTGCTCTGACTTGGGCGTTGCAGATGGTGGAAAGACTTTGTCATGTCAGGAAATGAGTCAGTGGACACAACATATCTAGCCTCTGACTTGCTCTTATGAATAACTGGTTCAGATGTTGATCTGGGATCTGGTAATGATAATTCTAGGAAATATCAAGTATGAGCGGTTGGATTATTTCATGGTCATTGGCTGCAATTTGGGCGCCAAATACATTGATTTCATTTTTTCAGGCCCTGTCCCAATTTTACTATAGCCTTGTCGTACACGGATAGGGAAAGCTTCTTTGTTGTGAGGGGCTGTTAAGGAATTTAACATTTTGCAATCAGAAGTGAATGTCCTTGCTTCTAACTTTTTGAGGGCAGGAAGGTCTTTGAGCCAATTATAGATAACTGATCCTAAGACATTGCCCTGAAGCTGAAGATCAGCGTTATTCCAGCCTTTTATGTCCACCTTACGGTTTAAACCACCATCGGCAGTTCCTTGCTATACATTTTGTTTGCCCTGAAGCCGATGCAGGGCAGAGGCTAGATATACTATGTGGTGTGACTTTGACCAGAATTGTCATATGTGGACAGACGTGTCCTTGATATTGCGGGCAGTGACTACTTACACACCTTTGCACTTCAGTTTCTTCTATCACTCTTTTGACTAAGGTTGTGCTGAGTGGTCCTGGAGAACCAAACAGGGCAACTGTGAATAGATTTTTGGAGTTCCTCTTGTTTTTTGTCAGTGGGTCATACAGTGCATTTAGTCAATTCTTGAGCGACCTGATCTGAACCCAATTGAGCATGCCTTTTATATGCTGAAGAGAAAACTGAAGGGGACTAGCCCCCAAAACAAGCATAAGCTAAAGATGGCTGTAATACAGACCTGGCAGAGCATCACCAGAGGACACCCAGCAAATGGTGTTAAAGAAGGAATTGCAGATGCTGGAGAATCGAGGGTTACACAAAAAGCTGGAGAAACTCAGCGGGTGCAGCAGCATCTAAGGAGCGAAGGAGATAGGCGACGTTTCGGGTCGAGACCCTTCTCCAGTCTGAAGAAGGGTCTCGACCCGAAACGTCGCCTATCTCCTTCGCTCCTTAGATGCTGCTGCACCCACTGAGTTTCTCCAGCTTTTTGTGTAACCCCCAGCAAATGGTGTCGTCCATGAATCGCAGACTTCAAGCAGTCATGGCATGCAAAGGATATGCAACAAAATACTAAACATGACTACTTTCATTCACATGACATTGCTGTGTCCCAAACATTATGGAGCTCTGAAATGGGGGGACTATGTACAAACACTGCTGTAGTTTCTACATGTTTATTAAAATCTGACAATATGCACTTTAACCACATGTAATTTTCTCTATTACAAATCTCAAATTGTGGAGTACAGAGTACAATAAGTGCCTTTTTAAATGGGTCTCTGTCCCAAACATTATGGAGGGCATTGTATCTATTATACTACCAATTGCTGTACCCATTCATTAATGCACTGGTTTAAAAACAAACATTAATATTTTCCCCAAGCATTCAACTGTCCAGCACAGGAATATGGCTTGAATTACTTACTCAACCTGTAATTTTTCTATGATTCTGTTAATATAAATCAGGTTTGTTCGAGACAAGGAACTACAGATGCTGGAAACTTGAGCAAAACGCAAAGTGCTGAAGGAACTCAGCAGGTCAGGCAGTATCTGGGGAGGGAATGGATATGTAACGTTTTACATCAGGACTGCTTTTCAGGTCTGTCTATTCCCTCCCCACTGGTTCCTCTAGCCCTTTGATTTACATTTTTATTTTTGTATGTTTCTCTTGGGAACAATTATAACTGAAATCAATTAAACAGATTCCTAAACACACTCCTTCCACAAAAGTCTTTCTAAACAGACTTTATTTAAAGACTTCCACCTCTACTCTCAGGTGAAAGGAAGATAACGAGAACATACCAAGTTGTCAGTTCAAAACATTAACTGTACTATTCTCCAGATGCTGCCTGAATTCATGAGGATTTTTTTTTCAGGGGAAAACTGGAATAAAAAAGTCCAAAAAAAGTTTGGAATAGCAAGTGGATGTACATTCTTTCCATAATCCCAGGAAAACCTAAACATATTTAAAGTAACAAAATAAACCTAATATGCAAATAATGGCCCTAGCTCAGAGAGAATGACAGGTTAATTAACTTATTGTGCCTTACATCTCAAGTACTGCAAAACCAAAATAGTTAGATGGGAAAGTCCAGTGACAGAAGTCAGGAGAGAGCGAGTCAGGATGTGTGGAAAAGAGGTGTATAAAGAACAGTAAGAGAAAGGGAAGCACGGGATTCGTCAACGTGAGAAAGAAAGCCGCAAGCGGAGGAAGGCCAGAGAGGTAAAGACACTGAAAAGTCGGTGTGGTGCGATGGGGGCAAGGAAAAGGGGCAGAATATCAGGTGGGAAAACGGAGAACTGGGACGTAGGTTAGAGGTTAGAAAAAGGAGCAGAAAACGAGTGGGGCAAAGGAGAGATGAACATATGGGTGCAAAGAGCAGGAGTTTGTAAGTGGAATTCTGAGGTGCAGTGGGTGGGTAGAAGGAATCCTGGTTGGGTGGGAGGAAATTAAATTATCGTGGGATTGGTGAAGGGACAAGGAAGTGGGGTGCAGGGTGGCCGAGTGAGCAAGAGCGTCCGGGCGGGGCCCTCGTTTCTTGGTAAGTAACCCACACCCTTGCTGTTGAACGGTGGAGCAGCTTCAAAGAAGAGGCCCGCCCGCCCGCTGGCTCGATTTTGTATTGGGTTCCAGCCTGCTGTCGATGAAGTGCTTCCCCCTCCCTCCTCCTCACCTGCAGCCGCTGCCTCTCACCGGCGCGGCGCGGAAAAAGCGCCGCAGGTGGCGAAGCCGCATTCCCAACAAACCGATGCTCTAAAGCGCAACGAGAGCCTTTCAATCCCGTACTATTTTTTTTTCCTCCCCTCAGCCTGACTCACCTGACGCGGCCCGTCTGTCTCGATCATCACTGCGACACTCCGGTGAGCGCCAGCGCCGCCACGGCCGCCATGTTTGTTTGTGACTTTTCACCCGGTCCCGCCCCGCCTCGGCGCTGATTGGCACCGGGGTTGCTCACTGCGCTCACTCACTCACTCTTGGATCTGCCTGAAGTCACAGGGAAACAGCAACAAGTTCATCAAATTCCACATATTCGGATGCCACAAACCTTGTGACATGATCAGCTGCGTTCGGATAAGGTCAGCATGACATTGAAAGTAATAAGTAGGGACAAGATACTGCAGGAGTTGCTGTTGGACGAGGTCAGCGGGTCAAGCAGCATCTGTGGAGGGAAATAAATAGTCGATGTTTCCTATCGCTTGGACACAAAACGCTGGAGTAACTCAGCGGGACAGGCAGCATCTCTGGAGAGAAGGAATGGGTGACGTTTCGGGTCGAGACCCTTCTTCAGACTGCTAGCTCTTGTCCCACCTCTCTCGTCCACTTCTTTATGCTACTGGCTATTTTCCCTCTGCTTTTTCCAGTCTTGATTAAGGGACTCAGCCTGAAATATCCGATTACATTTCCTTTCACATATGCTGCCGAGCCCGCTGAGTACCTTTCACCAGCTTTTTTTTGCATCAATTTAAAAGTGCCTTTCATCTGGCACAAGTTAGGAGAGTGATGGAATACTCGCATTTGACAGAATGAATGGAAAGATGGTAATGTGGCACTGGAATTTATATGGTGACATGAGGAATTTTCTGTTCCTCAACGCCTCTACTTCCTCAGATGATAGAGAAGATTCTGTATGTCATCAGATCCTCGCTTGAACTTCTACAGGTGTACATTGAGGGCATATTGACTGGTTGCATCACGGCCTGGTTTGACAACTTGAACACCCGGGAATTAAGAAGAATACAAAAAGTGGTGAACCCAGTGTAGGAATGTTACAACATTTTGAGATTTTAAAAATCGAGCGTGTAATTTATCCCATCAGATAACACATAAAAAGAACTTTAATTTGATACCTAATTCACTTTTATATCTTCAGTATTAAAAATGTTATGGCCATTTCCATACTCTGAAATTAGCATCTCATTACCTATTGCTTTTCCATTGACTTAACACAAAAGCAGTGATCGAGGACAGTCAAAAGCCCATAACTTTCTTAAAAATTAAAAGAACTGAATGAAAATTTCAGATTATAGATTGAAGCATTCTGAAACAAATATGAAACATCTTATTTGGATGACCTGAAATTAAAGCATATAATTAGTTAGTTACCTAATTGTAGCTAATTACAAGATTTACCGTTGTGACGGAAATAGTAATAAACAACCAGATTGCCTTGAAAATTCAAAAATGTGATATTCTCAAGATCAGAACTTAAATATTATTATATTATATGCTGTAAGTATGACACAGATAGGTAAATAAATTACAATTACTAGCAAAAGACCAAGTCTTTCTGGAGAAGATCAGTTGCTAGCTGGTACATTGGCATATCATAATCAGTAGCATCATCATACTCCTCAGATTGTAACCAATAAGCAACTCTGTACACCTTGTTTTTCATCAACTTTTCCATTTTGGCATTGTAGACTACAAGTTTTTGCTCTTCAACCCACGCATGACATGCCTTTCTGCCCACTTTTTTCCCATTAAGAATGTCCTGTAGATCATCACATTTGGAGTAGTCCAAATTCGGATAATCTCTGCGAATGCTGTCTAAATCAGTCTCTTTTGCTGGGCATTTGGATTGACAATTTTGCATTTCTTCTTTGGAGACATCTGTTTAAAATGTAAAGAAAAAAAACCACTGAACAGCATTAACAGAAACAAGTTATTATTTGCAGTTTTAGGAAAAAAGGTTGAAATGATAACGTTAAACGCTAAAACAAACAGTAAATACCCAACAGAAAATTCATATTCATCAGTTTCATCAAATCAATTAAATTAATCTAATCAATTACATTCATCTAAATTCAATTACTGGATCTAAACATCTAACCATTTCTTAAGAAAAGGCTAATTTTTCCCATTCACACATATTCACAATATAACACGATTTTAAAAATCTCACTTTGTCATGAATTTATATGCCCAATGGAAGGAATTTAATGATTAATTCCCATAAATTAATCCAGAAACACCCACTCTCAAGATAAAATCTTTATTTTTTGCACAATACATCTGACTAAAACTGTTGTGGATATTTAGTATGAAAATATTGATCATGGATAGACCATAACACAAAATATAGATGATTTCGATGCTCTTATGACATGATTGTCCAAAAAAAAAGATTTTGATCATCTTGAGAGTGGATGTTTCTGGAATGTGATCGATTGGAATGTTATCATTGCCATAAATTTAAGCTCATATCGGCAGGCAAGACATGGCTGATTCGTATGGGGCCGAAACAACATTTTTGCATCATAAGATTAAAATAAAGTCACAACAAAAAGCAGAATAATATGTTAAATAAACGACATACCTTTTGTTTTGTCCTGATATTGGGAGCTGTGATGTTGAAGGCAGTGAAGGCTTTTTTTTTAGTCGCGTTTAAGTTTAATACAGTGACGCAATGGTACAGCAATTGTTTTTTAAAACCCCGTGAACGGAAGCACAAACGATTTTTCTTCTTCAGCTAGCAGCCCGAGGAAATCCCTCTCCAACAACCAATACAAACCTGCATTTTAACCCCCCCCCCCCCCCCCACAAAAGCCTCCGGAATTGCACCCACCAACAGTGGCAGATTTGTAGCGCCGCTGATGGTAGGTTTTGTAACAATGCTACCCAGTGCAGCATGGGTTCTGACCTCCCCACCATCGAAGGGATCTACAAGAGTCGCTGCCTCAAAAAAGCAGCCAGCATCATCAGACACCCACACCACCCTGGCCATTTTCTCATTTCCTTCCTACCACTGGGAAGAAGTATAGGAGCCTGAAAACTAATGTCCAGGTTCAGAAGTGGTTTCTTTGCTACAACCATCAGGCTACTAAACACCACAACCACCAAATAGGCTCTGAACTATATGGACTTAGGAACATAATTTTATGACTTTGCACTATTATTGTTTGATTATTTGTCTGTTTTTTGCACATACTGGACTTTATTGCTGTTTATTGTTGGTTTACATATCTGTTGTGCTGTTGCAAGTATGAATGTCATTGTTCTCTTTTGGGACATATGACAATAGAACACTCTTGACACTTGGGGTAGCACAAAATAATGAGGAGACATAGAAACTTTGGATAGTAAGAAAAATTTCGCTAAAAACTGTCAAAAGTTGGAGGGGACAGGGTGAAGGTAAGGGGTAAGAGGTCCAGAAGAAATCTGAGGAGGAATTATTTCATCCAGGAAGTGGGTAGAATCTGGAGCAAAGTTCCCGAGGGGATGGTGGAAGTGGTACTCCCAATATTTATGGAATATCTAGACAATTTCTTGAATTGTTTTGGTTTCGAAGGTATGAACCAATCGTTTATAAATTTTATGAGTTACTTGATGATTTCATTGCTGCATGATCCTAATAATGTCAATGCAAGCAAATTAACAAAGGAAAGCTAATGCATGTGGACATACTCCAAATAAGAGAAAATGTCTTCAAGTGTGGTTTATAGAAAGGAGAAGAAAGTATTGTAAAAACTTATTCCACTCAATTAAGCCACAACACTGCAACACTGCAATTACTTTGTTGATGTACTATTTTACTGATATTTTCAGATAGGTTCTTAATCACCACAAAACACCCTGAAATTCTCCTGGCCTATTTAGTGAACCTTAAGTAGTGGTGTCTGCATTAATTTATCAAGACTCTGTAATAAACCTGTTTGGCGGGCGCAAGAACGACAACTAAGTTTTGATAACTGGTTTTATTCACAAAACAGCTATTTAGCTTGCAGGTCCTTACAACTGCGCGAAAGCGAAACCGCGTGAAAACATGCAGCTCTTCCCGAGTCACGTGACCGCGGCTTCCGAACGCCGGGTTCGATACCTGCGTGCGCCAGTAGGCACCGGTACATGCCCCCCCCCCCCCAGAATCCGCGGTACGGAAACACACAGGTAACCGGACGGTTCGACTGGAACGCGTAGTCCGAAGTCACAGGCCGAGCGTAACAGTAGGGGCCGGCAAAACAGAACCGGAGGGACGCGACGAACGCGAATGAGGGATGGGCGTAACAAAGGGGACCGGTGAAACATAACCGGGGGTAACATGTGCAGAGAGCGGCAAAACGACCGGTGGACGTCCTCTACGCCGCGGAGTGGCCACTGTCACCGGGCTATCCCCGTCGACGTGTGCTGGCTTGAGGCGGCTCACGGAGACGAACTCCTCCTTGCCACACATATCCAACGTAAACGTCGAGGTACCAGTCCTTAACACCCTGTACGGACCTTGTACACCCGCTGTAACGGCGAGCGGTGAGCATCCCTACGAAGGAAAACAAGCACAGTCCCGTAACATATTAGGTACGTGCCGAGAAGTGGGAACCGGGACCAAAGCGCGCGCCCACTCACGAAGGTCAGCAAACAAAACCGAAGCCAGGACTTCCTGGTCCCAGGGGACAGGTAGGAAATCCCCGGGCACCCGCAAAACTGAACCGTAAACCAGCTCAGCTGAGGAGGCATTGAGGTCCCCCTTAGGCGTGGTTTTGATGCCTAGGAGAACCCAGGATAACTGGTCGACCCAATCCGGACCAGTGAGCCGAGCCTTCAACGCCGACTTAAGGTGCCTGTGGAAACGCTCAACCAAACCGTTGGCCTATGGGTGATACGCGGTGGTCTGGTGCAGCTTTGCACCGTACAGCTGCGCCATACCACTCCACAGGGAGGACGTGAACTGGGCCCCTTGATCAGTAGTGATATCGGAAGGAACCCCGAAACGGGCGATCCAATTAGAGACGATAGCCCACGCACAAGCCTCAGCGGAGGTATCAGCTAACGGTATCGCCTCCGTCCGCCTGGTAAGCCTGTCCACGATAGTCAGTAAGTGAGCAGCCCCACGCGAACACGGCTAGGGACCTACCAGGTCGACATGGATGTGCAGGAACCTGCTGTCTGGAACAGCGTAATCCTGCATGGGCAGACGCACATGCCTCTGCACCTTGGAAGTCTGACAAGGAATACAGGAGCGGGCCCATGCTGTGACCTGCTTCCGTAACCCATGCCAGACAAACTTGGCCGCAACCAGGGCAGAGGTGGCGCGAATGGACGGGTGCGTTAGGCTGTGGATGGTGTCGAAAATCCGACGCCTCCAGGCAATCGGGACAATGGGGCGAGCTTTGCCCGTGGAGACATCGCAAAGAACCCACACGCCGGCGGTACCGGAGGGCACCTTGGCCAACTTAAGGCCCGACTCAGCATTGCGGTAAACCTCCATGCCAGCGTCTACCTGTTGGGCAGCGGCCAGCTCCTCATAATCCACACCTAGGCTTAAAGCGTAAACTTCTGGGGCTGCCGGATGGGACAGCGCATCAGCCACAACGTTCAGCTTCCCCGCCACATGTCGAATATCAGATGTGAATTCGGATATGTAGGCGAGGTGCATCTGCTGCCTGGCGGACCAGGGGTCGGATTCCTTTGTCAAAGTGAACGTCAGTGGCTTGTGGTCCGTGAATGCAGTGAAAGCGCACCCCTACAGGAAATAACGGAAATGGCGGATTGCTAGGTAAAGCGCGAGGAGCTCCCGCTCGAAAGCGCTGTAGTCTGAAGAAGGGTCTCGACCCGAAACGTCGCCTATCTCCTTCGCTCCTTAGATGCTGCTGCACCCGCTGAGTTTCTCCAGCTTTTTGTGTAACCCAGCGCTGTACTTAACTTTGGGGGCTTGCAGCTGCCTGCTGAACAATGCCAGCGGCACCCAGCAGTTACCTACTTGCTGTTCAAGGACAACGCCTAAAGGCCTCGGGAAGCGAAGGATAGCGTCGATCTTCTCGGGCAGCGGCTGTGCGCTGTGGGAGGTGATGCTGTGATCCAAAAAGGAAATGGAACGCAATCCGAACTGGCAGTTCACAGGGTTGATTACCAGTCCATGTTTGCGCGGCCGTTCGAAAAGCAGGCGGAGGTGCCTAACGTGCTCTGCCTGTGAGCTGCTGGCCACCAGGGTATCATCGAGGTAGATGAATATAAACGACAAACCCCACCAGACCTGATCCATTAGCCTTTGGAATGCCTGAGCAGCGTTCTCCAGGCCAAAAGGCATTCTTAGCCATTCGAAAAGGCCAAAAGGGGTGATGGTGGCCGTTTTAGGGACGTCATCCGGATGGACCGGAATTTGATTATACCCGCGAATGAGGTCGACCTTTGAGAAAAAGGTTGCGCCCTCCAGATGAGCCGAGAAATCTTGGATGTTCGGGACAGGGTACCGATCTGCCGTGGTTACGGCGTTAAGATGCCTGTAATCACCGCAAGGTCTCCAACCCCCGGATGCTTTGGGTACCATGTGCAGCGGGGAAGCCCAAGGGCTATCCGACCGTCGGACAATCCCCATGTCCTCCATAAGCTGGAACTCGTCTTGTGCGATGCGCAGTTTATCGGGCGGGAGGCGGCGCACGCGGGTGTGACCCGGTGGGCCCTCGGTGGGGGTGTGGCGCGGCCCCGTCGCGAGTATCTCGGGCACTTGGCGGCAGGATGCTGGCGATAGCACCGGAGTCCACCAGGAAACGGTCGCCGGAATGGTAATCACGGACGTAGAGGCGTTCGTTTGGGCCGATCGCGTTCGCCTCTATGGACCACCGGCTGTGCCATTTCCTTGAAACGAGCAGGGGCTTCGGCATCTTCGGGCTTCGGGGCCGTAGCGCTGATGGCGTCTGCTGTATACCACTGGAAGCGGCGATGCCTCTACGGCGCTGGGATGGGCTTCATCTTCCTCCCGCTGTCATCTCGGTTGCACCCGCGCCGTCACAGGGGAGCGGGTGAAGGCACAAACGTCCCGCTGTCTGTGTGCCCACAATTCATCGGCTCTCTCCACGAAGTGCTGGGGGTCGCTGAAGTCAGCTCCGGCGAGCATCAATCGGACTTCGTCGGGCATCTGCTCCAGGAACGCCTGTTCGAAGAGCAGACATGGGCGGTGCCCGTCCATCAGGGCTAACATCTTTGCCATGATGGTGGATGGCCGTCGATCACCGACGCTGTCCATGTGCAATATCTTCGCCGCCCTGTCTCTGCGACTGAGACCGAAAGTGTGGAGCAGGTGGGCTTTCAGCCCCTCGTACTTGGCAATCGTCGGCGGGTCCCTGATGTAAGACAACAGCCTCAAGGCACTGTGGCAAAGCTCCCACCACATGGAAATACATTGTATCATCCGCAATTATGCAGTGCAGATGAAACTGTGCCTCAACGTGGGCGAACCACACCTGAGGTTGATCGTGCCAAAACGATGGCAATTTGAAGCCCGGTGACCCTGCCGCATGCCAGCCGCTTCTGCAGGAACATAGTCTTCCTGCATAATCTATTTGTCAAACGGCGGCTAGACAGGTTGGGATCACCAATTTGGCGGTCGCAAGAACGACAACTACGTTTTGATAACTGGTTTTATTCACAAAACAGCTATTTAGCTTGCAGGTCCTTACAACACGTCTGACCATAACGGTGGTCAGCATTCAACAGCCGCAACCTCCATTAAATTTACTTTTTTTTTAAACTAAAGGATCCAAAAGGTGCTTAAAAACCAAAACAAGTGAGTTCTGAGGAAGATATAAAGAGTCAGAAATAAAAGATGGGTTAAATGAGTAGCAAGAAAGTTGACAAAAAGAATGAAAGTACAAATGTTTTTTTAAATGGTGAGAACATAGTAAATAAAAGTGTTCAAATGGCCATTAGCGTGTTGGTTTAGGGAAGATGAAAGTTGAAATGCAGGTACAGCAAATTTATAGGAAACCAATCGATATGTTGGCCATCACTGATTGGGCGTGGGAGTGTAGAATCCTGCTCTAATTGTACAGGGTTCTGGTCAGACTACATCTGGAGAAATATGTGCTTACTGAGGGAATTATATACCTTGTAGGAGGTTATCCAAAGTAGAGAAGTTGTGTAGAGAATCGGGAATGATTTCAATGAAACATACAACATTCTGTGACAAGTTGGAGAACTAAAAGCAATTTCTTCAGACTGAGAAGTCTAAAACTAGGGAGCATAGTTTCAGCATAAGGTATTAACTATTTAGGTCTTAGTGAAATATAAATTTTCTTAATCGGAGGAATGTAAACCTCTGGAATTCTCTATCTCAAAGGGCTGTTGTTCAGTACATTCTAAAGCTAAGAGCAATAGATATTTGGATATCTATTGGATAAGGAATATTAATATTGTGCATTAAAGGCGTTTTAGGCATAGGATCAGTCATGATAACAAATGCCAGTGAATATTGATGGGCTATGTAGTGTATTCCAGTTTGTATTCCTAATGTTCTTAAATTCATGTTCAAAATCTCAAAATCAAAGAAGTTCAGGTTTGTACATACTGTATAAGAAATATCTATTGTTTAGCCATTTAGACCTAGAAAGTCCCAGCATTAATTTCCAACTTTTGCTGTTTTAGCTGATCTCAAACAAGTTAAAAGTGATAGTGCTGCCAAAGGCAGTGATCTTGAGTGAGTAAAATGACTATTTCAATTTCAATTTAAAATATACAGCGTTTATTTTTTTTTACTTTGCCATTCATAACTGCCACTCAGTGATCTATGTATTTGTGACTCATAGATGAAAGAAGCTTTGACACTGACCCAAAAATGCTTTATGCTTGAAGAATGGCCGCTTACTGTGTGCATTTCAATGTGCCAACATGAAGCACCACCTCAAGGACAGCAACAGAGATAAGGTGATGACATATACAGAAAAAAAATTATTGTGTTCCGACAGCAGCCTTAGTTGAAAGACATCTGTCAATGATTACTTTAATATTATGGCAGAAAATAAACAGTAACTGTTAGCATTGGGTTGTACCTTGTGTACTAATGGTACAGCAAGGAACTGCCCAATAGCAAACTGAATAATATTTTCTGTTATGATATCAGTTACAGCAAGACTAACTTAAATGACAACATTATCAAAGTCTATTTATCTCCTATAGGTAATCTTGTGAATTAATTTTCCATTAAACATTGCTGGAATAAAAAACATGTTTTTTGCCAATTCCCAATATCATAGATTTTTCAGTTTAGTTTATTACCGAGATATAGTAAAAAGCTTTTGTTGCGTGCTAACCAATCAGCGGAAAACAATACATGATAACCATCAATCCATCTACAGTGTTTGGATACACAATAAAGAGAATAACTTTTCCTTGATGGGAGAGGGGAGAAGAGAGAGTGGTCAGGTGATCATGCTGGTGGCCTTGCCGAGGCAGCGTGAGGTATAAATGGAGTCAATAGAGGGGAGATTGATATGTGTGAGGGTCTGGGTTATGCCCACAATTCTCTGCAATGTATTGCGGTCTTGGATGGAGCTGTTCCTAAACCAGGCTATGATATCTCTATAACTTTAAAACTCTCATCTCGTATGTGTATGTGTGTATCTTTATATTTTTGTGGGGACAATTGATTGCCTCCATAAATTCCATAATTTTCTTTGTAGGGGGTGATGGGGGTGATTGACTCCGGGGGGCACCTGTGTCCAGGGTGAATGCAGACACCACGCCCCCCCCCCCCCCCTCCCCACCACGTTGGGGGACAAGCGGTTCCCACTTGCCCTATATCTCTAAATTTCTTCTTGCCTCCCGTGGGGGCTATGGGTGAGTGGTGTAATATTGCGTTGGGGGACCTGGACTCCCATGTGACAGGGACCCAATGGGTTCAGGTTGGTCTAGTATCACTATAAAATGCACATTTGTAGAAGTTGGTAAGTGGTTGGGGACAAGCCATATTTCCTAAGCCTTCTACGGAAGTAGAGGTGTTGGTGTGCTGATAGACCTGATACTGTTGTTTAAATGTTGATGGTCCACTTCACATAGCAATCGAGTGGAACTACTGTGGAAATTGTGCCACAACATTTGGATGGCACAGTGACGTAGCTGGTAGGAGTTGCAGCTTCAAAGTACTAGAGACCTGGATCCAATCCTGACCTCGGGTGCTGTCTGTATGGAGTTTGCACATCCTCCTGTATGGAATTTGCACATAACTGCCACAATAGGTCAACAGAGGATGCAATCTCATTGGCTCTGCACTGGACCACTTGGACAATAAAAACATATACGTCAGCCTGTTGTTTATAGACTACAGTCCGGTGGTCAATACCATCATCCCTTCCAAGCTGGTTATGCAAGGAGGTGTGGTGGTGCGGAGCTCCTGTCCAAACACAAAAGATGAGTGTGTTAATCATCTTTTTTTGGAATTTGGAGGTGGCACAGTGGTACATTTAAACATCCTTGTGTATCTCTGCAAGAGACTCGTTTTAAAGTTTCTGCGTGTTTTGGGACTGCGAGCAGTTTTATAAAGCATACTGCTTAGCTCCCACTACACCACCTCCAGGTCCCTCAGATCGGCCGACTTGGGGTTACTGAACATCCCGCAGTCTAGGCATAAGTTCAGGGGCGACCGCGCCTTTGCGGTTGCAGGTCCTAGACTGTGGAACAGCATCCCTCTTCCCATCAGAACTGCCCCCTCCATCGACTCTTTTAAGTCGAGACTTAAAACTCATCTTTACTCTCAAGCCTTTCTTGACGTCCTCTGAGGGAGGGCTATATGTATGTATTTATGTATGTACTTAATCTACGAACCACTGTTGTATAATGTTAGTACCTCCACTAATGTAAAGCACTTTGGTCAACGAGAGTTGTTTTTAAAATGTGCTATAGAAATAAAAGTGACTTGACTTGACTTGAGGCTTGCCACATGCCAGGAAACTGTGGCGCACCAAAAGTGGGAGAAAATCTTTCTGGAATATTACACCTCCTGCCAGAACAACCCCCCCCCCCCCCCCCTCTTACTGCATCATCGGTGCTGACCGGGCCAGTCTGGCTTTCGTGCGGCGTGGACGGTTTTCTGCACATGCACTCTCTCAACCTCCTTCTGCAGCCTTGCAACCTGGAGCTGATGAAGCCTGCTTTCTCTCGGCAAGACCGGCGGAGATAGGAGGCTTCGAACAACAATGACTGCAGGCAAATCTCTTTTGTTGCTGCAGGAGCAGCAAAGGTCTGCTGGGATTGCCTGCGAAAGTCACCAGCTCATCAGGAAACGCAGGAGAGCCGAGATAGCCGGGCGAAGAGGTGGTGACGCAGCAGTTTTTCGTGGGAGCCGCCATTATCAACGTTCGAGGCAACACACTTGCCTCCCTCCCTCCCTCCCTGGGGAAGGTACTCTCAGACATCATCCCGATATCCCAGGGGTTACGCAGGAAGGGGTTGCGGCACGTTCTTTTCCTCCGGTGCCAGCTGACGATGATGTTGGGCCAGGAGGAGGTAGGTGGGGGGGGGGCTTTGTCCAGCAGGATGGGCATGATTTCACCATCTTCTGGACATCGGAGTGCCCAAAGAGCCATGCCTGTAAGGAAGTGGGTCATATTTGGAGGAATTGCCCCAAATCCCGGGCGGATGCCTCTGCCCCCAGTGCCACTAACCCCCTCCCCCCCCCCCCCCCCCCCCGTAGTTGAGTCAGGGAAATCTGGGGGTGCTCGGAGCGCGGGTGGGGTGGGTCAAAAGAAGGGGGGCAAGGTGTAGGTATGTTACAAAACTTACCTATAGCGGTGCTGCAGTTCTGCCGCTGGCCGTGCGCGCGACTTTGGCGCCTTTAAGGGGGGGGCGGGGTTAAAATGCGCTTTTCCCCATGCAATCCGGAGTGCGATTTATTTTTGGAGATGCGTTCCGACTGCCGGTAAGTTCGTTTTTTTTTAATAAATAGCCCGACTACTTAATCACTGCAGTAAAATAAAAATTAGCTCCTAATGCTGTGAACGCCGACAACGGGGACCGATTTTACGTTGGGGACAGGTAAGTGAAAGCGGTTTATTTTTACATATAAACTTGCTTTTTTAGGGGACTTTAATCAATATTTCATGTTGCGAAACGGTGATTTAGCCCCCATATGAACTGGTAGAAAATCTCCTGCCGATATTGGGTTTAAATTCACCGCAACCGCAATGTTCTAATCCATCGTGTTCCAGAAAATCCCACTCGCAAGCTGATTAAAATGCCCATTAATTTACAGGCATTAAACACTGCATTCCTTCAATTTGGCCTATAAATTAATGACAATTAGATTTAAAAATCATGTTTTATTGTGAATTATTGTGTGACTGTTAATTGGACACTTAGGCTTTAAATTTTTTTAAATCTTTTCTTAAGAAATGGATAGATGTTTAGATCTAGTAATTGAATTTTGTAATTGGCTACAATTGGGTAACTAACTAATTATATCCTTTAATTTCAGGTCATCCAAGTAAGATTGTTTCATATTTGTTTCAGAATACTTCAATCTATAATATCTGAACATTTCGTTAAGTTCTCTTAATTTTTAAGGAAGTTATGGGCTTTTGACTGTTCTCGATCACAACTTTTGTGTTAAGTCAATAGAAAAGCAATAGGAAGCAAGTTGCTAATTTCCGAGTATGAAAATGGCCCTAACTTTTTTAATACTGAAGATATGAAAGTGACTTGGGTGTCAAATTCAACTTATTTTTATGCTTTATCTGATGGGATAAATTGCAGACTTGATTTTTAAAATCTCAAAATTTTGTAACATTGCTACAAGGTGGCAAAGAAGATGAAACACGGGGAACGAAACCCCCAGAGACAAGAACGTTCCACCCATCCCGTCACCTCCCAGTGGGGAGTCCGCAAGCACAATATTACAACCAAGGACGGAGGGGATCGGGCGGGAGGAGGGGTGCCGCAGACGAAAAAGAGAAGGAGGAATCTCTTTAGGGCAGAGCGGAAAGGGGACAAACGGGAATCTTCCTGGGGAGATGGAGGCGGAGGAAAACTCCAGTTTGGGCTCTGTCAAATGTTCTGGAGGGGATGTGGACCAGTTGTGTGATATGGAGCAGGGGGAGATTCCTGTTGGGGAGGGAGTCTCACATCAGGCACCCTAGGAAGCCAGGGGCAACTCACCCAGGATGAGGAGCAGAGCGCGCCTCTGGAGGTAAAGACTAGGCAGGGAGGGGTTAGAAGAAACCAGCCTTTTCTCCCTCAAGACCTGGTTCCAGAGGGACTCTGAGTCTGGTGCACCAGAGTCCACTCTGGGCCCAACTGGTAAAGGGATAGATGCCTCCACTGTCGATGGTCTTGACTCCCCGGGTGCATTTGGGGAAGGCCCCTCTGCCACTGGCCCCAGGGTAGGGACCGAGCTGGAGACCAGTGGGTGATGCAGGGGCAACCACCGCAGAGGGTGGGGCAGGAGTATCTAGCACAAAGGGCGTGTCCCGGGATGGGGATGGTGACTCCATCTAAGTGAGCGGGTGGAAGGGGACTTCTCGGACAATGAGGAGTCCCCTTCCACCAACAACGACTGCAGGCAAATCCCTCCCGACGCCACTCCACTTATTTTAGTGGAGGAAATCCGCGAGTTCATCGAGGCCACCGAAGGAGCCCAACATCGGCCCAGACTGGCCTCCCTCCGGTGGCCAAACTTTTCACGGGCTCACCAGCTCGCTGAACCTCATCCTGAATAGGAGGGGGATGGGCAAGGAGGTGCAGGGGGTGAAGGGGAACGACTGGCATCAGCTCAGGTTCTTCTTGGACAACCTGGAGAAGGACGCCAAGACCAAGGAGCAGCGTCGTTCTTGTTGAGGGTAGAGGGACCAGTACAGCGTCCCTTGTTGCCAGGGTCCAGAAGGCAAGGAGCACCGCCACTCCACCTAGGTTCCGTAGGGGGAGAAGTGGCTCTGCTGTCAGCGAGCGAAGGACTGGTGACGGGATCCAGGGAGTGGACAGGGTTGAAGATGTCCTGGTTGTATTGCTCCTAGGCCTGGCCAAGCTGGCCATTAGCGAATCATGCCGCCAGGCGGGAAGAGGGTTTTGCCAGAGCCGGATTTTTGCTGCTTTAGTGGGATTACGTCGGTGCCCGAGTGGTGTTAGAGAGGGACATAGTTGTATAGTAGTTATTTAGTATATTTGTAACATAGTTGTTTGGAATTTAGTGTCTGAATAATTTGGTGATTTTGTAATATGGTGGTGTGTCCGTCACCACAGCTTTTCTTTTTGGTTTTTGTATCGTGTTTGTAATCAAAATAATTATTTTTGATGTTAAAAAACAAATAAAAAAAGCTGTTTACCAAGCCATGGAACTGGGTCTCTGCGCATCTCTCTGTAACTGATCCTCGACCTCCTCATCAGCAGACCACAGTCTTGTTAGAATTGGCAAAAACACTTCTTCCTCAATAAGTAAGATATGGTACGGGAACATCTCAAGGCTGTGTGCTCAGCCCCTGCTCTACTCTATACTCCTGACTGTGTAGCCGGACACAATGCAAACTCCATCCTCAAGTTCACCAATGCATTGTTGGACGAATTACAGATAGTGATGAGTCAGAGTACAGAAGTGAGATCGATCGACTGTCCAACTGGGGTTGAGCGACTTGGGTTGGGGAAAAGCCTGCGGGTGAAATGTGTGTGCAGAAGGTGAATGGAACCAGAAGGAGTAGATGGATGAAAATTTGGGATGGGGGGGGGGGGGGGGGGGGGGGGGGGGGGGTAGTTGTTCAGGTTCAGCCAGGTGGATGAGCATGTTGGTAGAGGGGAACTGATTGGATCTTTATTGTAGAAAGAAGTGGAGGTCTTTAAAAATTACTTGACGGCGGGGTTGGAGATCTATAAATATCAGAAAGCCCCAGTGTCATCGCCTTCCCCCCTGCTTGTTCCCTCCATGCTCAACACACACATTTCATCCACGAGTTCTTCTGACCGTCCTCCAGCCATTTTCTGTTCCTATCGACCTCCATCCATCATTCACCTGTTTCTGCCTCTCAACTCCACACCATTTCCTAACCCACCCAGCTCCTTATGCCCATCATCCTTTACCAATCTGTCAATTTCCTCTTGTTTCTGTCTCACCATTCCACCTCTCCTTCATACCATCTTCATTCTCTGGCTTTGAGTTTCAACCCAAAACATTAAATATTCCTTTCTACCTACAGAGTCTTCACGACCCACTGAATTCCTCCAGCAGATTGTTTGTTGCTCCAGTTTCCAGCATCTGCTGTCTCTTGTGTCTCCAAGCACAAAGTATATTGTTTCTGCCCAAGAGATCAAAAGTGGATCTGCACAAAAATCTAAAAATATTGCAGGTCTGGATGAAGTTCGAGAGACTCAGAAGTATTTTAAAGTATGAGAATGTTATTATCAATGCATCATCAAACAGTGAGAAGCAAAAAATATGATCAGCAGCAGCATCCCATATGACCTTTTGGCCTGTTTAGTAAGAATGTGTCTGTTCGTTGGTCTCAACCCTTGATTTCCATGTAGTCCACTATCTAAGCACAAGGGTGGTGGCCGTACAGGTTATGAGACTAAGGGAATTACAATACAGTATGGACTTCATCAGTTCCCGAAATCTATCCAGCACCCTCATTTGCCTCATATTACACAGGATTGTAACAAGCATTTCAATATGCCAAGCTCCTTCTTCAGCAGTTTGTTGAGATCAAGGATGACATACTTCCATGTCATTTTTTTTTTCTGAGATGGATAATGAGGCCTATGTGGGAACCACAAAGTCTTCCAGAGATTAGCGAGAAACTATTTTGTGGGTAAATAGTTTGGGGGGTCTTGCACTCCTTCTGCAGCTTAAGCAAGGCTTCTGTACGTTTCCTGTTCCTGATGCAAAGCCTCTGTGTCCTGAATATTCCTTTTCCACTTTGAGCAACCATGAGCCAGAGGTTCCCAGAAATCAGTGGGGATGTTGCATTTCTTCAACGGAGCTTTGAGAACATCCACACAGAGCAATTTACCTACCAACCGGTATGTTGTTGGGATGTGGGAGGAAAACTACGAGATTAAAGCAGAAAATGCAAACTCCACCTGGACACACGAAAGATCAAGATTGATGACTATCAAGTTCACATTTATCGGCACGTGCACCAATTAAGATACAATGATATTTGAGTTACCATACAGCCATACAAGTACAAAAAGAACACAATACACAATAAATTTAACCTAAACATCCACCACAGTGGAATCAACATTCCTCACTGTGATGGAAGGTAATAAAGTTCAGTCATCTTCCTCCTTTGTTCACCCATGGTAACAGGGCTTTTGAACCCTCAGCACTGCCTCTGCCGATGGTCCGCTGTTCAAGCCCTCTTGGCGGGATGATGGAAACTCCGGCGTCGGAACGGATCGAAACATGGAGCTCTCGAGTCGAGTCGGCCTCGTCTTACAGGATAATGCGGCTTCACGGTGTTAAACGTCCACAGGCCCCGCAGTCGGAGCACTCCCACAGCGATCCTCGGCAAAGGATCGCACCGCGCTTGCGACTTGAAGCTCCGGGCCAGTCTCCTGGAAAGGCTGCAACAATCCAAGTTGTTGGGCAGCAGGGGAGGTGGCGAAAGGTCACATCTGCGTCGATGTAGGTGACTGAAATATGATTCCCCCTATACCACCCACCCCCCACATAAAACATACCGAGAAACATTAAAACATACATTTTAGACACACTAGAAATAACAAAAAAAGTCGAAATGACATACAGGCTGCTGGCGAGGCTGCCATCGCGGCAACACCCAGTGGGAACTGAGAGAGCAGCACTTCCTACTGTGCATTTCTGTTGCCCCTTTCTCTCTGGTCCTCCTCCTCTTTCCCTTTTTGGCCATCTTAATCGTTTTACAATTAGTTTCAAAGAAAAGTAAAATATATGACATATGCTCCTCTTTTCAGTTTTTTAATCTTTTCTCATTCCAGCTCATTTGCTTGTAAACATTTATTAATCTATTAACTTAATCTACCTCATAAATCACTTTTACATTTAATATAGCATACTTGTTGCTTGAAATAATTGTAATGCATGAGACGTTGACTTACACAATACATTTTTTTTCGTTTTCTCATCTGATGCCAACAGAACATTTGGTGTTTAGCGTTAATTGTGCCATTGCACCCAGTCTGCCAATTTTCTTTCACTAAGTTCAAGATGAATGTTAGGAATCACTGATGGTTGGAAAATGGATGGAGAGATGAAAAGTCAACGATTATTTAAAGCAAAACACTTTTGAAAACCATTCCAATACAACTCAACCTTCAGCCTATGTATTGAAAGTACACATAGAGCAATGGTACTTTAATGAAATTCCATTATCAATTGATATTGAAGAAAGATTTCCGAGTTAAGATGATATATGACTTGGAGAGAAAAAATGTACTCAATGATGTCATCAGCTTCTTTGGATGTTCAGTCACTCTATACCTACATCCCCTACCAGAAAGGTCTTTAAGCCCTCCGTTTCTTCCTCAATCGCAGAACCAGCTAATTTTCATCTACTAACACTCTCCTCCGCCAAGCAGAGCTGGTCCTTACCCTTAACAACATCTCCTTCGACTCCTCCCACTTCCTCCAAATCCAAGGCCTCAGCTATGCCTGCCTCGTCGAACAATCACTGTTCTAGGCATACACTGGTCCTAAGCCCGAACTCTACCTCCACTACATTAACGACTGCATTCCTGACGACAGTACAGGCCCGTCAGCCGCGCATGCTCAGTTTGGTGGAATATTGTGTTGGGGGAAAGGGACCCAACAGGTCCGCGCTTGGTCTAGTATCTAAAGGGCTCGTCCCACTTAGGCGACTTGTTTTGCGAGTGCAGGCAATTGTCATGGTTTTGTTGAATCGCTGAAAAGTTGGCATCTTAAGCGGCTGTCCCACTGCGGCAACCTAATCTGCGAGCTCAGGCGAGTATTCCCTCGACTCACTCGCAGCATGGTCGACACGTGGTCCTAGGAGGTTCTATGAGGTCACTGGAACTCTCCTTCATGCTCGAGGGAAGGTCCTGAATACTTTTTCAGCATGTTGAAAAATTTTCCGCAAGTAAGATTTGGTTGGCATGGTTCTTTTGAACTCGTAGTGCAGTGGAGTGGGGTCGCTATTTAGTTACAGGCATAGCTATTTAGTAGGCAATCTTCTTCGCTAACCTGGTATTTTGATTGGCCCATTGGGGTTTTCAGGACCAAGGAAAACCGACCGGTAGATAAAATGGCCACTAAACTTTATTATTCTTCTTAAAAGTGTCTCCACTCCTTCTCCCCCCCCCCCCCCCCCCCCCCCGCGGTCTCTAAAGGACTTAATGTTACTGTGCAGCCATCTTGCTCATCGCGGGTGTGAATTTCAGACAGCGCTCCCCCGCTTTCCCTGACCCCACCTTTGCGATGTGTTTGTGTGTGTGTGCATCCGGTCGATCCAGCTCACGGTTTCAATGCAGGCTGTCGATCCAGCTCGAGGTTTTCCAGGCGAGTGCCTTCGAGGTTGAAGACACTCTTTTTAACTCGCAGATTAGGTCGCCGCAGTGGGACAGCCCCTTTACGACTATGTAGAAGACCTCCTATGACTATATAGAAGACTTCCTAGGACTATGTTGAAGACCTCCTATGACTATGTAGAAGATCTCCTACAACATTCTACGACTATGTAAAGGCCAAGCTACGACTATCTGCAACTTAATCGCCGATGCACTCGTGAAATTTGGAGACCCAATAGTGGGGACTGAAGGTGACCACCTTCGACTTACAGCCGACTACACCCACGATCACAGAAAGCAAACTACGACAAGCTACGACTGGCTACAGCTCAAAAGATCACCTAAAGCAATGACATCATGGTTACAGTGTTATTTCACTATAAAATGGCTTGCAGGGTGTTGTGTAAAATCATTCGGAGCCACGTTTGCAAGGGAGGAACTCGTGAAGAAAATGCTTGCAGTAAAAATACAGTTGCTGCTGCTTACAGCAGCCCTTTTGCTTGCACAGCCAGAAGGCAGAAGGACAAGAACAAGGGTGAAGAGGAAGCCCAAGAAGAGGTCTCAGTGGGTGAAGCCCCTCTTCCAAAGGAGATTCAGGTTGGGCCAGTATGAAAACTTGATAAATGTGCTGCACGAAGGAGGTTTGGCTGCTTTTAATAACTTTATCAGAATACCATCTGAGCTGTTTCAGGAGCTGAAGACAATGGTGGGCCCTCTCCTGGAGACCTATATGAGGAAGCCACTGGAAGCAGGCCTGCGCCTAGCCATTCGCCTTCCGCTACTTGGCATCAGGAGACTCATACAAGACCCTCTCCTACAACTTTCTTGTGGCCCACAACACCATCAGCAAGATTGTCCGAGAGACCTGCGAGGCCATTATTTAGGTTTATGAAGATGAAGTGATGGACTGCTCTAGTGCACCAGATGACTGGAAGTGAGTGGTGCAGGACTTTGAGAAAAGATGAAACTTCAAGCACACATGTGGGACAGTGGATGGCAAGCATGTCGCCATCCGGTGTCCACCCAAGGGAGGGTCAAAATACTTCAATTACAAGAAGTTCCATTCCATCGTACTCTTAGCTGTGGTGGATTCAAACTATAACTTCCTGTTTGTAGATGTGGGCACACCTGGCAGTGTCACAGATGGTAGGATCTGGAGAGAGACCTCCCTTGGGAAGGCACTGGAAGGAACAGCAGGCATGCCTGATCCAGCACGTCTGCCAGTAGAAGACAACCCTGACGTACACTACACACTGGTTGGTAATGATGCCTTTCCACTCGGGTCATGGATGATGAAGCCATACTCTCACAGGCGGATGACAAGTGAGCAGAGAATATTTAATTACAGGCTGTCCAGGGCTAGGAGGGTTGTCAACAACGCATTTGGCATCCTTGCCAGCAGATTTAGATGCTTGCTGACTATGATGGAGCAGGAGCCCAAGAATGTGGAGACAATTGTGTACACAGCACGTGTCCTCCACAACCTGATCCGTATGAGAGGTGCAGCAGCAGCAGCCATGGCGGAGGGTGACCGAGTGGACAACCAGACAGGAAACAAAACACCAGGTGCATGGAGAACTCGAGTACAGGCTGCACCTATGGTGTCACTGGACCGATTGCCAGGAAACACCGGCAAAAAGAGTGCCAAGGAGCAGAGAGACCATCTCTGCTCTTACTACAACTCAAAACTGGGCAGTGTACCATGGCAGAATGAAATTATTTGAAGAACAGCAGCAAACATCACACACCACAAACTGACAAGAAAATTCACTTTTCAGGTACATTCTCATCCTGCTGAAATAGTTTAATTCGAAGTGAAGTGGACTTATTGAACTTCTGTTTCTGTTTAAATTAAAAAAACATTTTTGCAAATATCTGTTCTAAATGCAGTGCTTTGCTTGCCTCTGTTTGTTTGATTAATGGAAATATATGTATTTTTAAATTATTCTAAAAGCATTGCATTGCTTGTTTTATTGTTATAACTTTTGCTTGTGTTTTATTGTTTAGATTAATCAAAAAATATTAAAATAATATTATTTTAAAAACAGTTCATTGCTTTTGTTTTCTTTTTATTTTTAGATTAATCAAAATGTATATAAATGTGTTCCTTTAAATTCAGTGTATTGCCTGTTTTAGTGTTAGATTTATCGAGATGTATATATTTTTTATTTTAAATTCAGTGCGCTGCTTGTTTTAGTGTAAGATTTATCGAGATGTATAAAAATAAAATATTTTTAAATGCAGTGCATTTGAAGTGCTTGTGTCTGTTTTCGTCATCAAAATAATTGTGTAAGGTCAAACTGTAAATACAGTGCATTCCTTCCTTGCTTTTGTGTGTGTTTCAATGATCAAAATATATGAGAAATGAAATGAGATATAAGTGGTGACATGAGGGACTACATTAAAAAAAAGTTATATTCACACATAAATTTGAGGTTAAAAATTCTTATAAACAAGCAAATGTTGATAACAACATTTTTTACAAGTAATTTTAATAAACCTAAATAAACTTAAGAACTTCAAAATGTATCTATAAAACCCCAAACAAATAACTTTTCCAAACAATGAGCATTAACATAACCATCGACATCAAAGACAAACTCAATTTTGCCCCTGATCCATGGTGTTATCCCCTCGTGCTACTGCTGCTTGTCTGTGTCATTCATGTATATTGTAGTCTGAGTAATCAGCTGCAAGTGAAGATAACACAGATCTTGCAGGCTGCAGATATGTCTGTTGTGGTATCACAACAGACTGTCTCTGAGAAAAGAAATATCAAGATCAATTGAAAGGCAAAAACAATGAAGACCCTTAAAAGCTGCGAGTGACAGAGATTTTGAAGTCAAAGTAAACTGACAAATAGTTTTATGTCTTTGTGGTCCCGTCATGGACTATTTTTGAAACACAGAAACATTATGATTGGAAGGAAAGTAAATGAAAAAATCTTAACAAGCTGTGATTGACAAATAATTAAAGGCCAAACTAAACTCGCATTTTAAAAAAATGGTATACCTGGTGAGCCTACAGATGTGGTTGTGCCCCCATTTGCATGTGTTGTGCTTGTCCCATCACTGACTGTTTTTGAAACACAGAATCATATATAAGTGGAACTCAAATAAAATTAAAATACCTCACTTAGGAGTTGTGTGGCAATGAATTGCAACTATCAAAGCGTTTATTATATTTTGATACCTGTTCAACATATTGAAATTGTTGCTCCATCGGAGACATCGGGCGTGGTGCCATCTGCTGTCATCCCACATGTGTGCATCGGCTGCTCAGACTACAACACACATGAAATCATTGTGATTATTTCATCTAAAAAATAAATTTTAAGGACAAATATTGCAGCCTAACGTTGACAGAATGACTGACAAATGAAATGACATATTGACCTGTTCGCAGAAATCCATGTCATACGTCAGAAGCCCTCTGGTGAATCTGAGCATATGCAAAGGGCTAATAAATCGGTTTACGCTTTGGATATTATTCAACCTTTAGTGTCCTTGTGTTGGTGGCATCCTGTTTAATTCAGTTGGAGTCTTTTGCCTGTTGCATAAGCTGCGACATAAATGACCATGTCAAAAGTACAACGATGGATGGATGGATTGATGAACGAGAAGATAAATATGCATAATTTTTACACAAGGTACTTACATTCCTGATCAGTTCATTCTGATCTGCCTCTCCGTCATCATCAGTCAGATGTGGGGTGGAGGCTCCACTGCGGCTGGCATTTGCCATCCTCCTTTTTGAGTGCTGCTGACTGGTGGAGGGGGTAGTTACAGATGTCTCCCCAAGTGAATCCTCCACCTCTACACAATGCACACTGGGCAGTGGCATCCTCTTGTTAAACTGGAAGGAAAAAAAAATGTTTAAAATGTGTCAAGTCCATCAAGACAAACTATTTTAGAAAAATTACCTTCTTGGTGCAGTTCCTACTCTCCACTCTCACAATGTGTAAATTTATGAAGGACCATTTAATGTATATCCACTGCTGCCTCGTGGTGAATTTAGTTCCAGCAGACCCTGACTTTGTCCCCCAGGTAGACAGACAGCTTGCCATATATTGTTCACTGGTTCTTTATCCACTGGCAGAGCTGGTCATCTGTCCAAAAGAAAAAAATACCTGTGTGAATTGCCTGCCTGCCTGCCAGAGATTGGAAGAGGTATTGCAGACAAAGTTGGAACTTTAAAAGTAACGTAACTTGTGACCAAAGATACTAGAGCGGCACAAACTAGACCACTCAATGCAAAATCCAATGGACTGACGTGTCGTTCGCAACATAGCGTAACTGCCGCCATTTCAGTAAACCCGACCCCGTCTTTGACCTGTAATTCAGTTATGCGTTCAGTTAAAACGGTACATACCTTGTAAGGGTGGAACTGCAGATGCTGGTTTAAACCGGAGACAGACACAAAAAGCTGGAACAAATCAGCGGATCAGGCAACATCTCTGGAGAAAAGGAATAGGTGATATTTCGGGTGGACTTTTTCGATAGCTGCCACGACCCGTTTGATGTCACCCTTCACCCTGCTCCTGGTCTGAGCCCGCACCGATCTGGCGGACATGCTGTGCGTGTGTGTGTCTGTTTGTTTGGCGGAGTCTGAGGGGAGAAGCGCGGGCCCCAAGAGCGAGCGAACGCGCGGACAGACGGACGAAAGCAAAGATAGAGCAGCATAGATGACATTTCGGGTCGAGACCCTTCTTCAGACTGACAGTGAAGGGAATAGGAAATGGGAGATATAGGCATATCTTCACCTATGTCACAAAATGTCACCTATTCCACTCTATGATCTTTGCTTTCGTCTGTCTGTCCGTGCGTTCGCTTGCTCTTGGTGCCGGCGCTACCTAACTCTTAAATCCATCCAGTGATTTGGCCTCCACTGCCCTCTGTGGCAGGGAATTCCACAATTCTCTGGGTGAACATTTTTTTTCTCACCTCAGTCCTAAATGGCCTCCCCTTTATTCTAAGACTGTGGCCCCTGGTTCTGGACTCGCCCAGAGGTCTTGTGCCCCAGTGAGGTAGACCGCTCTTCCCCCTGCTAATGCACACACAGAAAGAGAGCAGAGAATGATCCCAGCCTAACCCAGGAGCCTTGTCACCCAGATAAAAAAATGCGTAGGCGTCATTAATCTAAGTTCTCAAATTGAATAACTTTCAATACTGAATCAGAATATACTTACTGTATGAGATGCTGTCCAGCTCCTCTCTTTGATACTTAAAACAGGTCTTCATTCATGGTGGTGCAGCAGTAGAGTTGCTGCCTGACAGTGAATGCAGCGTTGGAGACCCGGGTTTGATCCCGACTACGGGTGCTGTCTGTGCTGAGTTTGTAAGTTCTCCCCGTGACCTGCGTGAGTTTTCTCTGAGATCCTCCCACACTACAAAGATGTACAGGTTTGTAGGTTAATTGGCTTGGTGAATGTAAAAATGTCCATAGTGGGTGTAGGATCGTGTTAACGTGCGGGGATCGCTGGTTGGCGCGGACTTGGTGGTCTGAAGGGCCTGTTTCCGCTCTGTATCTCTAAACTAAACTAACAGGGGAGAACACTGGACCTTCTTGGTCAGTTTATTATTTTACACTTATACACATTACACAGATCACGGAGTGTGAAATAAAGCTGGCAAGCCGAGGTCATGCGAGAAATGGAGGAAAACGGGAGACGATTTTATTCAGCAACTCCAGTTTTGTTACTGACAGTTACTGACAGTTCTTTAGTAACTTTTCAGTTTCTTTGTTGAACTAAATTAAGGCGAATGTTGCAATCAAAAGCGCTTGAACTCAGATGTTCTGGCAGAACATCTATCCTGTGTTACGAAACCTAACTTTCAGGGGATTTAAATCTTGAGTTCAACTTCTACCTGAATTTAATCGATTTACAAAAGCCTTGAGGTCTGAAGAAGGATCTCGACCCGAAACATCGCCTATCTCCTTCGCTCTTTAGATGCTGCTGCACCCGCTGAGTTTCTCCAGCTTTTTGTGTAACCCTCGATTCTCCAGCATCTGCAGTTCCTTCTTTAACAAGTTCTCCCTGCAGTCCGTTTCTTAAACACCTTTACGTTTTGTGCTTTTTTTGACAGCCAAGTACTTTAAATGCCATTTATTGCATTGTAGCAATGATAGGCAATGATTTGATAAAAGGTTAAACCTGTTTTTTTTTATTGCAAACACACAGCGGTTAATTACATGACAAGACATCACCATGTCACTTACGCACAGCACTGTGCTTGAAAAAAATACCAGGTACGTTGCCTGTGGCTGGAGTTTGCAAACAAATGAATAAGTTGTCACAATTCATTCATTTAGGTGGGGAACACATCTGAGCAGAATCTAAGAATCGAGCGGCGTCCCAGAGAAGCATGCAGCTACATAAGAGACACGGAGAAGCTGATCATCGGGGCAGTTCTGTCCATGGTCATGGGAGGCTTTTTATAGTTTAAAACAAAACTGCATTACATCATTTTTATCCATGTGATGATTTTTCCACACGTCGATAGTCGTTGGCTCAAGAGTAACTCGGGAGAGGAACTTGGTACATCGCAGAAATGAGAAGTAAACAGCAAACTTAGACATACACGTAGGAACTCGGTTAAACTCGTGAACATAAACTTGGAATCTCGTAGACAACCACGAGCGTGATTTTTTCTTTCACTCGGGATCACTCGTGGGTGTACTCGCACCATGAGACAGGGCTATTAATTGCCTGCCTACCAGCAAGAGAATGGAAGAATTACTGAAGATAAACAAAGTAGGAGCTTTAAAGCAAATATAACCTGTGCTCATTGCCTGCCTGCATATTTAATGTAGGAGGTACTGCAGACAGAGTTGCAACTTCAAACTAACCTGTGAAAGTTCCCTGCCTGTCTACAAGAGAATGGAAGAGGTGCTGAAGATAAACAAAGTAGGATCTTTGAAACAAATACATCCTGTGCTAATTGCCTGCCTACCTGCAAGAGAATGGAAGAGGTATTGCAGACAAAAATTATGAACTTTAAATCCAAAGGAACCTGTGAAAATTGCCAGCCTGTCTGCAAGAGAATGGTAGAGCTACTGAAGCTAAATAAAAGCAGATACTTACAGTTGCAGTCAGGGAACTCCATAGCCTTTTCCTGGAGTAATTTGGTCTTCTTCATCCTCATCCTGTAGGCTTTGTTGTCCTTATCGTACAGGAGCGGGTTGCATTGAGTCTCCTTCCTATTCCCTGGTGAAGGTATAATGCCAAACCATCCTCCAGCTCTTCCTTACTACAATTGAGGCATCAGTGTCTGATGCTGTATTATTAGACAATAGGTGCAGGAGTAGGCCATTTGGCCCTTCGAGCCAGCAATGGTATTCAATGTGATCATGGCTGATCATCCCCGAACAGTACCCCTTTCCTGCCTTCTCCCCATATCCTCTGACCGCTATTTTTAAGAGCCCCATCTAGCTCTCTCTTGAAAGCATCCAGAGAACCAGCCCACCACCCTCTGAGGCAGAGAATTCCACAGACTCACCACTCTCTGTGAGAAAAAATGTTTCCTCGTCTCCGTTATAAATAGCTTACTCCTTATTCTTAAACTCTGGTCCCTGGTTCTGGACTCCCCCAACATCGGGAACACGATTCCTGCCTCTAGTGTGTCCAAGCACTTAACAATCTTATATGTTTCAATGAGATCCCCTCTCATCGTTCTAAACTCCAGAGTGTACAAGCCCAGCTGCTCCATTCTTGCAGCATATGACAGTCCTGCCATCCCGGGAATTAACCTTGTAAACCTACGCTGCACTCCCTCAATAGCAAGAATGTCCTTCCTCAAATTAGAGGACCAAAACTGACACAATACTCCAGGTGTGGTCTCACTAGGGCTCTGTACAACTGCAGAAGAACTCTTTGCTCCTATATTTGATTCCTTGTGTTATAAAGGCCAACATGCCATTCGCTTTCTTCACTGCCTGCTGTACCTGCATGCTTACTTTCATAAACTGATGTACAAGGACCCCCTGATCCCGTTGTACTTCCCCTTATCCCAACTTGAACCAATTTAAATAGTAATCTGCCTTCCTGTTTTTGCTACCAAAGTGGATAACCTCACATTTATCCGCGTTAAACTTCATCTGCCATGCATCTGCCCACTCCCCCAACGTGTCCAAGTCACCCTGCATTCTCATAGCATCCTCCTCACAGTTCACACTGCCACCCAGCTCTGTGTCATCTGCATATTTACTGACACAGACACAGCAGCAGTGCCTATATTGCAGGCTTTAAATCAGCCTGTCCAGGATGGTTGTGTGGTGGGGTGGTGGTGGGGACATAGCCTACCTCACTGGTCTCCTCCTGTAAATACTCCTGGGCGCCCTCCTCCTGGGCTTCCTCCTCCTGGGCTTTCTCCTCCTGGGCCTGCAACACCTGCCTGGTGGGTTTTGTTGAGGGTTGTGCATTGACCCGGTGCTGTTGCTTTCTCCTCGGAGCCAAGTCTCACACCGTCTGATGCACTGGAAGAAAAATTGCACAATGACCGCGCACTGGAGTGTCAGCGCATCACGTGATACTGTTCACATACCTTTTTGGCCGCAACGAGCCATTGGAACGAGCAAAGGCGATTTACTGCTGGAAAATTAATTAATATGTGATGTATATCAGTTAAAACTAATACTCAGCTACTTACTCATACGCCAAAATAAATTCCTAACTGGAGGGGAATGCTGAGCCCCTCAAAAGGGAAAAAAATTTTCACGTTTTGTTCTGTTTAGCTTTCCTAACTCCTTAAGGTGCGGGACTATTTTAATATCTAAAATCTTATATTAATTATAGCATCTACAGGATACTGTAAGGAAGTTAACTCCAATTTAACCACTGATAGATGGTATTTGTTCACAACATTCTTTTTTGTTGTAGTTTTCTTTGTGGTTTCTCTTTTCTTCCTTCTGAACTTTTTAATAAATAGGTATACATCTTGTACTAGAGGACATTTTTCTTGGAGATATCTGGGGAGGGGAGGGTTAAAGGGCGAGGGCCTCACTCATCCTACATTTAAAAGAAATATTTTAATTATTGTGTTGGACCATTTAACTCAGCAGAGACCATACTTTTTGATATGCAAGATGACGTAGCTAGAAAAACAGGGGGGGAAAGGAATTACATTCTGTAGTTGGAACATCAGGGGTGCTAATGAACCAATAAAAAGGGGTAAAATACGAGCCCACATAAAATCTCTTAATACTGACATCATATTCCTTCAGGAGGCCCATCTCAAGAACAAAGCACTTAACAGGCTGAGGGCTAGGTGGATTGGACAGTTATATCACTCTACATTCTCTTCTAAAGCCAAAGGAACTGGAATTTTAATTCGTAAAGGTATTCCATTTAAACATAACTCCACAATAGTTGACAAGGAGGGCAGGTATACTATAGTATCCGGTGAATTGTACTTAACTTCATTGACGCTGGTGAACATATACGCTCCAAATTTTGATAACCTCCAATTTTTCAATAAAATATTCAATTTAGTACCAGACGCATCCGAGTCCAATTTGATAATTGGGGGAGATTTAAACTGTGTATTAAACCAATACCTAGATAGATCTTCATTTCAAAGAAAGATTACATCCAAGTCTAATGACCTTAAACATTTATATAAACAATACAAATATAAAGGATGCATGGAGGATTGCCAATCCTTCAGGAAGAGAATATTCCTTCTACTCAGGTGTTCATAAAGTATATACACGGATTGACTATTTCCTGGTTGACTCTAAACGTCTGCCCCATACATACAATCCAAAATATCACAATATTATTATTTTGGATCATTGCCCTCTTACATTTTGTATAAAATGGAAGGAATGGAAAATTAGCAGCCGTGCTGGAGATTTAACCCACAAATACTTGCCGAGGCTAGTCGTTGTGACTATCTGAAGGAACAGACAAAAACATTTTTGAGCTAAACGACACTCCTTGTATTTCTCCATCCTTGCTCTGGGAAACTTTTAAAGCCCATCTTAGAGGCTGCATTATTTCATACCAAGCCTTTCAAAATAAGAAAAAATAGGGCAGAACAATTGGAATTAGAAAAACAAATAAAACACTTAGACTTAGAAAATGCGGCTGACCCGTCCATAATAAAACACAATAAGATGGCTGCACTCAAATTCAAACTAAACCAGATACTTTCAGCAGGAATCAGCGGGGCATTTCAATATACTAAACAAAAATACTTTGAATTCTGCAATAAACCACAAAAACTTTTAGCACGACAACTTCACAAATTAGAGAATCACCGTACTATACATAAAATTAGATCAGAAAAAGGTGAATTGCTCTCAGTGCCGAAAGATATTACCGAAAGATTTTTACAATTTTATCAAACCCTATACTTGTCACAAACAACAGCCGACTCAACGAAGATGAAGAGCTTTCTTGATAAGTGCAACCTCCCATCCCTCAGTGAGATGGAATGGGAGGAACTAGGTGCAGAGATAACAATAAAGGACATTTCAGAGAACATTAAATCACTGAAAAATGGAAAAAACCCCGACCCCGACGGGCTCAATAACAAATTTTATAAAAAATGTAACACCATAATTTCTGCATGCCTACGAGGCCTCTATACTCAAGCATTCAAGGAACAGACCTTACCACAGACATTTGCAGAATCAATTATTACGTTAATTCCTAAAAAAGATAAAAAATCTCGAAGAGCCGGGATGCTATAGAGCAATTGCCCTCTTAAATACTGACCAGAAGTTCTAGCCAAGAATTTGGCTCATAGACGTAGCCTAATCATTGGCAAATTAGTACACCCAGACCAAACCGGGTTCATACCTAAACGACACTCATTTCATAATTTGAGACGTTTGTTTAATATAACGTATTTGCAGAGAATACCAAACGCATACATGGATACAATACTAAACATACTTTGAATAAAATTTCCCTATAAGCAGATGACAAACTCCTATACATTACTAACCGTCAAATTAGTATTCCAGATATATTAAATACTAGACTAAGTGGAACCTGCTGGGTCCAAGCATCACACAGGGGCCTGGACCCCAACGCAATAATCCACCTCCACCAAGTCCAATATTGGTGCTTACTGGAGCGCTAGTATGGGTGTTGTGGGCTGAAGGGGCTGGTTTCCAGAGGTCTAGTATGGACATTGTGGGCCGAATGGATGCTTGGGCTGCTCGCTCAGTTGGCTGGCAGTTGACTCACGGCTATTCCTTGAAATTCCATTTCAAGCAGGGTGCAAGGGCGCCAAATTCAAGTGCAGTTTCTTAGCACTTCAAGCAGGGTGCAAGGCCACCAAATTCAAGTGCAGAGACTGAGCCATGCCCACACTTCTGGGTTTTATAGTCCCTCCCCCTCTTCCCACCAGAAGGGGTGTGGCCTTCATGGCGTGATTGACAGGAGAGAGAATCTCAACATTTTGTAAACACTAATAACGCTTTTAGTTTTCATCGATGGGAAAAATCCTCGGCATCTGATGAGCGGAGGGGGACTCCGAGTAGGATGGTCAAAAATCACAGCCGTCCGTGGTAGCGTTTCTTCTAAAATCAATATAAAGTGCAAACAGGAAGTGGTCAAGATTAGACTTTTAATTATATAGAAGGCAAGGCAACTTTAATTCGGCAAGACAACTTTAATTAGGCAAGGCAACTTTAATTTGGCAAGGCAACTTTACTTCAGCAAGGCAACTTTACTTCGGCAAGGCAACTTTAGCATTTCCAAACCAAAGGCAACACAGCTTTAGCATTTCCAAACCAAAGGCAACACAGCTTTAGCATTTCCAAACCAAAGGCAATACAGCTTTAGCATTTCCAAACTATATTTTCAAACACATTAAGGACACTGACAGGTCAGTAAAACCACTCACAGTTTAGTAGACATGTGTTCAGTGTTATTCACAGCTCAGACTGAGAGACTTGACCATCTCGCTCCCCCATCTTGCAGAGACTGACTGAGGCACTCAACACTTCTGGGTTTTATCGTCCCTCCAGACGGGGCATGGCCTTCAGAAGAGAGAATCTCAACATTTTTTAAACACTAATAACTCTTTTATTTTTAATTGATGGGAAAAATCCTGTTGCCCTGCGCAGTGGAGGGGGACTGAGTATGATGGCCAAAAATCACAGCTGTAAGAGGCAGCGTTTTTTTCTAAAATCAATATACAGAACAACAGGAAGTGGTCAAGAACAGACTTTTAGTCATATAGATAACCAGTCTTTACTTGGCTTTTCCTTAACATCTCGATACTTATAAAACTCTGATCTTGGATGTGTATTTATTAGTGTGTGTGTGTGTGTGTGTGTGTGTGTGTGTGAGATTGTTTGTGTGTAATCACATATTCGCGAAAAAACAATACAATACCGTTTATTGTCATTTGAACCTCAAATGAAGTTTAAACGAAATTTAGTTTCTGTAGTCATACAACAATAAAGAACCAAGACACAACACCAACACAATTTACAGAAACATACATCACAGTGAATCTCCACCTCAGGTGATGTGACGGTAAAATTCCGTATTCCATATTCCGGTAGACATTTTTCCCGTGGATTCCAAAATCACTTTATCTGACAATGTCATGCTTTATTTTTTGAATTATTACTTTAAATGTTCAAAAATCTGACAACACTTTTGAATTTAAAAACCACTGTCTTTCGTTGATGATGTCACAATGGGTCTGCGCACTGTGTTCCACACGCTGCGAGTTACATCAACCCCATGACCAGCCCCCCCCCCCCCCCACCGGTTATTCAAAAGACACAGAAAGAACAAGCAGATCGTGCCCTGTACTGGAGCTCTCGGCTTGGCTCGGGTCTCGGCTCAGGACTCGGCTCGGGGTCGTCTCGGGCCACTCAGGTCCTCAGTCCCTCTCTCTCTCTCTCTCTCTGCTCCTTTCTCTCTGCCCCTCTCTCTGGCCCTCCCTCTATCTCTCTTTGCCCCTCTCTGCACTCCCCTCGCTCTCTCTGTCCCTCTTCCTCTCTCTCTCTCTGCCCCCTCTCTCTATCTCTCTGCCCCTCTCTCTCTCTCTCTTTCTGTCCTGTCTCTGCCCTCTCTCTGTCTCTGCCCCTCCCTCTCTGCCCCTCCCTCTCTCTCTGCCCCTCCCTCTTTCTCTGCCCCCCCCCTCTCTTTCTGTCCTCTCTGTCTCTGCCCTCTCTCTATCTCTGCCCTCTCCCTGTCTCTGCTCCTCCCTCTCTCTCTCTGCCCCTCCCTCTCTCTCTAGCTGCACCTGTGAGTTGGGGGCGATGCGTGAGTGGATAGGACGGGGGATGGGGTAAAAGGAGTGAATGAATAATATTAAATAATATCAAGGGGGGTGGTTAGTGTGTGTGTGTGGGGGGGGGGGGTGGTTAGTGTGTGTGTGACACCGCAGGCTGCCCCCCACCCCCAACCGCACATTGAGGGGACGGGACCCATCGGGTCCCACTTGGTCTAGTATCGTTCTGAAATTATGATGTGGCAATGCTGTTTGTGCAACTTTAATTACAAGGAACATAATTTTTGTATATTTCCCAGCAAATGAATGAAAATCATTAGGACGATATGTCGAATTTTATTTTTTTATGAACATGCACACGGGCGACCCCTAGTGCACAAATCTAAGTATTGGTATTTATTATTGTCACATACTGAGATACAGTGAAAACTTTGGGGACATGCCATCCAATCATACCATACAATACAGGCATATGCAAAAAAAAGGTAGTACAAAGAGAAAAATACCAGACTGTAGAATATAGTGTTACACTATAATAGCATTGCAGATAAAACAAAATTGTGAAAATGCAGAATATAAAATTCTAAGGGCCACAATGAAGTAAGTTGGGAGATCAGGACGACACCCTGTACTTCTGGGGGACAATTCAGTAGCCTGATAACAGCGGGGAAGAAGCTATTCACGAATCTGGTGGTACATGCATTCAAGGTTTTGTAACTTCCACCTGACGGGAGAGGGATGAAGAGGGGATGATTGGGCTTCTGGAAATGCCTAGTATTGTAATCTGAAGATTTTTATTAAATTTGATGCAAAAACAAACTGCTGGAAGAATTCAGAGGGTCAGGTGGGTTCTGTGTAAGTCGAGGCAGAAGCATCAAGGTAACAAATTGAGACACAAGAGATGCTGGAATCTTATAAGTAAGGAAGGTGATAAGTGGAACCAGGTAAGGGAAGGTGACCGGGTGATTAAACTAGGTAGAAAAGGGGACATGAGAACATGAAGTTAAAGTAGACCTTCCTTCCTTTATCAGATTGCAGCCTGGTGCTTCCACTTATTGCCTTCCAGCCTGTCTCTACCTCCACCCTCCCGTCCCCACCCTCAACCTGGCTCCATTTGATTTTTTCTCTCTCATTATCTGTCTCTGCCTATTACCCATCAGTTGCTAATTCCACCCCTCCCCCTTTTCACAACCAGACTCCATCCCCCCAGTTCTCCCACTCGTCTTACTGTATCTGACTACATTCTATCTTTGTCCCGCCCCTCCCCTCACATCAGTCATCAAGAAGGGTCTCGCCACGAAATGTCACCCATTCCTTCTCTCCAGAGATGCTGCCTGTCCCGCTGAGCTGCTCCAGCATTTTGTGTCTTCCGTCGACGCAACATCTCCCTCCTCACCATGATTCTGCCTAATGCCTGCCAAGCCTTGCCTCACCCCCCTCACTTTTATACACTGACTACTTTCCCTCTACATTCAGCCTGTCTGTTTTCACTAATGCTGCGCGACCTACTGAGTTGCTCCACCAGTTTGCTTTTTTGCACCAGATTTCAACATCTGCAGACTCGTGTCTCTGTTAAATTTGAGGTATTTATATTAATTTATTGTCACATGTAAAGCTTTGTTTGCATGCTATCCAGCCAAATCATACCATGCTTAAATACAATCAAGTCATCTACAAGTACAACAGATAGTGCAAGAGAAAAATAGGAGAATGTGGAATATAGTGGTGCAGTATTATAGCGTTATTGGTTATAGCGTTTAGCGTTATAGCGTTAGTGGTGCAGTATTGTAGCGTATTATAGAGAAAGAATCCAAGGTTAGCTGCGAGGCAGGTTGGAAGATTGGGATTACACCCTATTTTAGGGGAGGACTGTTCAGTAGTCTGATAACAGCAGGGATGATTTTAGATCATGTGATAGGAGCAGAATTAGGCCATTTGGCCCATCAAGTCCACGACATTCAATCATGGGTGATCCCTCTCTCCCTCCTAACCCCATTCTCCTGCCTTCTCCCCATAACTTGTGACACTTGTACTAATCAAGAATCTATCTATTTCTGCCTTAAATATATCCACTAGCGGCATCCACAGCCTACTGCGGCAAAGAATTCCAGATTCACCACTCTGACTAAAGAAATTCCTCCTCATCTCCTTCCTCAAAGTACGTCCTTTAAGTCTGAGGCTATGACCTCCTAGTCCTAGACTCTCCCACTGGTGGAAACATCCTCTCCACATCTACTCTATCCAAGCCTTTCACTATTCTGTTTGTTTCAATGAGGACCTCTTAATTCTTCTAAACTCCAGCGAGTACATGCCCAGCGCCGTCAAATGCTCATTATAGGTTAACCTACTCATTTCTGGGATCATTCTTGTAAACCTCATCTGGACCCTCTCCAGAGCCAGTACATCCTCAGATTTGCTGCCAAAAATTGCTCACAATATTCCAAATGAGGCCTGACCAGGTCCTTATAGAACCTCAGCATTACATCCCTGTTTTTGTATACAAGCCCTCTCGAAATAAATGCTAGCATTGCGATCGCTTTCTTTACTACCGATTCGACTTGCAGATTAACTTTTTGGGAATCCTGCACCAACACTCTCAAGTCCATGTGTACCTCCGATTTATGGATTCTCTCCCCATTTAGAAATAAATCTGTGCCTTTATTCCTACTACCAAAATACATGACTCCACACTTTGCTACACTATATTCCGTCTGCCACTTCTCTGCCCACTCTCCCAATCTATCCAAATCCTGCAGAGTCCCTGCTTTCTCTACACTACCTGCCCCTCCACCTATTTTCGTATCATCCACAAACTTGGGTACTAAGTCTTCAATCCCCTCATACAAATCATTAATATACAACACGAAAAGCAGTGGCCCCAGCACCAAGCCCTGCGGAACTCCGCTAGTCACTGGCAGCCAACCAGAAAAAGCCTGAAGACCAGTATAAACTATTCTGAAATCTGATGGTATGTGCTATCAAGTCTTTGTTTCTTTTGCCAGATGGGAGAGGATTGACCAGGGTGACGAAGGTTCTTAACTATGTTGGCTGCTTTCCCAACAGTGTGAAGTGCATAAACAGAGTCGATATTGGAGAAGCTGCTCTGTGTAATGGACTGGGCTACATCCGCAACACTCTGCAATTTCTTGCAACCTTGGGCAGACCTTTTGGCAATCCAAGCAGTGATCATCCCAATAGGATGGATACTATCTACAGTGCATCTGCAGAAGTTGGTAAGACCTGTTGGAAATATGCCAAACTTCCTTAGTCCTCTGAGGAAATAAAGGCATTGGTGTGTTTTCCTGGCCTTGGCCTCAATTTGTTGGTCCAGGGTAAATGGTTTTGAGTTGAGGTTACAGGTATTCTCAGTTGGGAATAGAGCTTGGGATTGCATGGCATTATGTCAAACACGCTATCATAACTTCAGACCTGGCAGCATACTCATGGTCTACTGTGCAGCAGCAATTTTGATCTTCCTAAATCTTCCTAAAATCTAGACTAATTGTAGGAGATACCTCAAGACACTGGGAGAAATATCACCAAAACTATGTCTGTAATCTGTTCCAAATTCAGTAGAATTCCAAGTAAACAAGTGTTTGTGTGTTTCCCCTTGGCCAACATACCAAATACTGATGCCTTAGTTACACTCAGGCACTTATATTGGGCAGGTGGAGTTATTCTCATGCCCAACACCTGACTCCCAAAACAAGCTGCTATTTGAGATGTACAATGAGAAGATTGTATTAACAGCCAATAGAGGGAAAGATTAAAATTATGTGAACAAAGCTTCCTTGAACAATGCAGGGTACACAAAAGGCTGGAGAAACTCAGCGGGTGCAGCAGCATCTAAGGAGCGAAGGAGATGGCGACGTTTCGGGTCGAGACCCTTCTTCAGACTTGAACAATGCAGCACTGTTACTTGGATACCTCTGGCCTATGACAATATGAAAGGACATTTGGGATGGAATTGAGACCTTCACAGCCATGGATTGGTTGCACAAAGAAACATAGTACTCTTAAAAATTACACCTGTCCAATGGCCACCACGTATCCAGTCTGTGGTTCCCACATCAGCCCCATCAACATTTCAGGACACCACAAAACTGGACCGGAAATCAAGTCAGCTGTAATCTGGGGGACTTGCTAAGAACGTCTACACATTGCTTAACCGATTTTAGTCACTCACACACACATTTTACATCGGAGAAAATTACAGCAGAGAGGCACACTACATCTTCAATTTGGTGGCACATGAAAGTTAAAAAAAACATTTCCAATTATGCATACGATATATGCTAATTGCCAGTATTTGCCCAAACAGAATGCTTCACCCTGTCTGTGAAATGTTAAAAAAAAAATTGCTAAGCCAGTACTTTTCACCTCTTTATGTCACCTGCAATTTAAGCGGCATGGCACCTGTAGAGAGCTTAATCCCACACATGTAAATACCTTAGTCTCACACAGGTTGAAGCACAAATATCTTTATTGTTCAGGTCCACATCATCTAAGCAGTACATCACACGTTCTCACTACTGCTGCTACTGGCAGGCAGTGGGTGAGTTCATACACTATAATATTATAATTAGGCGGAGTTATAATTACTAAGCATTCTAATTGGCTAACATGCAATAGACAATCTACAGCACCATCCACTTTCTATATCTTGCCCAAATTGGTTGTTCATGGTAAATGCTGATTAGCTAATCGGCAGAATAATCACCACAAACCCAAATCCAACTCAAGGGATAACTAATCCTTAGTTAACTGCTGATATGCTATCGTTAGCTCGTCATGTATGTTCCTGTAACATGCTTGGTCAATGTTACGCACTAAAAGCTACAAAGGATGTGTTTCTGTGGAAGAAATGAATTTAGAGGGATATTAATGGAAAATGAAAAGCAGAGACTTCGCAGATTTGCTTCGAGATTTTATTGCATATCATGGTGAGCTGGCTGCAGTAAAATACTCACCAGTTCTCTGACTTTACAGCAGAATTAGCCGACAATTATACTGCGCAATAAATAACTTTTGTTTACTTTTGTTAGATACTACTCTACAAAAATATTCCATCAACTGCAAGGGTGCCAATTATTTCATTAGTCATAACATACTTTTCGCTTGTTATTTTTATTAAACAACAGTTGGTTAATACAAGTCAAACACAATACAAGGGCATCTTGACATTATTCTATCTCACCTTTCAGGCGACCCGCGCTACAATAGACAATAGGTGCAGGAGTAGGCCTTTCGGCCCTTCGAGCCAGCACCACCATTCAATGTGATCATGGCTGATCATCCCCAATCAGTACCCCGTTCCTGCCTTCTCCCCATATCCCTGACTCCACTATTTTTAAGAGCCCTATCTAGCTCTTTCTTGAAAGCATGCAGAGAACTTGCCTCCACCACCCTCTGAGGTAGAGAATTCCACAGACTCGCCACTCTCTGTGAGAAAAAGTGTTTCCTCGTCTCTGTTCTAAATGGCTTACTCCTTATTCTTAAACTGTGGCTACACAAAAAGCTGGAGAAACTCAGCGGGTGCAGCAGCATCTACGGAGCGAAGCAGATAGGCAACGTTTCGGGTCGAGACCCTTCTTCAGACTTAAACTGTGGCCCCTGGTTCTGGACTCCCCCAACTTCGGGAACATGTTTCCTGCCTCTAGCATGTCCAAACCCGTAACAATCTTATATGTTTCAATGAGATCCCCTCTCATCGTTCTAAACTCCAGAGTGTACAAGCCCAGCTGCTCTATTCTCTCAGTATATGACAGTCCCACCATCCCAGGAATTAACCTTGTAAACCTACGCTGCACTCCCTCAATAGCAAGAATGTCCTTCCTCACATTAGGGGACCAAAACTGCACACAATACTCCAGGTGTGGTCTCACTGGGGCTCTGTACAACAGCAGAAGGACCTCTTTGCTCCTATATTCGATTCTTCTTGTTATAAAGGCCAACAGGCCATTCGCTTTCTTCACTGCCTGCTGTACTTGCATGCTTACTTTCATAGACTGATGAACAAGGACCCTCCAGATCCCATAGTACTTCCCCTTTTCCCAACTTGACGCCATTTAGAAACATTAAACTTAATCTGCCATGCATCTTAATAAATTTGTTATGTTATCTGCCCACTCCCCCAATCTGTCCAAGTCACCTGCATTCTCATAGCATCCCTTCTCTCCCCATAACATCCCTTCTCCGAGCCAATCATAAGCCCCCCCATTTACAGTAACATTTCTATGCTACTAGCAGTAGGGGGTGTGGGTGATCTACTGTAACTTCTCACAGAAGAAAAACAAGCTTCATTATCTCAACTATTTAATGTTTACATTTACCATCCACCCTTCAACACATTCCCAGACAAAGGGTAATACGTCTAATTTTACTTTGCCGATTCCCATTAACATCTACACCAGATCAAGCTAGAGCTGCCAATTGTCACATCCAAAACACCCTTTCGTTACCTTGTTCAATTCCAATCAAAATTAAGTAAGGAGTGATTAATTTTTCTTCCACAGTTTTATTATTTTAAAACTGAAAACACAATAGTTGTGAATTTGAATAGATATTTGGAATTGAAGTTGTCAACTCCAGATGTATTATGGATATTTCCCCACATCACTTGCTGATTTATAACCCCCACCACCACCACTAGTGCCATCCTTGCACTGTCCTGCCTCCCGAGACCAATTGGAATGAAACATTCTGCGCGATTTGTCGACGATTAATCGATAACATTTCTTTCGTCCACCACCTATCTTTTTCCCTCAAAAGCTGTGAAATAAATACGATCATTTTTGCCTTCAGTGACATGCGTTGGAATGCAAGAGGTTGAGCGCGTTACAATGTTGACGCCAGCCACTCTCCACGTTGCATCCACCTTTCATGCGCCCTGTCGTCGCCGTCGCCGATCTTTGGTCGCCGCCGCCATACGGCGCACGCGCACGGCGCAGTCACCCCCCCCCCCCCACCCAGGTGCCGGTTGGGGCGGCGGCGGCGGTGCGCACGCGCACGACTCGTGCAGCAGCGGAGTATTGCGAGGTACGCGTTGCTCATCCGCGGTCCAAACAGAAGGAGCCCAACCGTCAGCTGGGGAGCGAGCGGGCGAGCGAGCGCAGGGCGCGCCCTGCGGTGAGTAACGGGGCACCACCGGGAGGAGGGACCCGGGCAGGCGGGCGAGGAGGGGGAGAACCGGCAAAGTATAGTAAGGACCAACTGCAGGCAGAATCGGAGGGGCGTTTAGATGGGACGGCGATAACATCGGATAACATTGGGAGGGAACCGGTGAAGCATCGGTTACGTATTGGGAGGGCACCGATGTGTATCGGTGGCCGAAAAGGCACCGTGGGAATAACAAGGGGGCAACAGGCGCTCTGGAGGCCGGCGGGCGCATCGGGAAAACGAGTGGAATAGCGTTAATATCGGAAAACATCAAGGCCACCGGGGGCTGGGAGAAGCAGAGCAAGTTGAGGTCCGGGATCCTGCGGGAGTTCTGGCAGGCTTGGGGGTGAAGCTTGTACTGGGTGGACAAGGGAGTGAACGCATTGAATGAGGACAAGCCGGAGAGGCTGGGACAGGCAAGACCAATGAAAGGGGTTGGGCGAGTACTGGGACTGAAGACACCACGGACCAGTTTTGAAAACTGAAGCCTACTTGAATAGGGATGTGTAAAGTATGAATCCAGTAAACTGAGGGGAAATGGTCTGAAGTGTCGTCACCGGGAGAACAGATTTGCAGAGAGTGGAAGTGTTTTGAGAAAAGTATGTGTGTAAAGGCATCAACACCATCTCAGTGACGGACCTCAGTGGTATGTGAAGCGAGAAAGTTGGCGAAAATGTATTGTAATCGGTGAGTGGGTAAGGGGTAGCGGGTAGTTATGTAACCATGAAACCGATTAAAGGGGTGATGGTGTAACCAGGCAATAGGCGGAACCGTACGTTGATGCAACAAAGAAGCCCCCATAACAACAGACTGCACTCGGTGTGTCGGCAATGTAATAGATAAAAACAGTACATCTACGGAAATAGACAGATGTAAACGAAAATAGTATTCTGGTTGAATTTCTGCCGTGTTCAGAATTTTTTGAAATTTGATTGAAAATGTGATCTTGGTCTTGGTTGGTCATTACAAAAGAGTAACAGCACCTTACAGGTATTGCATGCAGCTGGCCGAAGATTGTATGCTCTAACCCATTGTTCTGTTGATCTGGAAATTGCATAATTGTTTATATTTTGAAATGCCAGTTGAGCTGGTTGTGCATAGACAATTGAGATCTGAGTCATGGAAGCAAATCATGATCTCAACCTATGTTTCAGAATGACCTCGCTGCTTAAAAATATAAATCAATCATCATTTATATAAAACTGTCTGTATACTGTGAAGAAATTACAATAAAAATATAAATAAATAAATATATTGGGCTGATGACAGTAATATTCATATTATAAGATTCAGATTCATATTTATTGTCACATGCACAGTGATATTTGAGTTACAATGCAGCCACACAATTAAAAATAACAGAACTAAACATAAACATCCGCCACAGTGATGGAAGGCAATAAAGTTCAGTCAGTAATCAGGCAATATAATCTCCAACATGCTGTAGCCTAAATACAGACCCTTGATATTCAGACCTATGAGCATCACCAAATCCCTCACTGTCTATATACTGGAGTTCCCATTGATCAGAAACTGATTTTAACCTCTCACATAAATAACGTGGCTATAAGAAGCATCTGTAGAGAATGATTTGCCTCCTGAAACTGTAGGACTTTTCATAGTTGACAGGCAATAAATTATTAGTTTGATGAAAGACCCTCCACTTGCCTGGAATAGTGTAGTACCAATAATTAATGAAGCAAAGCACCATCAAAAATAGTATATATTTCTTCCCCCTCTTATTTCTCTTTTTCCTCCGTCACCAACCACCCTAAGGATTCCCTTTCTCCACTGGCTACCTTATGTACCATTTACCAAAAGCTGAGTAATTACTTATCCTGACAGTACCTCACAATGAACCATGAATTCTTCCATTTAAAAAGGCAAGGACAGCAGATACAGAGGAGACACCATCTGAACAGGCTCCATTCCAAGTTGCGCACCATCCAGACTTTGAAATGTATTGGCAGTTGATCATCATCAATTCTCAATACAGACTCCCGACCCAACCAGACTGGAGTACCTGAATTGCTCATCCTGAAAATGCATTTTTTAAAATATTGTTGAGGTTGAATATTGTGGCTTCAAGCAGTTAGTTTCAATTTGAAGGGATGGGAATGGACAAAGGTACGAGGGACCAGACTGAATTTTTTTTTTGAGGTGCAGTAATTAAGGCAATTTTAAAAGGGAGATCTGAAGTCCTTGAGAAGCGGGGAGCAATTTGTAATGTCAGAGGCATTAAAGACACAGGAAATTTAGAAAGTTGACCCTTCAGATATGCTTGTGAGCAGTGGAATTGTCATAAAGGAAAAAATTGTGTGCCAAGGAAGTGGGTGAAAACATGAAACAAAAATCGAAAAAGACGCAGTCTCTGGGATATACCAAGGGATTGTGTTAGTGAGGGAGTGGGAAGGAGCAGGGTTAGTTGAATCAGTAGTTCTAATCTTGGGTACGTCCATTAATTTCTCATTATTAAGTTTCACCCCTCTTTTGCAACTCTATTACCTCTGCAATTGTTGGAGAGGGAGTGGCACAGTGGAGCAGCACTAAAGTTGCTGTCTTACAGTGCCAGAGACATGGGTTTGATCCTGACTGTGGGTGCTATCCGTACGGAGTTTGCATGTTCTCCCCTAGACTGCATGGGTTTTCTCTGAGTAATCTAGTTTCCTCTCACATTCCAAAGACTTGCAGGTTTGTAGGTTATAATTGGCTTGGTGTTAAGGATAGAACTAGTGGGTGTGGGTGATCACTAGTTAGCATGTACTAGGTGGGCCAAAGGGCCTGTTTTTACACTGCATATCTTAAAAAAAAAGAAATTTAAGTGATTATTTGTAATAAGGATAAAGAAAAGATGATCCTGCTGTAATTAGCTGTTAGGAGGAGGAATACAAATTCAAAGTGCTATCGATGCCATATAATGGGGCAGCTTACATTTCTGGGGAGGATGTTCCAAAATACCTTGATACAGAAACAACAAATTGTCTCCTTCAATACCGAGTATTGATTACTTGAGGGTCTGAGCTATAGGCAGAGGTTGAATAAGCTGGGAAAGTGCAACAATGAGAATTACGTTGCAGCATATTGCACAACATAAAACTGTTCTTTCACTTTCTTTTCAGTCTGATGCATTTGGCACATCAGGAAATGGCAATGCTAATTTGTAGGCCTCTCCCAGTCAGATTCATAGAGTCATACAGTGTGGAAACAGGCCCATTTGGCCCAACTTGCCCACACTGGCCAACATGTGCCAGCTACACTAGTCCCACCTGCCAGCATTTGGTCCATATCCATCAACCTGTCAGCAGGAACTGCAGATGCTGGTTTAAACCGAAGATAGACACAAAATGCTGGAGTAACTCAGCGGGACAGGCAGCATCTCTGGATAGAAGGTATGGGTGATGTTTCGGTTTGAAGAAGGGTCTTGACCCGAAACGTCACCCATTCCTTCTCTCCAGAGATGCTGCCTGTCCCACTGAGTTACTTCAGCTTTTTGTGTCCTATCCATGTGCCTGTAACTGCTTCTCAAATGTTGGGGTAGACTCAACTACCTCCTCTGCCAGCTTGTTCCATACACCTACCACCCTTCATGTGAAAATGTTACCCCTCGGATTCCTATTAAATCTTTTCCCCTTCACCTTAAACCCATGTCCTCTGTTCCTCGATTCACGTACTCTGGGCAAGAGACTGTGCATCTACCCGATCTATTCCTCTCATTATCTTATACACCTCTGTAGGATCCCTGCTCATCCTCCTTCACTGCAAGGAATAGAGAACCAGCTTACTCAACCTCTCCCTAAAGTTCAGACCCTCTAGTCCTGGCAACATCCCCGTAAATCTTCTCTGTACCCTTTCCAGCTTGACAACATCTTTCCTATAACACCGTGCCCAGAACTGAACACAATACTCTAAATGTGGCTTACACAACATCTTATACAACTGCAACATGACCTCCCAACTTCTGTAATCAATACTCTGGCTGATGAAGGCCAATGTGCCAAAAGCCTTTTTGACCATCCAATATACCTACGACTCCGCCTACGGGGAACTATGCATCTGCACTCCTAGATTCCTCTGCACTACAACACTACCATTTGCTGTGTAGGTCCTGCCCATGTTAGACTTCCCAATATATAACACCTCACATTTTTCTGCAGGGCTATAAATTAGCGGTTGCCCGGGTGCCAATGACCACTCAAAGCACCGCCGGGCACCAAAACACCTAGTCATTTTGCCCGACTTGGCAACCAGATAATGGTTTGTACCGAAGATAGACACAAAAAACTGGAATAACTGGGTCAGGGTGCATCTCTGGAGAAAAGGAACGCGACGTTTCGTGTCGGCGATGGTTGTGCGGGGCAAAGATACTAGGTGCAGGGTGACAAAGGGTCGGAGCGAATTACGTGCCCCGAACAGCGGCAGCAGTGGCCGCGACAGCGGCTCCATCTCATCTTCCTCCCACACCCCACCCGCCCTGATAACGGCCTCTGCTTGTAAATCCGCTAACGGCGATAACCGCTTTCAAAACAAACCCTCCCGCACTCCGAGGCCGCACCCTTCCTCCCTCCCTCCTCCTGGCCTCGGAGTGCGGGAGGGTTTGTTTTGAAAGCGGTTATCGCCGTTAGCAGATTTACAAGCAGAGGGTTACACAAAAAGCTGGAGAAACTCAGCGGGTGCAGCAGCTCCTAAGGAGCGAAGGAGATAGGCGACGTTTCGGGTCGAGACCCTTCTCCAGACTCAGACTCGGGTTACAAGCAGAGTCCATTATCAGGGCGGGCGGGGTGCGGGAGGAGGAGGAGATTCAGATTCAGATTCAATTTTAATTGTCATTGTCAGTGTACAGTACAGAGACAACAAAATGCATTTAGCATCTCCCTGGAAGAGCGACACAGCAAATGATTTGAATAAATAACAATAAGTGTTCGGGGGGGGGGGTGATTGGCAGTCACCGAGGTACGTTGTTGAGTAGCGTGACAGCCGCCGGAAAGAAGCTGTTCCTGGACCTGCTGGTTCGGCAACGGAGAGACCTGTAGCGCCTCCCGGATGGTAGGAGGGTAAACAGTCCATGGTTGGGGTGAGAGAGGTCCTTGGCGATGCTGAGCGCCCTCCGCAGACAACGCTTGCTTTGGACAGACTCAATGGAGGGGAGCGAGGAACCGGTGATGCGTTGGGCAATTTTCACCACCCTCTGCAATGCCTTCCGGTCGGAGACAGAGCAGTTGCCATACCAAACTGTGATGCAGTTGGTAAGGATGCTCTCGATGGTGCAGCGGTAGAAGTTCACCAGGATCTGAGGAGACAGATGGATCTTCTTCAGTCTCCTCAGGATGAAGAGACGCTGGTGAGCCTTCTTGATCAGAGTTGAGGTATTGTGGGTCCAAGAGAGGTCGTCGGAGAGGTTGACTCCCAGGAACCTGAAGCTAGAAACACGTTCCACCTCCGTACCGTTAATGTGGATGGGGTGTGCGTGCCGCCCCTGGACTTCCTGAAGTCTACAATGAGCTCCTTGGTCTTCTTGGAGTTAAGGGTCAGGTTGTTGTCAGCGCACCATGCTGCTAAGTGCTGGACCTCCTCCCTATAGGCCGACTCATCGTTGTTGCTGATGAGGCCAATCACCGTTGTATCATCTGCATACTTGCTTTCGCATACTTGCATCTGCATACTTGCTTGCTATCGCGGCTGCTGTTGCCACTGTGCGAAGCCCGTCATTCGCTCCGACTCGTCTGAAGCAGCTGCACCAAAGATCTTATAGCTATAGGATCTCTGAGCTGCACCGCTCAGCCCCGTACCTTGCTGCTGGCGGAGGCGGGGGCGAGGATTTCCCAACGGCCAAGGCAGCGGGGCGATGTTGTCCGAGGAGCGCTGACCTTCCTTCCTCCCCCCCCCTCTCTCTCTCTCTCTCTCTCTCTCTCTCTCTCTCCCCCTCCCCCTCCCCCTCCCCCTCCCCCTCCCCCTCCCCCTCCCCCTCCCCCTCCCCCTCCCCCTCCCCCTCCCCCTCCCCCTCCCCCTCCCCCTCCCCCTCCCTCTCTCTCTCTCCCCCCCTCCCCCTCCACCCCCGTATCCAGGGACCCCTCCTCTCCATCCCGCACTGATCCCCATTCCCGCCTCTATTCAGCCCTCACTGACATCCCTGTGCTCCCCACCCCATCTAATCATCCTGCGCTGATCACCCTATCTTCCTCGCATTGATTCTCCTGCCCCCCCCCATCCATTCCACACTGGTTCCCCAATTCACCCTATACTTACCCCTTTCCCATCCATCCTGCACTTCTCCTCCATCCATCCTGTACTAATCCCCCATCCATCCTGTACTAATCCACGCATTCATCCCATACTGAGCCACCCTCCACTTACCCTGCACCTTCCCACCTTCCCCTTATTCATCCTGTAGTGATCCCCCATTCGTCCTGCACAGACCCTCCGTTCCACACTGTACTGACCCCCCCACCCCATTCATCCTGCGCTGATCTCCCCCCCCCCTCCATCCATCCTGTATTGATCCTCCCATTCAAGAAAAATGGGGGGAACAGTCTGAAGAAGGGTCTTGACCCGAAACGTTGCCTATTTCCTTTGCTCCATAGATGCTGCCTCACCCACTGAGTTTTTCCAGCACTTATGTCTACCCCCATCCATCCCGTACTGAACCCCCCCCCACCCCCCCATTCAACACCACTGACATCCCCGGTGCTCTCCCCTCACAATTTTACCTACTCCAACCAAAACATACTAATTCACCTGCCTCAATCCATCCATTCTGCACTCACAGCCTTCTAACCGCCCCCCCCCCCGCCCCACCCCCGTCATCTATCCACCCCGCACTGATTCACACACAACCCTCTCCCTGACCCTATTGTGCTGGAAATGTCTTCAGAGCGAACATTGACTATGTTTGATAATGGAATGCAATCAAATGTGTTTTAATTCCAAATGTTATTATTTGTTTTAATCCATGAAGATGGATTAATTAAATTGTGAACACGTGAAACATTAAAATTGCAGTGTTCGATTGTCACTGCTGCTGTTGACACGTTATTACAGAATTCATTTTAACAGCAAATCAATGCTCTTAATATAGAGTATCAGTACTGTAGTTATTTAATGAGCAACATTCACAACTATACGTACGCATATATGTTACCATGGTCCAGGATTTATTGACACAGGTTGATCATACGCTGAATAATCCAACCACATTTTTGTTTGGAAGTGGAAAGAACTAATAGAAATTGCATTCATTGCAATGTGTAAAAAGAGTTGAGATACTGTCTTATTTAGCTGCATGTCATTGTGGTATATTTCATGTCTTGATTGGTGAATATGTTTAGTTTGTGACTTTATTTGAAGCAGAAATAATATGTGAATGCTTCATTGAGTATAATTCCGACTGGTAACTGCACACTTCGTCCGAGCACATTATCGCATGCGTCATGCAAGCCATCTTAAATGATCACCTAAACTGTCATTTGGCAACCTAAAAAGCTGCTAAGGTTGCCCGGCTGGCAACAGGGGAAAAAAGTTAAGCGAGAGCCCTGTTCTGCATTAAATTCCTTCAACCATTCCTCAGCACATTTGGCCAATTGATCAAGATCCTGCTGCAATTTTTCACAACCATCTTCACTATATGCAAAACCACCCACTTTTATATCATCTTGCTAATCTTGCTGTGTATGTTCTCATCCAAATCATTGCTATTGATGGCAAACAGTAATGGGCCCAGCACCAAACCCTGAGGCACGCCACCAGTTTCAGGCCTCCGGTCCGAGAAGCAACCTTCCACCATCACCCTCTGCTTCCTTCCAAGTAGCCATTTTGGCGTTCTCGGCTCAGTTGCTGTAAAAAATGAATGTCTCAAGTGGATCCTTGCATTTCACCTTGTTTTTGATTTTCTTTGAGTTGTGGCATCCTGTTTCTCTGCCATTAATGTAATTTTATTATTGTCCATGTGTATCAATTCCACTGCTTTGCTCGGGCTTGCTATATTTTTCAGCTCTTATAACTAGCTTTTTGTAGTGAAACTTCTGTACCTATGCCATAACATTCTGAAGTTTTCTTTTACCTGAAAGCCTCAAAATGTAGTTTCAAACGCATTTTGGGTCAGCTGCTTCAATGTTTTATTTAAACTGGTGCGTCATTAAGGTGCAATAGTACTTTAAACAGTCAGGTCTTGGTAAAGGGGGATGAAAAGTGTCGTTGGTATATTCCTTTTGCGTGATGGTTATAATAGAGCAACTGTCTTTTTCTTTTTTCTTATCTTTCTTCCTTTCTAGCGTCTATCTCTTAATTTCCTTTCTCTAATTCCTCGACTAAAGGGTCTTTCTTCTTTCCTTTCGTCACGCTTCTTCACTTTCACTATTCTCTCTCACTTTCTCTATTTCTATCCTTTTATAGCTTTTAAAAAATGAAGGGGTACAATAAATGTAATAACATATACGGGACGTGTATTAATGTAATTTACTGTACTTCTAATAATTAAAAATTTTAACAAAAAAAACTGGTGCGTCACGGCAAGGTGACTATTCAGGAATTTTGATCTTGATTTTTAATTAAATGAAAGTATTTTTTTCCACTCGATAATAATACACACGAGTTTGTTAATAGAGAGTCATATATTTTTATGTTATTAGACTAATAATGACAGAAAAAAGCGGCCATTTAGCCCATTGAATTTGTACATGTGTATTATCTACATGTTTTATTAGATTATAGTGACTGTCTTTGTCAGAACATTCCTGAAAAGTCCATTAAGTTAATTTGGTTTAATGATGCATAGAAATTGTATAAAGGAAAGTATCAATCTTATAGACAAGCAAGAATATTGTCTTTTGAAATATTACACCACACCACCTTGTAAAGAATGACTTGAAGTTTGTATTTTGCAAGATTTTTAGGAAATAATATCTGGAAAATCTGTTTATTGATATGATTTGGCAACAGAACTGACCTAAGGGATGGAAAAAAATTATAGTTACCAGGGTTGAAGTTAAAGCAAGATTTTGAGTGCTTTACTGCCCTAGTCCTTCGTGATAATCCTTGGTCCCTAACTAGGTGGCTTCGTCTGGATCTTGCTTGGAAGTTGGCTCCATGGTATTTCTTATAGAAACATAGAAAAAATAGGTGCAGGAGTAGGCCATTCGGCCCTTCGAGCCTGCACCGCCATTCAATGTGATCATGGCTGATCATCCAACTCAGTATCCCGTACCTGCCTTCTCTCCATACCCCCTGATCCCTTTAGCCACAAGTGCCACATCTAACACCCTCTTAAATATAGCCAATGGACTGGCCTCAACTACCTTCTGTGGCAGAGAATTCCAGAGACTCACCACTCTCTGTGTAAAGAATGTTTTCCTCATCTCGGTCCTAAAGGAATTCCCCCTTATCCTTAGACTGTGACCCCTTGTTCTGGACTCCCCCAACATCGGGAACAATCTTCCAGCATCTAGCTTGTCCAACCCCTTAAGAATTTTGTAAGTTTCTATAAGATCCCCCCTCAATCTTCTAAATTCCAGCGAGTACAAGCCGAGTCTATCCAATCTTTCCTCATATGAAAGTCCTGACATCCCAGGAATCAGTCTGGTGAATCTTCTCTGTACCCCCTCTATGGCAAGGATGTCTTTCCTCAGATTTGGAGACCAAAACTGTACGCAGTACTCCAGGTGTGGCCTCACCAAAACCTTATGTCTGTATCCAGAGCTTTTCTGCATACAAAAAGGTGCCGGTGCACGTATAATGGTTCATGCTATGCCATTGGCTGAATTACATCAACCTAGTTTTTACGTTTTGAGTGGTGCTGGTACAGTCACACAAAAAAAGCACTAGCTGTGTTCCATTTGTCCTTTGCTCTAATGCTATGTTTTCAATATTTAAACTATAAAAGATCAAGTATATGTTTCTCATTGATTCTTGTACAAACTCCATATACTGTATGAAAAGGCTTCATTAAATGAAAAGGCTTCATTATAAGATGGAATTTGAATCATCAAAATTCTCGTAGCTCTCATAGGTTTTCAAATCTCTTCTGCCATTCGGCCAGTCAATATCATGACAGATCTGAGTTCTCTCTGTTTCCTGTAATTGATTAGCAGCACATATCAGTCACAGCTTTTCTAATATTATTCAAATAAATTGGTTATGAATGGGAGTTACAGGTTTCTGCTCTGTGGGTATGTTTTGTAATTCTACTCGGGGTCTCATCTCATTTTAAGACTGATTTCTAATACACGACTTGTCGACCAGCAGAAATAGTTTTGATCTCTTCCTCTACAACTCGCCTTGATAAATAAAAAAATAATAATACTTCACTTGGTACTGTAACATTTTAAAGATATCTGGACAGGTACATGGATAGGAAAAGGTTACGGAAGCAGCAGGTAGGACCAGTGTTGATGGGGCACTATAGTCAGCGTGGGCAAGTTGGGTTGTTTCTGTTCAAGCAAGAAGCAGTTTCTGTGCTGTCTGACTCTGATTCTATGGCCTGTTAAACTTATAACATTTCAATTTGAATATTTACTCTTGTAATTTAACCCCAGGGGTCAGGGATCATTTTGGTGAATGCAAAGTCAATAAATCTAAATTAGAGTTTTTTACTCAAAACTGCAGGTGTAACTCCAACCAACTATTTTGGAAATTACTACATAATTTTATCCATTGTACTCCTGTCCATATGTATACAGAAGTTAACATCTTGCATGTGGGCTCAGTGGACTCTGTACACTTTGTTAATTGGGGTTATGGTTAGATATGGCAATGCAGTACTGGACTGTATATAAGAAAATAATTTCACTGTTTGAACCTTAGACCTGCACTCTTGTGTGCAACATCCCCCTTGAGCTCCATATTGCAGGGTTCTCGCTTAACTTTTTTTCCCTGTTGCTAGGCGGGCAAACATGACAGCTTTTTAGCTTGCCAAATGACAGTTTAGGTGGTCATTTAAGATGGTTTGCATGACGCGTGCGATAATGTGCTCGGACGAAGTGCGTAGTTACCAGTCAGAATTATGCTCAATGGAGCATTCACATATTATGTTCAAAAAGGAACTGCAGATGCTGGAAAATCGAAAGTAGATAAAAGTGCTGGAGAAACTCGGGGGGTGCAGCAGCTTCTATGGAGCAAAGGAAATAGGCAACGTTTCAGGTGAAACCCATCACTCTGAAGTAGGGTTTCGGCCCGAAACGTTGCCTATTTCCTTCGCTCCATAGATGCTGCCGCATCCGCTGATTTTCTCCAGCACTTTTGTCTACATTCACATATTATTTCTGCTTCAAATAACTCACAAATTAAACATATTCACCAATCAAGACATGATACATACCACAATGACATGTAGCAAAATTATAATACAATATCTCAACTCTTTTTACAATGCAATTAATGCAATTTCTATTAGTTCTTTCCACTTCCAAACAAAAATGTGGTTGGATTATTCAGCAAATAATCAACCTGTGTCACTAGATCCTGGACCATGCACACTACAGATTGATGCAAGCATGTTTTCTGTGAAGGACCGAAAATTACCATGACATGGCCATAGCATGGGTCGTTATTGCGATTGGCACAGAAACACTCTGGCTTCCCACATAATTTATCCATAACAAAATATACAGGTTGCAAGGAAATTTCTAAAGGCATTTTATGATAATAGCTGTTAAAAGCGACTATACCCATCTGACAGGTTAAACATTACGCTAACTGACAAGAGATGGCCAAAGGACATAACTGCAGCAAATGTTCTTTTGGTAATACGATTAAAGGTGTCAAAACGAATAATAAAATTGGGAATTAAAACACATTTGATTGCATTCCGTTATCAAACATACTCAATGTTCGCTCTGAAGACCATGAAGCACAATAGGGTCAGGGTGTGTGTGAATCAGTGCGGGGTGGATAGATGGCGGCGGGGGGGGGGGGGGGGTGGGGGGGGGTGAGAAGGCAAGTGGAATAGATGGATTGAGGCAGGTGAATTAGTGCGTATTGGTTGGAGTATGTAAAATTGTGAGGGGAGAGCACGGGGAATGTCAGTGGTGTTGAATGGGGGGGATCAGTACGGGATGGATGGAGGAGGGATCAGTACAGGATGAATCAATGCAAGGTTGATAGGGTGATGAATAGATTAGGGGGGGGGTAGATGGGGAGGGGAGCACAGGGGATGACAGTGAGGACTGAATAGAGGAGGAAATGGGGATCAGTGCGGGATGGAGAGGAGGGGTCTCAGAATAAGACGGGTGGAGGGAGAGAGAGGGGGAGAGAGAGGGGGGGGAAGAGAGGGGGGGAGAGAGAGAGGGGGGGAGAGAGAGAGGGGGGGAGAGAGAGAGAGGGGGGGGGGGAGAGAGAGAGAGATCAGCGCTCCTCGGACAACATCGCACACTGCCTTGGCCGTCGCTGTAAAACGCCAAAGTGCTGCTGGCAATGGGGGAGGCGGTTGGGAACTCGTCACCACCTCCTCCCCTCCTCCGCCAGTCGACAGGAAGGTGCGGGGCCGAGCGGTGCAGCTCAAAGATCCTATGGCTGTAGGATCTTTGGGTCAGCTGCTTCAGAGGGCGGAAGGAGGCATCTCTCTCTCTCTCTCTCTCCCTCTCCTTCCCCCCTCCCCCCTCTCCCTCTCCTTCCCCCCTCTCCCTCCCTCCTCCCGGACTCTGCGTGTGAGAGGGATTGTTTTGAAAGCAGTTATCGCCGTTAACGGATTTGCAGACAGCGGCCGTTACCATGGGTGCTTTCAAAGGAATCCGTCTTGCATGTCGAGGCCGGGGGGGGGGGGGGGGGGAGAGGGAGGCCTCCTTCCACCGGGCGGGGCGCGTGAGGAGGTGGAGCTGCTGTCACGGCCGCTGCTGCCGCTGTTCGAGACCCGTCATTCGTTCTGACCCTTCGTCACCACGCACCTAATATCTTTGCCCCGCAATCAAAGATACTAGAGGAATACAGCCACCGCCGACATGAAACGTCACGCTCCTATTCTCCAGAGATGCTGCCTGACCCGCGGAGTTACTCCAGTTTTTTGTGTCTATCGGTATAAACCAGTATTTGCTTGCCAAGCCGGGCAAAATGAGTCGTCATTTAGTTTGCCCGGCAGCACTTTGGGTGGTCATTCGCACCCGCGCAACCGCTAATTTCCAGCCCTGTATTGCATGTTATTTCAGATTACCTCCACATTCCCACAGTGACTAGTTTGTGGCCATCACTGCCACATTGAGGCCAAATGTAAATTGAAGCATACCAGTTGTTACCCAATAGTGTGAACATTAAATGTTCACATTTCAAGTATCACACTCCCAGTGTTCCATTTCTTCCACTGTTCCAGCCAGGTTCTCTCTTCCTTTGTTTACCTTTTCAATTCCCTTTCTATGATACCTAGATTTCTCTCCCACCTGGTTCAATCTACCCCTCACTCACACATATATTCACCTGTATTTCTTCTTCCTTCGCCCCATACCTTTATTCACCTGTTTTTTTGATTTGATGAATTTCAACAATTAGCAGCTGAGAGGACGAGGACAACATCGCAGAAAAATAATACTGAGTTATTATAAATGGGATAATTTGCAAAAGTGAATACTGCTTGTTTGTAGACTCGGGGTGGGGGGAGATGGACAACTTAAAATGCGTACTTCCATATTTCCAAAAACACTTGGCATATGTTCACTTTGGGCTGTTAAAAATTACTTAATCATCTCAATTGTCAACTAACTTCTTTTAGTGAGCATGAGGAGTAAGTCAAGTGCTCCTCGGCAAATAATAGCAGATGCAAAATTAACATAATGCTGTGGATGGGAGATTACAACCTTCACGTGGTCCACCCTGTTTCAATGAATGCAATCAACCTGGCGTGCACAATCAAATAAGATCAAAAAGAACAAGTTGTCCTACAACTTTAGGCTGTGCACGCCATATGCAAGAAGAAGAGCATAATGCTGGAAATGCCGTTGAAGCAGCATCCATGAAAAGAGAAACTGATTTTATTTCAGTTTCATGACCTTGCTTTGCTCCACAGGTGCTGCCTGATACATTGACTCATCCAGTATTTTTTTCCATTTGAGCACACTAAACACAAACAAGTATACAAAAAGAAGATTGTTGTATCTCTTGTAGTTAGTGTCGAGCTTCAGTTAGTAGTTTAAAGGTGATCACCAAAAAGCTTTATATTTGTGAAAAGTAAAATGAATAATGGGTTAAATTTTAATATCGCATCTTTTAATTTGTTAAAATGGTTTTATGGAGATGTATTTGTTATGGTCATTGCTTTTAATCCTTGAGATTTTTTTTGGTCTTTTTAGGGTAAAAGATGTCAGAAGCAGAGAAAGACCTGGTGGCTAAAATGCTGCGAGCGGTCCTGCAATCAAGCAAAGATGGTGTGGCTATAACAAAGCTGCAAGGCGAATATAAGCAACTCACGGGTGAAGTGATCCCACATAAACAGCTTGGATTTCCCACTCTTGATAACTACTTGAAAAACATTCCATCAGTTGTGAAGTTTGGAATTAATAAAAATGGAGAGGTGAGACATTAATTAATCAAGAGTGGTTTTGTCGCATGCACTGATATAAACTGGAGCAATTACACTCTTATTTGCTGCACTTTTACCACCACTATGGATGCAACAGAAACAAGAAATATATAAGAAATTATCAATTATTCTTGGTAAAGTAGACCACGATAGTGTAAAAGCCAAAGCATGCAGAGCGATAATAGTAGTAAAATGTTACTAGTGGTTTACTAGAGTTGGGATACAGTTGTTGATGAGGTTGCACAGGGTAGTTCAAAAATCTGATAGTTGGTGGAATAGCTGTTTTTGACCCTGGTACTCGTGGTTCTTCTGTGATATACTGGACAGCAAAGTCTGCAGCTAACTTGGTTCTTGAGCATTTGTGTTTGCCAAACCAGACCACGATGCAACCGGCCAAAATGCTTTCAACCATGCACCCAACAGCAATTGTTGGCATGCTGAATTTCCTCAAACCTCTGAGGAAGTGGAGGTGTTGTTGAGCAATTTTGAAATTGAATCAATGAGTTGGGTATAGGACAGATGATTAGATGTCTACACGCAGGAACTTGAAGATGCTGACTATTTTCATCGCCATCCTGCTAATGAAGGCAGGTATAAACAGCTCCTTCGTCTTGCTAACATTGAGAGCAAGATTGTTGTTTTGGGACTACTTAACTGGGTTTTTGATCTCCCTCCTGCATTCTGACTGGCTACCTGTTATTCAATAACAATGGTGTTGCCAGTGAATTTAAAGATGGAGAAGGGGTGAAGAAGTGCTTCAACCCGAAACGTCACCTGTTCTTTTTCTCCAGACATGCTGCCTGACTTGCTGGGTTGCTCCAGCATGTTGTGTCTATCTTCAATTTAAAGATGACTTTGGTCCTGTGTCTGATCACAAAGTCATGGGTATAGAGCGAGGGCTGAACATGTACCCCTGAAGCTCCCCTATGCTGATGGTCAACGAGGAGGAGGTGTTGTTAGTTTGTACTGATCGGGTTCTACCAATAAGGAAATCAAGGATCCAGTTGCATTAGGGAGTAGAAGACATCATGATGCTGCTCCAGTAGACTTTGGTTGCTGCGTTTGGAATATTGTGTGCAGTTCTGTTCGCTCTATTACAGGAAGGATGTGGAAGCTTTGGAGAGGGTGCAGAAGACATTTACCAGCATGGTGCCTTAATTAAGGGCTATTAGCAACAAGGAAAGTTTGGACAAACTGATTTGTTTTCTCGAGAATGCTGGCGATTGAGGGGAGACATGATAGATGTATATGAAATTAAGAAAGGCATAGATTTGGTAGATATTCAGAACCTTAGGTCCAGGGTGCATATGTCAAAGACTTGAGAGCATCGCTTAAAGGCGTGAGGGGTAAAGTTTGTTTACACAGTGGATTGTGGATGCCTGAAACACACAGCCGGGGGGGGGGGTGGTGGAGACAGATACAGTAGTGGCATTTAAGAGGCTTTTAAAAAGGCACATGGTAATGCTGGGAATGGAGGAGTAAGGACCATGTGTAGGCAGATGAGGTTTGTTTATCTTGGCATTATGTTCAACATTTAATGAGAGCCAATGTATTTGGAAGGGATGATGATATTGAATGTGATTCTGTAGTCAATGAATGATAGCTTGATACACATTCCTGTTGTCCATCTGGTTCAGCGCAGGTTGAATCCCATCATCATTACTAAGGCAAGAGTTAATTTACATCATCACCAACCTTTTGAAGCCGTTCATCACATTTTACATGAATGGCAATGGTTGGTAGTCGTTAAGGCACGTCATCATGCTCTCCATTGGCACCAGTATTGTTGACGTTCTTTTAAAGTGGGTGGAGATCTTGGACCACAGTAGTGAGAGGTTTTAATATCTATCATACCTCCAGCCAGTTTTCCTGTTGGGTATTATTTACCATTTATCTACCGCATCACCCCAACCCCACTCCCACCATGTCCCATGATAACATTATTCAGTTTTGTATGTTTAGCTTTGTGACACAAATGTACTAACGTACAAGTGGTCATTTAGTAATGGGCTACTTTTAATTTCCCTTGTGTGTTTTATAAATCAGCATCATAGATAGAGAACATAGATAGATGGCGTTTTGTGTCGGGAAGATGGGGCCTGACAAAAACGTCGCCAATCCATGTTCTCCAGAGATGCTGTCTGACACACTGAATCACTCCAGCACTTTTTAAAAATCAAAATTAAATTTTGTCAATAACAAATATTTCATCAGTTATAATGTCTGACATTAGCTGCAACTGTGTTATACCTGCAATTGGTTTTGAAAACGGTGCTCTCTTAACTAAGTGGATTATAATTGCCTATCAAGTTGTAAATAACATATGATCGTTATTTGACTACTTTAATAGTTACAGGGTATTGTGTGGGGTGGAGTCCCATTAAAGGATCTGGAACATATAAAAAATAATTACTTTGTGGGAAGCAAGACCAGTTTTTATTACTTATATGGGAATAGGAGTATATGATGAAGGAAGATATTGACTCAAATGTGGCAACAGGATGTGCATGGTAATGCAACATTGTTCAAAATATTAGTAGAAAGCATGGACGCAATTTTTGGCTGTTAGAAATGTCTCACATTTTTTATTGTACCTACAGATGGTTTGCTTTGCTACTGTAAACAATGAAATTGCACACATTGCTAAGTTGGTAGCTCGTCAGAGAACTCCTAAGAGGAGACATGGTGGACAAACATTGGTAAATTCTCAATTACGATTAAGACGTGTTCTACCGGCCACACAAATAGGTAAGTCAACCGTATTTTAACTTTTCGGTTAGTGAAGTCTCATGAAAAATTGCTCTATGTACTTTGAACCTAGGTTTTTAAATACATGTAACACATTTGAAGGCATTAACCCCATTGTAGATCTCAGCAGAAACTTTCCAGTCACAGGATGACTTTGTCTTTTTACCCATTTGTTAAGACCATTCCATATTTATTTATTTCATGGAAACGTTTGGATTTAAATATTTTATTACATATGTGCACCTAATATGGGTTTAGAAAAATTAATTATGATTTGTGTTGAGGCCAGGTTTTAAAAACTATTTGTTGTAACTTGCCACAAGTTGGATGATGATTGAAACAAAAGAACTTTGATCAATGTGGTTAAACATGGAACTTGTTTTTTTGTCGCCCCAAGGCTTGGAAGCAAATGTTGCATTTCCATATTACCTTTTTCAAGTTGAAGACATACCAAAGGGCTTCCAAGTTACTATTATATTTTTCATATTTTTTTCTGGCAGTTTTACTGTTGGATTGTTGATCAATTTCTCCTTTAAATTTCCTCATTTGGGCTCAGAATTTCTGACATAAATGTGTAACTACGAATGCTCTCTTTCGTGTTTCTGCTAACAGAGTTTAGACCCAAATGCTGTCATCTTGGCATCTTGAATTATCATTTTTTTTTAAATTAGAAGCAGCTACCTGTAAAATAGTTTGGCTTTCTTCTCAACCTCCCTCCTTTTATTGTTTAATCGCACCTTATCTGTGAGCACACCATTCTCAGTTGGCCGCTGAAATGTATTAATTTTCAACAGTCATCCTAGAATGTAATTCTGATTTGTAAGTAATAAAATAATTCATTATATTGGATAATCAAAAATGCAGATGGAGTCTTAGTTAGAGAGTGATACAGCGTGGAAACAAGCCCCTCGGCCCAACTTGTCCAGCTACTCTAGTCCCACTTGCCCGCCCGCGTTTGGCCCATATCCCTCCAAACCTGTCCTATCCATGTACCTGTCTTACATTTTCTTAAATGTTGGGATAGTCCCTGCCTCAACTACCTCTCCTGACAACTTGTTCCATACTCCCACCACCCTGTGTGTGAAATAGTTACCCCTCAGATTTCTATTGTCTTTTCCCCTTCACATAAAGCCTTCATGATTCACCTACTCTGGGCATGGGAAATGTAAAGTTTTTTAATATTGGAAATACTCAGATTGTCCCTTTGTCAAACCTGGGAAGGAGATGTAAAAGCTAAAAGGAGAGTGGGAGGAAAAGAGGATGTCTGTGATGGGGTTAAAACTGAGATAATTATTGAAAAGACAGACAGGTGGGCAGAGAGGGTGGGTTAGCTGATAAGGAATAAAATTAAGTCCTTGGCAAGGAATGACATAGGATCAAAAGATGTTGAATCCTTGTGGGTAGAACTGAGAAAATGCAAAGGTAAAAAGATCCCGATGGGAGCTCTATACAGGCCTCCAAAAAGTTGCCAAAATGTAGGGTACAAATTACATCAGGAGACACAAATGGTATGTAAGAAAGGTAATGGTATTTGTGGTCATGGAGGATTTCATTTTGCAGGTAGACTAGGAATATCAGGTTGGCATTGGATCCCAATGGAAGGAGTTTGTAGTGTGCCTATGAGATGGCTTCTTGGCGGCACAGTGGCGCAGCAATAGAGTTGCTGCCATATGGTGCCAGAGACCTGGGTTCAAGCCTGACCACAGGTGTTGTCTGTACGTTTGTACGTTCTCCCCGTGACCTGCGTGGGTTTTCTCCCACACTCCAAAGATGTACAGCTTTGAAGGTTAATTGACTTGGTATAATTGTAAATTGTCCCTAATGTATGTAGCTAGTGTTAGTGTGCGGGAATCGCTGGTTGGTATGGACTCGGTGAACTGAAGGGTCTGTTTCCGTACTGAATATCTAAACTAAATTAAAAAGCAGCTTGTGGTCAAGACTACTAGGGAAAAGGCAATTCTGATTTGGTATTGTGTAACAAACCGGATTTGATTAGCAAGCTTTAAGGAAAGGAACCCTGAGGAGATAGTGGCCATAATATGATAAAAACATTACGTGGAAGATTAAATCATTACGTGGAGAAGATTAAATCAGATGTGTTGATATTACTGTTGAGTAAAAGTAATTACAGAGCCATGAGGGAGGAGCTGGCTAAAGTTGATTGGAAAGGGACACTAGCAGGAATGACGGTGGAGCAGCAATGGCAGGAGTTTCTGTGAATAATTTAGAGGACGCACGATCTTTTCATCCCAAAGAGGAAGTAAGATGCTAAGGGGAGAATGAGGCAACCGTGCCTGACAAGGGATGTCAAAGACAAGATAAAACTAAAAGAGAAGGCATATAATATTGCAAAGATTAGTGGGAAGCTGGAGGATTGGAAACTTTTAAATACTGACAGAAGGTAACAAAAGACAATACGTGGAGAAAAGACAAAATATGAAGGTAAGCTAGTAAATCATTAGAGTTAGGAATGGTTCCAGAGAACCCGAAAATTGCAAATGTTACTCTGCTGCTCAAGAAGGAGTAAGCTTGACTTAAGTGGTTGGTACGGTTTTGGAGTCCATTATAAGAGATGAGGTTTCCGAGTATGTTGAAGCACATGAAGTCAGCATGGTTTTGTAAAGGGGAGATCTTGGCTGATGAATGTGTTGGAATTGTTTGAGGAAGTAAGTAGCAGGATAGACAGTCAGTGGATGTTGTTTACCTGGATTATCAGAAGGCCTATGATAAGGTGCACATGAGGCTGCTAAAGCTGATGAGAACCCATGGTATTAGAGGGAAGATATTAGCATGGATAGAAGGTAGGCCAAATGGCAGTTGGCAAAGATTGAGATTAACGAGGCCTTTTATGGTTGGCTCCCAAGGACTGGTGGTGCTCTGCAGCGATCAGTGCTGGGATAGCATCTTTTCATGTTGTATGTCAATGATTTGGATAATGGAATTGGCTTTGTGGCCACGTTTGCAAATGATACAAAAATAGGTTGAGGGGCAGGTAGTATAGACAAAGCAGGGACTCTGCAGAAGGACTTGGTCAGGCTGGGAGAGTGGGCAAAGAAGTGGCGGATGGAATACAGTATAGCAAAGTGCACAGTCATGCATTTTGGTCATAGGAATAAAGGCATAGACAATTTTCTAAATGGGGATTTGGAAATCAGAGGTGCAAAGGGTCTTAGGAGTGCTGGTGCAAGATTCCCAAAAGGTTACCTTTCAAGTCGAATTGGTAGTAAGGAAGACAAATGCAATCTTAGGATTTATTTTCAGGGCTAGAATATTAAAACAGGGATGTAATGCTGAGGCTTTATACGGCACTGGTCAGACGACATTTGGAACATTGTAAGTAGATTTGGGCAAAATATCTGAGGAAGGACGTTCAGTTGCTGGAAAATCGGTGTTCAGTTATTTTCTTACCAAATGTGGATAGTGAGATTGTGGATTTATGATTGAAACGGCATGCAATTGAGCTTTAGAACTTTAGTGGGTATACTATCTGCACCTGGACCCTTGTTATGCCAATGATTCTCTGCTGCACAATATTGCCCTCTAGCAATGAAAGAAAATGTTGGCCATTACATAAATCTCAGGAGCTATGTCTTGACAAGGTGACTACAACCTCAAAATGCTGAAATCTCACGCTCTATCGGGTAGTTGGGTTCTTAGCCTCTTGTGTGCTTCTGAGACCAGGCAGACTTACTGCAAGCATCTCAAGGCATATGGCAGACACCACCAATATCTGTCTTTGGGGAAATACCTTCATATTTATCACAAGAATAAGCTAAAATCATGTAATTATCCTCTCCCAGTGAAATCCTCAGTATTGAGGCCTTAATTATTCTCATTTGGTTCCCTTGAGTAGTCACACGGGCTGCATGCCCAAATGCTAGATTCCAGAAACAGGCAGTTTTCATATAACAGAGATTGGAATAGGGATGAGCAGAGCAAAAGAGTCAAGGATCATTGGGGAAAAATGCAGCACCTTAATTGACTTGAAATCACTGGCATATTGCCATTAACTGGAAAGGAACATTAAGGATGATATTGAGACGTTCATGCATTGGAAGCATGAGGGACTGGTTAAGAAGATTTTTCGAGCATTTGCTTTGATTTGTCTGATTATTGATGATGCTAATTTACTTTGCAGTGCCTTTCACTTTTACAAAGCCGCGTAATGCTTGCAGTGTGATGAGCCAGCCAACATTACTCAATATTTACATTAACCATGAGACGCATTCTTCCTATTTTGGAATAATCATGTGCAAGTCCTTCATTTTGTGCAAGGTGAAATGTTTAGACTGTGGTCTGTGATCAAATTTTAATGACTTGCCCAGCTATTTGAAGAGGGTTTTGTCTAATTTTGAACGTTTAAAGAAAGATTTATTAGTTTATTTTCAGTTTCAAGATTTGTTTTTGCAGATCCATTATAGATCTATTAAATTATGTTTAAGTTTTGACACGTCCTAGTTTGAGGATATTATTTCTTCCAGACCAAGTTTCAATGGATCCAGGATACAAGAATGGGCAATGATGGTGTGAGACTCAGGAGGCTTTTGTAGAAATGTACACAAAATTCACTTCATTGGTCCTTTTAGAAAGGACAAATAAAATGATTTCATTTTATATATTAAGTTACAGCATGTTAGTATGACTGCAGACTTGTGCTATCAGATATGTTGCTCAGTTCTCCATCCCATCTGATTAGTGATAAACCCATTGCTGAGACTATTCTGTAGATGACAGGGAAGTTCTCCAATGTCATGACAACAAATTTCTCCTGACAAAAACAATTAAAACTAGACTAAATTATCTGTGCCTGTGGAATAATTCTTGCAAAGAATGGTTGTTTTACAACAGTATTTCAAGAAAGGTTCCATTGCCGGTGTTAAACATTATTGCCACTGGAAATGCATAAATGTCTGTTCTTTCAGACTTGCTGGGTTTTAAAACTTGCAGAGGTGAAAATCTGAACAAGCATCAGGATTAGGCAGCTAATAAACATTGTGATATTTAATTCTTTGTGAAAATCCCACTTTAATGCGGTTAAGCCAGTTTGTTTTTCTTGCTGATGTTGACCTTTTCAGTAATTGTTCTATCTGCCTCGATCAATCAACTTTTGAACATGGCTGGTTCATGTAAACCATACTGTATACTTTGGCTATTTTTAAATGAAATTCCTACATGGTTAAATGCTTTACAGAAACCTCCATCTGTCAGTTACAGAAGATATAAAATTATTTCAAACCATGTTGCTGTTGTTGTCTTCCATATTTTATGCACTGATATTTATACTCTTTTCATTATTTGTTCCTGTCACTTCAACTCTGTTAGTATCTATGTGTTTTGAAAGTAAGTCGTTATATATGCCAAATTATTTGATGGGATACTTAAGGAAAATGTATCTTTCATAATTTAATCTAGTCGCATAAATTGTATTCATTTTTATTGTCCTTGTTTGAGTTCAGAACTTGATCCTTAATTTCATTGCTAACATTTATACTTTTATGCTCTCTGTTTCAATTTCTCTGTGTATCTTCATACAAGTTTTAATATTTTGGAAATATTAAAAATAGAACTTATTTTATAAAATTCATATTTAAAAATATAATTCCATCTTAATGAAATTCTACAGATGCATGTGCCCTGTACTGAAATATCACAGAGGTTACTTTGAGGGAAAAGCAATGGAAGAAGGGAAAAGTATCTTTTTTGAAGTTGGTAATTGCAGATCTTCGATTAAGTGTATTACATTGACATTTACATCAGAAAATTAAATTGATCATAACATTCTTCATGCAACATGTCTGTTTTGCGAATTAAGTTCCATGACTATAGTCTTTTTAATTTATCCCTCTTGTTCCTCAGGGAAGCCTACAGAAACTTTAAGACGTCCAGAATACATTAACCAGCCGGAACAAGGAATCCGGTGGCCAACTAGTGTTGCAAAAGGAAAAGGCAGCATGCCAGAAACAAAGACTAGCTTGGGAAGAGAGATGTTTACTACAGATTCCAAAGTACAAGCACCAGTTGTTGGTCTAATGAAGGATGCTTCAGTTCGTAAACCTCTATCTGCTACAGTTAATAGGTAACTTGAAACGTAGGAAAGAACTGCAAATGTGGGTTTTAATCGAAGGTAGACACAAAATGCTGGAGTAACTCAGCGGGACAGGCAGCATCTCTGGAGAAAAGGAATAATTGACTGAAGAAGTGTCTCAACCCGAAACATCACAAATTCCTTTTCTCCAGAGGTGCTGTCTGACCCGCTGAGTTACTGTAGCTTTTTGTGTCTATTTTCAGCTCTACGTTTTGTTTGGTAGGTTATTTGCTGTGAAACTTAATTACTTTTTTTTAAAACATGACAACAATAATAAAATTATCTCATGACTTTTGACTGAAGAAAACATTAAAATTTAAAATTATCTTGGATTTCCTGTTGTACATTAACCTTTATTATTTGCTGAGCTTGCTGATATAACCAAAGAATTAATGTGTTCTAATTAGCCTCCACATTCAGGCAGGTGGTTAGGGGAGGGATTCATGGTTTTCTTGATTTGCTATCTGGTGACCTTCACTGGAAACTTGCTGAAAGGAAATGATTGCTTCAGTTTTCAATCTAATTTCTATTCGGAATGCTGTTGTATTTTTTTGAACTCATAACATTTGTTATTTATGGAAGATATAAAGCAACTGAGTTTTTTAAAATCTCTGAAAGAACATTAATTGGTTGCACTGGAAAAGTAGCAGAATACATTGAAGAGAAATATTAAAATGTTGATAGAATGAATAACAAAATCTGTAATGACTATTTGGTATAAATCTATCAAGTATGTTCTCTATGGGAAGTTGTTGGTTTCTCCTATTATTTAATACTTCAAGCATAATTAATTACTGCACAAGTAATCTGTGCAGTAATTACTGTAGATCAACTAATTGTGGAGGGAAAATGAAAAAAGACGGGTTAAACTAATCTCCTCTGCTTGCATATCTTCCATTTGGCTGCATTCCTTGCTGATTCCTTTGCCTATCCAAAAGCCACTTTTGTATCTGTTTCCAGGCACCCACCGTTTTGCGTTTGAAATAAAACTTTCCCCAGTGTTCTTTTAGACAATAGACAGTAGATGCAGGAGTAGGCCATTCGGCCCTTCGAGCCAGCACTGCCATTCAATGTGATCATGGCTGATCATCCCCAATCCGTACCTCGTTCCTGCCTTCTCCCAATATTCCCTGACTGCTATTTTTAAGAGCCCTATCTAGCTCTCTCTTGAAAGTATCCAGAGAACCGACCTCACCTGAGGCAGAGAATTCCACAGACTCACAACTCTCTGTGAGAAAAAGTGTTTCTTCGTCTCCGTTCTAAATGGCTTACTCCTTATTCTTAAACTGTGGCCCCTGGTTCTGGACTCTCCCAACATCGGGAAAATGTTTCCTCCCTCTAGCATGTCCAAACCCTCACCAATCTTATATGTTTCAATGAGATTTCCTCTCATCCTTCTAAACTCCAGAGTGTACAAGCCCAGCCACTCCATTCTCTCAGGATATGAGCATAATAAATTCACCTTTTTCAGTCTTCAAGGATCCAACTTTGGTCTTAACTAATTTTTTCCTCTTCACATGCCTAAATAAGCTTTTACTATCCTGCTTTATTCTTGGCTAGCTTACCTTCGTACCTCATCTTTTCTCCCCATATTGTCTTTTTAGTTATCTTCTGTTGTTCTTTAAACATTACATTAAACATCCTCTTGCTTCCCGCTCATCTTTGCTACATTGTACTTCTTCGCTTTAATTTTTATTCTGTCCCTGACATCCCTTGTCAGCCATGGTCGCCCCTTTGTTCCTCCTAGGAATTAACTGATCCTGCACCTTCTGTATTATTCCTAGAAATACCTGCCATTTCTGTTCCACTGTCATCTCTGCTCGTGTATCTTCCCAGTCAACTTTGGCCAGCTCCTCCCTCATGGCCCCATAGTCCCCTTTATTCAGCTGTAACACTGACACCTCTGTTCGTCCCTCCCCAATTGTAGATTAAACCTGACTATATTATGGTCACTACCTCCATGTTCCTAATATACAGGATGAGATTAATCCATTTGCAGAATGGGCGTCTGCTGGACAGTGTAACCTCAATGTTTGTGTGTGGTGGTATACTTGAGTTGACCAAATGCTCCTTCGTCTCAAAGGAATAGAAAAAAAAAGTTTTTGGGATGTAAATTGAACTAAGTAATGGAAGTAAATGAGCCCATACGAAAATAACAGGTTTGTTTTCTAAATGAATGAAATTGTAAAGCAGAGATAATTTGAAAACATGGAAATAAGCCTGTTTAGACCATAATTCAAGGATGAGATGTTTATAGTCACCAAACTATGAAAAGCCAACAAAGTGAAAGCAAAAATCTGTATTAGTGATTCTTAGAGATGGTAAATGTACTGGTTTAGATTGAACAGGGAACTTTTAACTGAAAGACAGATGGGCAACGTCCGAGCAGTCCTTCATATCTTGTGAACACCTTTTTCTATTTGGCTTATTTGTTTTGCTTTTCATTCTCCCTCTGAAGAAATAAACTAAAATAAAACTTGTATTTTTTTAAATTATTCTATTTTAAACAGAATAGGTTTTCACCTTGTGTCAAATAATTGATCTCAAAAGAAAGTGATCACAAATAAACCCAGTGTGGAAATTAGGGGAATCACCTTTGCCCCAAACATTAGTATGAATTTGGAGAATGCTTCCATGAAAATTGGTCAAGGCAAATTGTGCTTTTTTTGAGGGGATCATGGAGGAGTTTGAAGTTTATACTGCACTATAATGGTCTATACTCTAGACTTTAACTTTAATTACTGGGTTTAGGCATCTCACGGGAATAGTTAATATCAACCATGACGAGATTTTTTACTTTTCCAGAACGGTAGAACCAGAGTTCACAGGCTGCGTTTGAAGGTGGGTAAATTAAAAACTAATCAGCAGAATCAAGATTTAGTGAGTGAGTAGTCAATGTTTGAAGCTACTTCTATAGGGATGTTTTCTTTAAGAAAATGACATTTTAGGAAACTTTGTACTGTGCCTGGGAGGAGCAAGTGACTTTTGAACTTTGATTCTCAAGGTCATTGCCACTGCGATTTTCCTTATTGTGCATGCCTTTTGTAGATTGAAAGCAACTGCGTTAATTAAACACTGATTCAATTGTTATTATTCTGCACCTACCAGGAAGGTAGAATATGAACTAAATTAACCTTGGTTTACTTGTCATTCAATTTTTGTATGAGTACATATACTGTCTTGGACAGTACAAGGAATCATGTGATGATGTGACCCAATACCCATTTTTCTCCTTTTATAAAGGGGTCATGTAAGCCTATTGTGCATGTGTGTTCTCCAAACTAAGCTTTTCTTGTTGACTGAAAAGGTGAGAGTAATGTTCTATGCAAAATGAAAAAACATTACAGATCCACTTATTTGACACACAAACAGAAAATAGGGCCTTGGAACCTGTTGAGCCATTAATTACTATAATGGCTGATGATCCAAATTCAATACTCTGCTCCTGCTGTCTCCGTGTATCTCTTGATCACTTCAGCCCAGAGAACCATATCTAAGTCCTCCTTGAGTGTATTTAATGGTTTTATTTCAACTGCTTTGTATGCTGGAAAATTCTACGAGCTCACCACTCTGGGTGAAGTAATATCTCGTAATCTTGGCCCTATTTGGCTTATTCCTTGCCCTTGGACAGTAATGTGGTTTCTGGATTCACTCACCATTGAAAACATCATTCCTCCATCTCGGCTGCACAGTTTGTTCAAAAACTTTCTCTCCCCCTCCACACCCCCTTTCCTTCCGAATTGTAGAGAGTACATGACTACTTTACCAATCTCTTAGTATGTCAGTATGGTGAGCCTTTACTGCATTCCTCACAGTAAATACATTCTTCCTTTGGTAATGAGATCAAAACTGCACACAATACTCATGGTGTGATTTTGCTCGGGTCATGTATAATCAGAACAAGATGTTCCTGCTCTGGTACTCAATCCCTGTCATGAAGATTTTCAATTTTCAGATTTTTCTTTCTGCACTTGCATGCTTACTTTCAGTCATAGAGGCAACCAGATCTCATTGCATAATTCTTTTTCCAAATCTATTGACATTTGGGTAATCTGCCCTTCTGTTTATGCCACCAAAGTGGATAACCTCAAATTTATTCACGTTATGCTGCATCTGCCATGCATTTCCGCTCCCTCGCCTGTCAAAATAAGACTGGAGCCATTCCACAGATTACATCCCCACCTGTCTTTATGTTGATTGCAAATGTGGTTGATTCCTTCACCAAACTCCATGTATATTGTCAAAGACAGATTCCAGCACTGATCCCTACAAAATCCCATAAGTCACAGCCTGCCGCTTGTAAAAAGACCCATTATTTGCCTAACTTTGTTTTCTGGCAGGTAACCAGTCTGTGTCAATATTCTACACCCAATAATCATATGTGCTTTAATGATGCACACGAAATTCACAAGGAGGCCTTCTCAAAAGCCTTAAAGTCCAAATTCACAATACACTGATTTTGCAAGTACAACAAAAAAATTCCAATGGACTAGTTGAGCATGATTTTCCATTCCTAGATTCATATCGACTTTGCTTGATCCTTTAAAATAGTGATAGTGAAACGACAATACAACCCTGGCCTGCTACTGATACCCCTCCCATGGCTCTAAAGCACTATGGAGTGCCAGAAACTAAAAAAAAACAAATATAAAATGTAAACTGAATATGAATGGAATGAGCTGCCCACCCACTTGCGGTTCCCACCTACTCCCTGGCTTCTGGCCCCACTCCCGACTTGCAAGGAGCACCAGTGAGCTGCTGTTTCTTGCTGTCGACGGTGACTTTATCCGCTCCATGCTCTCCTGTTGCTCTGTCCAGTTGGCCTCTTTCCTCTTCTCTTCCCCTCTCCCTCCCCTCCCTCCACTGCTGTCACTGCCGCTGCCTCCTCCTTCTCCCCTGGAGTCGCCATCATACTCTGCCTTGGAAGCTACAGTAGGTGAGAGGGGAGGGAGCCCAACGGTAACTGGGCCTAGTTTTAAAGTGAAGCAACACTTGTACATCACGTGTCCTTTTACATCAGTCACTGAAAGTAAGCATGCAGGTACAGCAGGCGGTGAAGAAAGCAAATGGCATGATGGCCTTTATAGCGAGAGGTTTTGAGTATAGGAGAAGGTCTTACTGCAGTTGTACAGGTTCATGGTGAGACCACATCTGGAGTATTATGTGCAGTTTTGGTCTCCTAATTTGAGGGAATTCTTGCTATTGAGGGAACGCAGCATAGATTCACCAGGTTAATTCCCAGGATGGAGGAACTGACATATGATGAAACAATGGATCGACTGGGCTTATATTCACTGGAATTTAGAACGATGAGAGGCGATCTTATAGAAACATATTAAATTCTTAATTCAGGCTGGATGCAGGAAAAATGTTCCTGATGTTGGGGGAGACCAGAACCAGGGGTCGCAGTTTAAGAATAAGGGGTAGGGCATTTAGGACTGAGATGAGAAAAGTCTTTTTCACCCAGAGGGTTGTGAATCTGTGGAGTTCTCTGCCACAGAAGGCAGTGGAGGCCAATTCACTGGATGTTTACAAGAGAGTTACATTTAGCTCTAGGGGCTAATGGAATCAAGGGATATGGGGAGAAAGTTGGAGTGGGGTACTGATTTTGGACGATCAGCCATGATTATATTGAATGGCCGAATGCCCTACTCCTGCACCTATTTTCTATGTTTCTAGCACAGTGCTGTAGTAATTCGGCTGACTGAATCAGTCTGAGGAAAGGTCCCAATGTCACCTACCCATGTACTCCAAAGATCCTCACCCGCTAAAATACTTCAGCATTTTGTATTATTTTGACTATTAACCATCAGCTGCAGTCATTAACAATAACGGGGACCACCTCGTCCGCAATGGCCTGTTTACAGCCCCGGCTTGTTTCCAGTAAATCGTTTACGTTATAACGGACCATAGTGGTGGGAGTGGTGTCCGTTATTGTTAGTAACTCCAGATGACCATGCAGGTTACCGTGGGGCTCTCTCCCTTCTCATCTGCTGTTGCTTCAAAGGTGGATTTTGTTGGCGACTCCAGGGGAGAAGAAAGAGGCGGCAACAGTTGAGCATGGAGCAGATAAAGCCAGCAAGAAACAGCAGCTAGTGAGACGGGCTCCCTGGTGCACTAAACTGGGGGGGTGAATCATCAGTTACTGGAAAATCGGTGTTCACCTTGTACTGTAGAGGTTTTACTCATTTTTGTTGTCTGCAAGTTTACACTTGCAATAGTTCCTTTTATTGATCTTTCTTTTTGTTCTTCTGTGCTAAATTGTCTACTGCACCAAATATTCAGATTTGCTGTTTTGTCCTGCCATTTTATATTTTTCCTTGGATGTAATGTTTTCTGTTTTCTTTCACACGATAATGGAATGAGCGATCCTTATAATCTGACCATATCCTCTTTGAATGCTTGCCATTGCCCAACAGTTACTCATGGCTAACTCTTGCCTGATACCTTCACAATTGCTTTTGGATTCAGGACTCCGAATCGACACTCCCACTTTGCATCTTAATGGCAAATGGTATCTCGTTATGTCATTCTTCCACTAGGAACCCTGCACTTCAGCTTGTGTAATGAAAATATATCCTTGGTCACCCTGCTGCCATGTTTTTAGTTACAACTTTTATACTCGTGTATTTATTTCCTTGGTCATTTCCGCTACCTTTTTATGAATAGTTTATCCATTGAGACTGTCTTTCACCTGGTGTTCTTTACATTCATAGTCGTGTTTATATTTTTCCACATTATGGTCCTGTTTGTCTCTCAATTTTTCTGCCTTCAATTCTTACCTTTTTGTTTCTTTCATTGCCTTCCCATGCAGTTTCACATATTAATACCATCATTTAAATTATACCCATCAGAACTAGCAAATACCACTGAGAAACGCAATATGGTCATGAATTTATCCTACCCTTTTAGAACTTGTCCCCATATCCTAGTAACCAAAATCCCTTCCTCCTGCACTTGTTCTTCAAACTTGATGTCATCCATTGAGGTCATAAAGAATAGGAGTAGAATTAGGCCATTCGGCCCATCAAGTCTACTCCACCATTCAATCGTGGCTGATCTACCTCTCCCTCCTAACCCTAGTCTCCTGCCTTCTCCCCATAACCTCTGACACCTGTACTAATCAAGAATCTATCGATCTCTGCCTTAAATATCTACTGACTTGGCCTCCACAGTCTTCTGTGGCAAAGAATTCCACAAATTCACCACCCACTGGTGAAATAAATTTCTCATCTCCTTCCCAAAATAACTATCTTTAATTCTGAAGCTATGACCTCTTGTCCTAGACTCTCCTACTAGTGGAAACATTCTCTCCACATCCACTCTATCCAAGCCTTTCACTATTCTGTAAGTTTCAATGAGATCCCCCATCATTCTTCTAAACTCCAGACAGTACAGGCCCAGTGCCGACAAACGCTCATCATAGGTTAACCTACTAATTTCTGGGATCATTCTTGTAAACCTCCTCTGGACCCTTTCCAGACCCAGCACATCCTTCCTCAGATATGGTGCCCAAATGTGCGCACGCTATTCCAAATGCGGCCTTAACAGCGCCTTATAGAGCCTCAACATTACATCCCTTCTGCTATTCTCATCTTCTCTGGGATAAACGGGTGGTTTCAAGATGCTTTCAATACCTTTTTGAGATCCACTTGGTCAATGCATAACTAAGTCAACATTTATGTAGTTTTAGAGATACTACACGGAAACAGGCCCTTCGGCCCACCGACTCCATGTCAACCAGCGATCCCTGCACATTAACACTAGGGGCAATTTACACTTACACCAAGCCAATTGACCTACAAACCTGTGCATCTTTAGAGAGTGGGAGGAAACCTAAGATCTTGGAGAAAACCCACTCAGTCACGGAGAAAACTTAAAAATTCCGTACAGACAGCACCCATAGTCGGGATCGAACCTGGGTCTCCGGCGCTGCAAGTGCTGTAAGGCAGCAACTCTACAGCTGTGCCACCCTGCCGCATTTCCTGTTGCTAATTGTCCTTGGAAAGTAAGGTCATCCACCTTGAATCGCTGTACTTCTTTTGATGAAGATACTCCCTCAATGTTGTTGGATATGCTGTTCCAGGATTTAGATCAGTGATATTTCAAGGTGGGAAGCTGTGCAAGTGGCGGCAAACCGGCAGGTGATGATGTTCTTTGCTGCCCTTATTCGTGATTATGGCTATTGTGGATTTGGGTAAGCTGTTGGAGTGCCCTGGGCAAATAATGCACTCTGTTGATGGAACAATGCTGACACTGCTTGAGGGAATTAGTGTAGTGTCGTTGATGGGGTGCCAGTTAAGTGAGCTGCTTTGTCATGACTGGTATTGATCTTGTTAAGAACTGTTGCCAACTTTTAAGGGTTTGCAACTTTTCAGATTTTCCTTGAATTTGTCTTGAATTTTTGATCAGTGGCACACCACCTAAGCTTGTTGCTGACTTGCAAGAAAGTTTTGGTTTTACTCAGCAACAACTTGATTAAAGTAGTTAGAACAATAGTTGCGATGAGAACCTGTATGATCACAAGGTCTTTTTGGATGTAAAACCATTAGATTGTTATTGTATGAGGGATATCAGAGCAATCCCTGCTTGCTGAAATTGAGGAAACTTGGGAAGCTGCAAAAGCTGTGGGGGAAAAAACTTTTTTTCATTTGAGAAGCAGTGAAATATATTGGATAGTTTAAACTGTTGGTATTCTGAACAATTAATAGAATGTCAAGGACAATTCAAAAAATATTTAAATGAAGTCATTTTTTTTCAAAAATCTATATTCCATTCCCTACCGCTGAAATCAATAGAGAAGCTGTCATTACATTGTGAAATCTGCACAGGTTATTGAAGTTGAATGATTTATTCCAATAATACAGTTCCATGATGAGTTGTGAAGTTGTGGGAAAATATATCGGGGAAATATCAGGTGTTAAATAGTGAATTGCTGACAACTCAGTGGAAAATAAAAGCCATTATGCTTTATTATCATGCCCTTTATTCTCAAGAGAGTTAGTAGAACTACAGTATGTGTAGCCAAAATCTAGGCAAGATTTTTCTTTGGTCATGGGGACTGAATATAAGAAAACTGGGAGTGATGAGAAGGGATGTACTGGAGACAATCAGATCTTTACTTTAAATGCAGAGTAAATTATGTGGTTTCAATTAGGTGTGTTCACTTTCATATCTGTGCATAACGCAAGGTTCAACAATAGGAAACTAATCTAGAATTCATTCTGCTTGGATTCTGTTGAGATTTACTATTTGGTTATGTATTTATCATCAAGCAGTTGTTTTTATACTGTTAATTTTAGTTGGATAGGCAGCAAATATCAATGGATTTGCTGGTGATTGAAATTGAGATGTTTCATATTGAAACCAGAATGCAAACTCTGCAAGTTAAAGAAATCTGAATGAAGTTGCTTAGTCAGCTTGCTTTATTGACATGTTAATTGTCTTTTGAAAGCATTGTTGAAATTAATAGAAGGTTTATTGTGCATTAGGGAGATTGGTGTATGACAATAAGCAGATGGACCTTGTATTTAAACAGTATGATCTCACTAAATACATTACAATCAGCTGATAAATCCTCCATGTGAAATGTTCAGCTGCAACTGCATAAAATGGCCCAACAGTGATTGAATGGCATGCAAGGTATGCAAAAAGCATGTTTTGCCCAGTATGCATAAAGTATAGCACTATCCATTCCGAAAACATTGGTTATTAACTTTCTTTAATTAAATGGCTTAATTTGGGTCTTACCGGTGTCGATGGGCTCAAAAATGTACCAGTCTTGTTATTGCCAGCTCCTACTAATCTCTCCTAGTTCCACACAAGTGTAAATCTTTTGAATCAGTTGCAATTGGAAGACTTGGCTTGATTGCTTGTTTCTTACAGATGGGATATACTCTGCAAAAATGCAAAGTAAATTTCAAAGTGCTGTGGTGTTCAATCAAACGGTTGATAGCCAATTGTATATATAACAGTAGTGGCGTTTTTCTATTTGAGATTTTTTTTTCTTTCTCACCAAAAAGGTGGAAGCTGTATAATGTACAACAGATCGACTGCTGAAAAAGTACAGATGTTATGGACAATTGTGCAAAAACTGATTTAATTTTGATTTTCCTTCACAATACCACTTACAATAAATGAACTTTAACCACATTCGCTGCTCGGCCTGCCTTCTATTCCCTTTGCCTGCTGTGTGGTTGGACTGAACTGTTCAGCAGAATTGGAGCAGAATGTCCTTGAGTTTTTCTGCTGCTCTCGAAGGCCCATTCTGTTTGGCCAACTTTACCATCCCGATAAACTTGTATGTATGTTATTCAAAGCTGGGCATGTTGTCTTGCACAAATTTTAATTGGCGCAAGGATGGTTTGCTTCCATTCTACTTTGTGGATTCAGTGGCGGCCACTTAACTAGCTGCTTAAAAATATCAGAAAAGAAAGTCCCATGGGGGGAAAAAAACAAAGATGAGAGTTTACTTGAAGTAGAAACCTTTTTTTTTTGTATTTCAAGAAGTTCCAGGTAAATAGTATTGAAGTAGTTCTAGCTTTCTTTATCATTGAAGTGATAGAGGATAGAGGGAGTAAATGAGTTGTCTACGGTTACACAAAAAGCTGGAGAAACTCAGCGGGTGCAGCAGCATCTAAGGAGCGAAGGAGATAGGCGACGTTTCGGGTCGAGACCCTTGAGTTGTCTAATTGGCTTTTGGAAAGCATTTGCAATAACATTCTGCAAATGTATAGCATCTTCCACAGGGATGCTTGTTCTTCCACTCACTTTGATATATGGGGGGGGGGGGGGGGGGGGGCAGTTTCAGTGTTCCCATTAAATGTAAAAGATCACTGGAAAATATTTTAAAAAGTCTACCGGAGTATTGAGAGGGATGACATCTGATAATGCGAGAAATCTGCTAGTCTGGCACCATCAAGGACACGAATATACCGAATTGTTGATTTCATTTTACTCTGTTAGGCTGCTACAAAATTATCTGTCCGCAGCAGTAACCGCATGTATTTAAAACTCTTTCGGGTAGGACATGTTGAATGGCATGGAGAACGGCTTATTTGTTCACATTAATGTTCAGAATACAATTTCAAAATTGAATATGGAGGGGAAAAATATATTTAAGCAGCGAGGAGAAATGGAGAAAAAGATCTAGACTAGTGGTTTAAATCTGTGGACATGTGGAAAACAACATTTTATGTTATGATGAGATTTGGTTTGATAGGCTTAAGTTAGAGGAGTAGAAGGCAACCATTTGGCCCAAAAAGTCAGTAAGATCATAATTGACGTAAACATTCCCTCACTCCACTTTTTCGCTGATTGCTCATAACCCTGTGGGTTAAAAATCTGCTTTTTTTGGCCTCGAAACATACCCTATGATTTGATCTGTATTGTTTTGGGGTGAAAAAAATCTGAAGATTCATAGTCTAATGCGAAGAAATTACATTCCTACTCTTGAAGTAGCCAATTCCTTTCCTACTCTTGAAGTAGTGAATCCCGTATTCTGAAATTATTTGAAGGTTATTCCTAATGCTCCATTAGGATCATCCTCCCAGCATTCACCATGTTAATCCCTCTTCACAGTCTGAAGAAGCGTCTCGACCCAAAATGTCACCCATTCCTTCTCTCCAGAGATGCTGCCTGGCCCACTGAGTTACTCCAGCATTTTGTGTCTACCTTCGATTTAAACCAGCATCTGCATTTCATTCCCACACCTCTTCAATCTTTTACGTCTCAATGATATCACCTCCCATTCTACTAAATTCCAACTGGTCCAATCCGAATTTACTTAAGCTTTCCTCAAACACAACTTTTTTTCAGTGAATCTTCTAAGTTGTTTCCAAAGCAAGTATATCCCTGATTAAATAAGAGAGCCAAAACTATATGTAGTATTATGGATATGGATTCATCAACACCTTGTACTGTTGGAGCAAGAGTTCTCTACTTCTTTATTCCCTCCCTTTTATTAAAGACACGCATTCTATCTGCTTTCCTAATTTCATGTTCAATCTGCTCACAAACTTTGATCCATGTACAGTGGAACACAGAGCACTCTGCTGGTAAAGCTAAAAACTACAGGTACGGTCACTATGAAAGGAAAATTCAACTTTTGAACCAATTATCCTCTAGTTCTCTTTTCCAGTTTTGTCCTCATTCTCCTTCCACCAGCCCTCACTCCCATCTCCAGCCTAAGTATCAGGCTTTGATGTGATTATATTAATCCTTATGATTAACTGCTGATTCGAATCTTGAAAGTTGCATCCTTGGGTGAGGCCTCTGCTTCATTTCTCTCTGCTCAACAAATGCTGTTCTGCAGCTGCCTTTGCTTCTGTTGGTAAAAAATGCACCAAGGCATTCAAATAAATTGAAAATCAAATGAAAACTCCTGCTGACAAAGGATCATTGACCTGAAATGTTAATTTTCTTTCTCTTCTCACAAAGCTGTGGCCTGACCAGCTGAGGAAACACCGCTTTTTCTATTTTTCTGTTACCAGCATAGTTGTGATAGCTTTTAATGTTTGAAGTCAGTTGTATCTAAATCTAGAAACTAGCTGGCTGAATTGTGCTTCTCGCTCAAGTATATGGTTACATTATCTTTAGGGGGAAAAAATCTTTAGCTGAGTAACTACTACATTTGTTGGATTGAACTGTACAATACGTTGCAAGAAACAACATCATTTCAAAGTGTTTTTCTTCAAACAAATCCACATAATTGGGAACTGGGGAAGTTTAAACAAAAGAATTAGCGTCTGCCTTTGTGCTTGATACACACAGTCAATTGTTATTTCCTCTCTTTTTGAAGGAATTAAATTTACTATGAGTGATGTTTTTAAATCAATAAAATGTGCTCTTTTACATGTTTAGCATATTACCTGGATTGGTTTCACATTTTTTATAATTTTATCTGCTTGCCTTTCATTTTATTCATTTACATGGTTTAGTTCCTTAAATTGTTAGACTAAGGAGCTTGGAGCTACTGACTGTATTTTGGAACAATTAACTACTTCAGTAATTTTTAACCACTAAAACTTGCTTTATAGCTAAAGAGAACATCATGCATTGTAATCACCCCTTCAAGCCCAGCCCATCAACTACAACTGTTCTTTTGCTCTGTACATTTTACCTTTGATTAAACCAAACTTTGGGAATAGATTAAGATAGGGGGTTGATGGGAAAGACACAACCTGATTAATTAAAATTTCCAATCAAAGTATAATTTTGCTCTTTTTTGTCTTGCAGATCTGAGAAAAGACCAGTTCTGACATTCCCTCCCAGATTCCAAAAGGAGCTCCAAGTGCATTTGGCAAAAAACACTTCAAATGAACAAAACGGTATGTACTTTTTTAATGATCATTATTGTGGTAATGTTGCAGTTGATAATGCAAGCTTTTCATATTCAATTCTGTTTCAAAAAATTATGTAGGCATTTTGTAATGCGTATGCAATGTGAACACCGTTGGTGGTTAATTGACAAGCTGTGAAATTTTATCTCGAGCAACTTCTATACAACACTCCTCATTATGTCATTGTTTTGGATATATCATGACTGTCTGGTGTGTTTAATTATCCAGCTTCTGTAACCTTTGCACGATTATTTCAATTTTATAAAGAGGAATGACCAGATTAAATGATTGAAAATAGAGACAAAAAGCTGGAGTAACTCAGCGGGACAGGCAGCATCTCTGGAGAGACGGAATGGGTGACGTTTTGGGTTGAGACGTCACCCATTCCTTCTCTCCAGCGATGCTGCCTGTTTCGCAGAGTTACTCCAGCTGTTTGAGTCTATCTTGGGTTTAAACCAGCATCTGCCGTTCTTTGTTACAGATTAAATGTTTGAGCAGGGTTGTTTCAAATTGATTTTCATTCAGGCAAATGTGAATTCATTTGTCCATGTGATCTGTGCGCCAGCGAATTAGTGTGTGTGTAGATCTATCGCCCAATGAGTGTCAGTTTGTGGAACTGTACTCCAGTAAGCTCCTGCCTGAAAAACATTGTAAATACTGCAATGTGTTGATGGATGTGGAACTGTATCCCAGGGAGATTTCGTGGACATTTTTATTCAGGGTCACAGAAAGCCAGTGCTATTCCAAGCAGTTTGTAACAGTTTACTGTCACAAAGTCCATCTGAAACTGGGGAGGGTGAAATTGATTCTGGGGGTCTGTTTTAAATTTAAGTTCCTGGATATACAGTGCCCTCCATAATGTTTGGGACAAAGGCCCATCATTTATTTATTTGCCTCTGTATTCCACAATTTGAGATTTGTAATAGAAAAAATCACATATGGTTAAAGTGCACATTGTCAGATTTTAATAAAGACCATTTTTATACATTTTGGTTTCACCATGTAGAAATTACAGCAGTGTTTATACATAGTCCCCCCATTTCAGGGCACCATAATGTTTGGGACACAGCGATGTAATGCAAGTAAAAGTAGTCATATTTAGTATTTTGTTGCATATCCTTTGCATGTAATGACTGCTTGAAGTCTGCGATTCATGGACATCATCAGTTGCAGGGTGTCTTCTCTGGTGATGCTCTGCCAGCCATCTTTAGCTTATGCTTGTTTTGGGGGCTAGTCCCCTTCAGGTTTCTTTTCAGCATTTAAATGGCACGCTCAATTGGGTTCAGATCGGGTGATTGACTTGGCCTCTCAAGAATTTACCATTTTTTAAACTTTGAAAAACTCCTTTGTTGCTTTAGCAGTATGTTTGGGATCATTGTCTTGCTGTGGAATGAACTGCCGGCCCATGAGACAGAATCTAACATTCAATGCAATTGAAAGTTATCAATGACATTTCATGCCATTATTATTATTATCGCGACTTAAATATTCTGCAAGTTGTCATTGATGTCATTGATATTCTGGCAAGTTGTCAGAAGCTCAACTGGACAAGTTACAAATGCAATGACAACAGATCAAGGATGTCCAGCTATTGCAACTCCAGGCCACTCAATCCAAAGGGCACATGTCAGGAATGTAATGGACTATACTCTACTTGTCTGGATCAATGCATTATCCTGGGTGATGTTGAGCTTTATGAGAGATGCTGGCAAAGGAGCCTGCTTGATGATCACCTCATCAATCACCCAAAACATTAATTTCTTCCATAAACAATCCATGGTGGAGCAGGATATACCATCAAAAACGTACACTGCATTTACTCTTCCTCATCATCACAATGCTCTCAAACTCACAACTTTTATCATCAAGAATTATGAGGGCAGCAGTTGGATTGGAATGCCACCCTTATAGGTTCCCCTGTGAGTGACATTATACTGAATTAGAAATTGTTACATTGTTACATTCTTACAGCATTAAGGACATTATGATGGGCAATAAATGTTAACCTACCAGTGACACTCTGATCCTAAAAAATAAAATAAACTAAGATAACACAATGACCATTTATAATGCACATCAGAATGTTGTGAAGATCTTTGCAGCCAATGAAGTGTTTTGGAAGTGTAAGAATGTAGCAGATAATAGTAAGATTAAACGAGAATTTACCTGTTCGAAGTTTGATCTTTATTTTATGAGGCGTTACGATGAGGGATTACGTGAAGAAGCCCCGCCAGGCGCATGTTCGGCATAACACAAAGCAGCGGCATGAAAAACACAGAACCAATAGCCGGAGTAAGATAGTAAGGCTCCGAAAGATTAGAACTACCAGATGATCATTTATATTATGAGGGTTGGGAGCGGAGGGCACGTAATCCCTCATCGTAACTCCTCATAAAATAAAGATCAAACTTCAAACAGGTAAGTTCTCGTTTAATCTTACTATTTTACTTCGGAGTCACGTGAGTGACTACGTGAAGATTTTAAAGCTCTGTGATTTTCATGCCATAGATCATTCCATACGACACACTGCTTCAGTTTACTCAGTAATGAGTAAATAACATATATTGCTTGAAATTATGCAATAAATATTTTAATATATATATATACGTCTTTTTATTTATTTATTATTTTTTATTAATAATAATAAAACGAAAATAATAACCCCTCTATCCCAGGGGAAATAACAACAAATGTTATGCAACAAAGCAAACAATTTTGACAGAACCCAACACAGCATGTGCAACTCTGGCACTGTAACAACAGGTTTATCATAAAACTAGGAAAGTTTCTTTTTTAGACTATCCTGCAGTCTCCAGTATTTGGTCGAGCGGCACGTCCTGCACCTTCGCCGCGGACATTGATACTGCCCTTGTGAAGTGAGATTTATACACATCAGTGTCTACTCCAGTTAATCCAAAACCTGTTTATCCATCTAGAAATAGTTTGTACTGTCACTTTTATATGTTTCTTGTGGGTAATGAACATTGGTGTCTCACAATCTCGGAGACTCTTAATTCAATATATATTAATTCAGATGCTTAACCACATACAATGTTTAGTTGACAGCGTATGTCTTAAAGATTATATTGGTTCCAGCCTTTCTTGGCTTGCTTTGCTTGCTTAGATCATCGACATAAAACGTTATTTTATCTACAGACAACTGTATACAATCTAACCACAACATTTGTAATGTTTGTACTCCTTGTGCTGATATTAATGGTATGAACAAAACCACTTTAAATATTAACTTCTGAAAAGACAGTGTAATAATTGGAGTCCATTGCTGAAGCAATGTGAGAACTATACTGACATCCCAGATTTCTGTATATTTGGGTTTGGTAGGATTTTATTAAAATTCCTCTCATAAATCGGGGTATTAACAGATCACCGATAGTTGTCGATTCCGAAATAGTCCTAAATAGGACAAAACACTCCAATACATCCGATATATTTGCAGTATGATAAAATATATCTGACTGTATACAAAAAATTTCCCATTCCTTATATGACACATATATTGTTTCTTAGTGCTATCTCTCCAAGCTGCAGTTATGAAATCCATGGTCCTATCCAACATTCCATCAGAACCTGCAGATTAACAATTAATACGGTCATGTAATTGATGACTTCTGCTGTTACTGGATGTACCAACAATTACTGCACCTGGTATTTGTCATGAATGTCTGAATCATTATTCTGAGCACCAATGGGAACAATGGCTGTGTAGTAATGGTCCCTAGATAAGGGACGTATCAGATTTTAACTGATAAGAACAGATACTACACTTGATCTTAGCCAAAAAACCGAGAACAATACCAATTTGGAACCACCAAATGCCTGCGGCGGAGACTTGCTCAATTTTGGTGACACATTGTCTAATCAGACAAAATGGGGAAAACATAAAAGACTATACTTCCCCAATGTAGTGAGAATGCATCCACGGCTAATGCTCCTGGGTCTGACTCCCACGAGACACATTTAGACCACTGGAGATTTAATCCAGACACAACAGATCAACATTTAGTACAGATACTGTCTGACAATCTTCTTGAAACTTTTTGAATTTTATCATTCATTCTGTATTGTAATTTGCATTTTCGTGATCTGTTGTCTTACCACAGTATTGTCTTCTCCCACAGTTGAGGTATTGTCTACTCGTAATTGAACATGTAAGTTCTTTATTGTAGAACAACAGCTATCAATGCATAAAATGCCCCCAATAACTCCAAATAATTCAACCATGTATTTGGAGAATTAATCGTCTTGGACAGTCCATCGACCACCACAACTGGTGTCGCTGTCCTAAGCTCCCCATCTGAGAGCACTCTCATCAGTCTGTAATAACACTGAAGACTTCTGAACAAGCACATTTTAGAAGGGTCTCGACCCGAAACGTCGCCTATCTCCTTCGCTCCTTAGATGCTGCTGCACCCGCTGAGTTTCTCCAGCTTTTTGTGTAACCCTTTACTTCTAGTAACTTGTGCAACATTGAGAATCCATCATTGAATTCAACTCAACCTTTAGTTGGTAACTGCAAGGACTTAATCAATAACCTGCATGCTTTGTACTCTTACACTCTGGTCTTTGCAGACTTTGATCATGCAGAGGTCCCAATTTGCCAGCATGAATGCTGCTATCACTTTACCAGTAACCGTAGCTACTTCTTGGATGGTGGTATAATGTTTTTTCCCCCAAGACAAATACAGGCATTTGTAACATCCCCAACCTTAATTTGTTGATAAAGTTACTCACATATCAACTGTATTAAAGACAAACCCCAAATAATCAATTGTTTGGGATGCCTGTAACTTCCATGTTGTTTGTATGTACATAATCTTAGCTTTTCAATAAGCTTATGGTTGCTGAACTCAGTTCTTCAGCGGTCTCCCATTTACAATTAACATATCCTCTAGATAAGTCATTACAATGTGATTCTGAGCCCTCATTAACACCAGTGCTGGTTCCAATAATTGTGTGAGCAATTTGAGGGCTGAATTTAACCCATTAGGTAATTCCTTCAGCTGACCCATCCAATTAATTGAAGTACCTGAATTATAAGGCATCTTTTTTTAAAATATAAAAATAACCACATAGCAGCCTTGTGATAACAACTTCATTATAATGCTGAAGTGTACTTTTTAAAATGTTCATACTGAACTATAAATTTAAGTTTGTGAGTCCTAGAATGACTCTGCAACCCCCATACTTGTGTCTGGGATATATTATCTCTACCTGACGTGTTTCTGGTACATTCAAACACCAAGCCGTTCAGATTAATGCAGAATTACAAAACAATTGTAATCTTAACCAACCAGAGGTTGTTTCCCCAGAAATTCCATGTGTAATGGAATGATGTTTTTGTACTTCCGTAAATGAACCAGAAGATCTCCTTCTTCTTAATATAGGGGGTTTGTTTTCATCAATCATAAATCTGGTTATAGCTTGGCCACATAACCCTGCATTTTTGGGGGATAATGTTAGCAAAATGGCAATTTGCATCATACAATTGGGTTTGAATATGCATTGCAGAGTAATGCAAGCATGTTTTAAAAGTATTGGACATTATCGACCCATGTATGTCTTCCCCAAATACAATGATGCCAACTGAATATCAGCTAGAGGACATACTGGAACATATTTCCTGTCCTCGTATCATTGACTCATGGGTGCCTAATTACTGAGTTACTGTTGGCACCCTGAGCAAAGCACAATAGACGGGTGTTTTATATTTTTTTAATATATTATTTACTGTTTCAGTCATAACAGTATCTTGGAGTGGGTGAGAAACCAAATGTTGGCTGCCAGGTTCATCCATAGCCTCACCAGTCCATACCAATATAGCAAACTTGGTGCTACATCGAGAACATCCGTAATATTTCTATTGTGCTCTGGGGTATACACATAAGTAGGGACACCAGCTTCAGGGTTACACAAAAAAAGCTGGAGAAACTCAGCGGGTGCAGCAGCATCTAAGGAGTGAAGGAGATAGGCGACGTTTCGGGTCGAGACCCTTCTTCAGACTGGTCAGGGATCAGGGAAACGAGAAATATAAACAGTGATATGGAGAGATAAAGCAAGAACAATGAGTGAAAGATATGCAAAAAAGTATTGGTGATAAGGAAAGCAGGCCATTGTAAGCTGTTTCTGGTGTGAAAATGAGAAGCTAGTGCGACTTGGGGGGGGGGGGGGGGGGGGGGGGGGAGGGGGGGGAGATGGAGAAGGAATGTCAGGGCCCGAGGGCTGAGGGAGAGGTGGGGGGGTGGGGGGGGAAAGGAGCAGTCTGGGTTAACAGAATTGAGAAAATTCAATGTTTAAGCCCAGAGGATGCAGACTCCCCAAGCGGAATATGAGATGTTGTTCCTCAAACTTGCGGTGTTGTTCACTCTGGCCATGGAGGAGGCCCAGGACCGAGAGGTCGGATACGGAGTGGGAGGGGGAGTTGAAGTGCTGAGCCACCGGGAGGTCGGGTTGGTTATTGCGGACCGAGCGGAGGTGTTCGGCGAAACGATCGCCTAGCCTCCGCTTGGTCTCACCGATGTAGATTAGCTGGCATCTGGAGCAACGGATGCAGTAGACGAGGTTGGAGGAGGTGCAGGTGAACCTCTGTCGGACTTGGAATGACTGCTTGGGTCCCTGAAAGGAGTGGATGGGGGAGGTGAAGGAACAAGTGTAGCATCTCTTGCGGTTGCAAGGGAAAGTGCCCGGGGAAGGAGTGGAGCAGGAGGGAAGGGAAGAATTGACGAGGGAGTTGCGGAGGGAGCGGTCTTTGCGGAAGGCAGATAGGGGGGGAGATGGGAAGATGTGGCGAGTGGAGGGGTCACGTTGGAGGTGGCGAAACTGGCGGAGGACTATCTGTTGTATGCGCTGGCTGGTGGGGTGAAAGGTCCTCATCCTCTCATCTTCACCATGGACGTCCAGTCACTATACACCTGCATCCCCCACCAGGATGGTCTCAAAGCCCTCCGGTACTTCCTCGACCAGAGGAGCAACCCATACCCATCCACTGACACCCTCCTCCGCCTAGCGGAGTTGGTCCTTACCCTAAACAACTTCTCTTTTGACTCCTCCCATTTCCTCCAAACACAAGGCGTAGCTATGGGCACACGCATGGGCCCTAGCTACGCCTGCCTCTTTGTCGGGTACGTCGAACAATCTTTGTTCTCGACGTACCAGGGCCCCACCCCCGACCTTTACCTCCGTTACATTGACGACTGCTTTGGTGTCACCTCCTGCACCCACGCAGAACTGACTGACTTTATCCATTTCACCACCAACTTCCATCCGGCACTCAAATATACTTGGACCATTTCCGACATTTCCCTACCATTCCTTGACCTCACCATCTCTATTGCAGGTGACACACTCCTGACTGACATCCACTACAAACCAACTGACTCCCACAGCTACCTGGACTACTCTTCCTCCCACCCTGCTTCCTGTAAGGACTCCATCCCCTATTCCCAATTCCTCCGACTACGCCGCATCTGCTCCCAGGATGACGTGTTCCACACCAGGTCATCGCAAATGTCCTCGTTCTTCAGAGAACAGGGTTTCCCCTCCCCCACTATCGATGAGGCTCGCACCAGGGTCTCCTCCATACCCCGCAACACTGCCCTCTCTCCCCATTCCCCCACTCACAACAAGGGCCGAGTCCCCCTGGTCCTCACCTTTCACCCCACCAGCCAGCGCATACAACAGATAGTCCTCCGCCAGTTTCGCCACCTCCAACGTGACCCCTCAACTCGCCACATCTTCCCATCTCCCCCCCATCTGCCTTCCGCAAAGACCGCTCCCTCCGCAACTCCCTCGTCAATTCTTCCCTTCCCTCCTGCTCCACTCCTTCCCCGGGCACTTTCCCTTGCAACCGCAAGAGATGCTACACTTGTTCCTTCACCTCCCCCATCCACTCCTTTCAGGGACCCAAGCAGTCATTCCAAGTCCGACAGAGGTTCACCTGCACCTCCTCCAACCTCGTCTACTGCATCCGTTGCTCCAGATGCCAGCTAATCTACATCGGTGAGACCAAGCGGAGGCTAGGCGATCGTTTCGCCGAACACCTCCGCTCGGTCCGCAATAACCAACCCGACCTCCCGGTGGCTCAGCACTTCAACTCCCCCTCCCACTCCGTATCCGACCTCTCGGTCCTGGGCCTCCTCCATGGCCAGAGTGAACAACACCGCAAGTTTGAGGAACAACATCTCATATTCCGCTTGGGGAGTCTGCATCCTCTGGGCTTAAACATTGAATTTTCTCAATTCTGTTAACCCAGACTGCTCCTTTCCCCCCCCATCCCCCCACCTCTCCCTCAGCCCTCGGGCCCTGACATTCCTTCTCCATCTCCCCCCCCCCCCCCCCCCCCAAGTCGCACTAGCTTCTCATTTTCACACCAGAAACAGCTTACAATGGCCTGCTTTCCTTATCACCAATACTTTTTTGCATATCTTTCACTCATTGTTCTTGCTTTATCTCTCCATAGCACTGTTTATATTTCTCGTTTCCCTGATCCCTGACCAGTCTGAAGAAGGGTCTCGACCCGAAACGTCGCCTATCTCCTTCACTCCTTAGATGCTGCTGCACCCGCTGAGTTTCTCCAGCTTTTTGTGTAACCCTCGATTCTCCAGCATCTGCAGTTCCTTCTTTAACACACCAGCTTCAGGGTCAGTTTCATCCTGCCCTGGTACTCCCGAATCTTGCTCTAGGGAGACTTCATCCACACCTATGCAAGGCACTGGTGAATGAGATTCTGATTCTTCATAGGCACCATACTCAGTGTATGGAAACTCCTTCGGAGCCTGCCTTAGAATCTCATTGGTCTTAAAACCCTTAATTGTTTAGAGTTTTGAGCATTTTATCTTGCTCTAAAAAATTCATCCACACCTATGCAAGGCACTGGTGAATGAGATTCTCATTCTTTATAGGCACCATACATAGTGTATGGAAACTCCCACGGAGCCTGCCTTAGAATCTCATGGGTCTTTAAAACCCTTGACTGATTAGAATTTTCAACATTTTATCTTGCTCTAGTGACCTCATCCAGACCTAACCAAGGTACTGGAGAATCAGAATTTCATTTTCATAGGCACCATACTCAGCGTATGGAAACTCCTTAGGAGCTTGCCTTACAGGAAGACATACATGGGTCTTAGAACCCTTGACTAAGTCAAGTGTGGAGCATTTTCTCCATTTCCAGCCTTCCCCTCATTCTTGTCCTCCCTTGGAGGAGAGTTACTTTCTTTACTGTTTTGTATTTGTGCATAAATCATATACCTTTAAAATTATAATTCTGAGAGGTACATTCTGCTTGCAGAATATTAGCATTAACCTCAGTATCACACAGGGTTATATACATTTCCATAAAGGAAAACTGCATCTGGTAACATATACACAGAGCAGACTTTATTTTACCATTGTGGGTATTTGGAGCCAGCATTTAGCGCAGCCGTTATCTCCAAACCCGATCTAAATGGCGGGAACCGGCTTTTAAATCAGCCTTATCTCCCGATCCGATCTAAATCGGAAACTGCAGTTTCAGCGCGTTCCATTCAATTACCGCAGTTTAAACACTTATACTCCAGCTGGCTCCGTATTTTCAAGCCAGATTTATAGAGTGTTTAAAAATTTTTTTTTTAAATTCCACAATACATATACACTCTAGCTGGCTCTGCAGACTTACAGAGTTTAAAAAACACTCGCAATAAGTTCAACACTGACTTAAACTTACCGCTGGTGGGAGCAGCGCTCTCCACCCTGTCGGTGTTCCACATGCGTTGATGTAATGCCGAACATGTGCCTGGCGGGGCTTCTTCATGTAGTCACTCACGTGACTCCGAAGTAAAATTGGCTCGTAGCATTTACCTAGTCAGTAAATAATAATGACACATTTTTCTGATTATGGCTGTTCGGGGCCCGTCATTCGCTCCGACCCTTCGTCACCACGCACCTAGTATCTTTGCCCCGCAATCAAAGATACTAGAGGAATACAGCTGCCGCCGCCGACACAAAACATCACGCTCCTATTCTCCAGAGATGCCATCTGAAGCAGCTGCACCAAAGATCCTATAGCTATAGGATTTTTGAGCTGCACCGCTCGGCCCCGCACCTACCTGTCGGCTGGCGGAGGTGGTGACGAGGAGGTCCCAACCGCCTCCCCCTTTGGAGGTCCCAACCGCCTTCCCCCTTTGGCGTTGGACAAGGACAGCCAAGGCAGCGGGGCGATGTTGTACGCCCCCCTCCACCCCTCTTATCCTTGGACCCCTCCTCTCCATCCCGCACTGATCCGGGATTAATAGCGAAAGGATTTGAGTATAGGAGCAGGGAGGTTCTACGGCAGTTGTACAGGGTTTTAGTGAGACCACACCTGGAGTATTGCGTACAGTTTTGGTCTCCAAATCTGAGGAAAGACATTCTTGCCATAGAGGGGGTTCAGAGAAGGTTCACCAGACTGATTCCTGGGATGTCGAGACTTTCATATGAAGAAAGACTGGATAGACTCGGCTTGTACTCACTGGAATTTAGAAGATGGAGGGGGGATCTTATAGAAACTTACAAAATTCTTAAGGGGTTGGACAAGGTAGATGCAGGAAGATTGTTCCCATTGGGGGAGTCCAGAACAAGGGGTCACAGTCTAAGGATAAGGGGGAATTCCTTTAGGACCGAGATGAGGAAAACATTCTTTACAGAGAGTGGTGAGTCTCTGGAATTCTCTGCCACAGAAGGTCGTTGAGGCCAGTTCATTGGCTATATTCAAGAGGGAGTTGGATGTGGCTCTTGTGGTTAAAGGGATCAGGGGGTATGGAGAGAAGGCAGGTACAGGATACTGAGTTGGATGATCAGCCATGATCATATTGAATGGCAGTGCAGGCTTGAAGGGCCGAATGGCCTACTCCTGCACCTATTTTTCTATGTTTCTATCCCCATTCCCTCCTGTATTCAGTCCTTATTGACATCCCCTGTGCTCCCCTCCCCATCTACCCCGCCCCCCCCCCCCCAATCTATTCATCACCCTACCCGCCTCGCATTGATTCACCTGCCACCTCACCCTTCCCCCCCATCCATCCTACACTGGTCCCCCAATTCATCCTGTACTGACCCCCCTTCCCATCCATCCTGCACTTCTCCCCCCATTACTACTGCACTGATCCTCCCATTCATCCCGTACTGCCCCAAACTCCATTTACCCTGCACCAATCCCCCCATCCATCCTGTAGTGATATTCCCATTCATCTTTTACTGATCCCCCATTCATCCTGTACTGATCCCCTTATTCATCCCGTACTGATCTCCCATTCATCCTATACTGATTCCCTCATTCATCCTATACTGATTCCCTCATTCATCCTGTAGTGATCTCCCACTCATCCTGCACAGACCCTCCGATCCACACTGTCCTGAACCCCCCCCCCACCCCCCCCCAATTCATCCTGTACTGATCCCCCCCATTCATCCTGTGCTGAAGAATGGGGGGAACAGTCTGAAGAAGGGTCTCGACCCGAAACGTTGCCTATTTCCTTAGCTCCATAGATGCTGCCTCACCCGCTGAATAACTTCAGCATTTCTGTCTACCCACATTCATCCTGTACTGATCCCCCCCATTCATCCTGTACTGATCCCCCCATCCATCCCGTACTGATCCCCCCCCATTCAACACCACTGACGTCCCCGTGCTCTCCCCTCACAATTTTACATACTCCAACCAACACGTACTAATTCACCAGCCTCAATCCATCCATTCCCCACCGATTGCCTCTCAACCCCCCCACTCCCCCCACCCCCCGCCATCTATCCACCCTGCACTGATTCACACACCCCCTGACCCTATTGTGCTTCATGGTCTTCAGAGATGACTATGGTTGATAACGGAATGCAATCAAATGTGTTTTAATTCCCAATGTTATTATTTGTTTTGACACATTTTAACATATATAGTGCGCATGGTTAAGCATATATGTTACCATGGTCCAGGATTTATTGACACGGGTTGATCATATGCTGAATAATCCAACCACATTTTTGGAGTGGAAAGAACTAATAGAAATTGCATTAACTGCAATGTGTAAAAAGAGTTGAGATATTGTATTATAATTTTGCTGCATGTCATTGTGGTATATATGACCTAGGGGGCGCCGTCCAGTTGGTATGGCTGCCCAGCCTGCAGCTGTCTGTTTTTTAACTTCTTTCTTTTATTTTTAGTGAGTTTTAGTGTTTGTTTTTGGAGCCCTAGCCTTTTTTATGTGGGGGGGTGGGAAGGGGGAAACTACTTTTCAGGGTCCCTGCCTGGTCGGAGAGGCAGCTTTTCTCCGGGCTGCAACTTCAACCCATCCTCACGGCCTACCAGCGGGCCTGGAGCAGCATTTCCTGAGGGGGCCGCCCAGAACCTCGGCTTCGGCAGCGGCTCGGCACTGGAGCACCATCGTGGAGTGGAGCGGGCGATACCTTGCCTGGGTCGCCGCGCTGGAGCCGCAGAATGCTGAGACCGCAGGAGAACATCGCGGAGCTGCGGGACTGTGGAGCGGCCAGCTGCGGGCGGCGGCGCTGAACTTTTACATCGGGAGCCTGGGATCTCCCGGCGAGATCGTGAGTTGCGGAGCTCCATCCAGCGCGGCCTTGTCAGCTTCGGAAGCCACGGACTCCGGTAGGGAAGCGGCCGTTCCAGGTGTCCCAAGCCGCTGTGAGGACTCTCCCGACACCGGAACACCAATACCCGGCGAGAAGGCCTAAAACATCGGGCCGTCGTAGCGCCGACTGCGGAGGCCTCAATAGGCCTGACTATGGGTGGACTTGGGGATGGGACTGGACTTTGTGCCTTCTCCCACAATGGGAACCATTGTGGGGGGATGTTTTTATGTTAATTGTTAATTCTTTAGTGTTGTGTCTTATCTTTATTTGTGTGCTGCATAGCAAGTCAAATTTCACTACACCAATTGGTGTATGTGACAATAAATGTCCTTTGTCCTTTATATATCATGTCTTGATTGGTGAATATGTTTAGTTTGTGAGTTATTTGAAGCAGAAATAATATGTGAATGTAGACAAAAGTGCTGGAGAAACTCAGAGGATGCGGTAGCATCTATGGAGCGAAGGAAATAGGCAATGTTTCGGGCCAAAACCCTTCTTCAGACTGATGGGTTTCGGCCTGAAAATTTGCCTATTTCCTTCGCTCCATAGATGCTGCTGCACCCACTGAGTTTCTCCAGCACTTTTGTCTACCTTCGATTTTCCAACATCTACAGTTCCTTCTTGAACATAATATGTGAATGCTTCATTGAGCATAATTCCGACTGGTAACTAGGCACTTCGTCCGAGCACATTATCGCACGCATCATGCAAACCATCTTAAATGACCACCTAAACTGTCATTTGGCAACCTAAAAAGCTGTCAAGGTTGCCCGGCTGGCAACAGGGAAAAAAAGTTAAGCGAGAGCCCTGCTTTACATTCCACATGATTTTTACAAACAATATGGATAAACTTATTAACTTCCTTTCATGGAATACGAATGGTCTGAATCATCCCATTAAGAGAACATTTTTTTTCCAAAGTTGTTCGTAGACTAAATGCTCAGATTGTCTTTGTTCAGGAAACTCGTGTAAGGTAAGATGACAATCAACGATTCTTTAAGTTTTGGAGAGGACCGCAGTTTCATTCAAATTCACAGGCAAAGGTGAAAGGAGTCTCTATTTTTATTGACTCCATTTTGTTCATTATGAAACCATTTCTGATCCATATGGTAGATTTTTGATGATCACTGGTGCTCTTCATAACCAAAAAGTTGTTATGGTGAATGTTTATGCACCTAATATTGATCACCCTGAGTTTTTTAAACAGTTAATTGCATCCTTTCCTAATTTAAATGAACATCTTTTGATAATGGGTGGAGATTTTAACTGCTGTTTGAACCCCTCAATGTACAGACCTGCATCTGATCATGTGCTTCTAAATAAATCAGCTAGTTTTATCAATTATTTTTTACTTGACTCTGGAATGTTAGAAGTCTGGTGATTCCTACACCCAAATGACAAAGTATTTTCTCTCATGTATATCATAATTACTCTAGGATTGACAACTTTATTATAGATTCTCGGCTAGTTTCATCGGTCACTGCGTGTGAGTATGATGCAATTGCTATTTCTGATCATGCACCATTGAAACTATCAATTAAACTACCTGATTCCAAGTTTAGTGCTAAACAATGGTGATTTAATACTCTGCTTCCATATCTAAATGTTGTTAATTTTATTAAAGATCAGATTGCTTTCTTCTTCTTAACAAACTCTACCGAAGAAATATCCAATGGTGTAGTCTGGGATGCTTTTAAGGCATATATTCGTGGACAAATTATTTCATACTCCGTGGGATTAAAAAAACAAACTAAAAATGAAATACGTATATTGGCTGATGAGATTAAAGAAATTGATAAAAAATATTCAAAAGCTCCTAGCCTAGAGCTCTATAAGAATAGAGTTGAACTTCAACTGAGACATGATTTGTTATTAGTATCACCGATTGAGAATCAGTTACTTAAAACCAAAAGTCAATTTTATCTACATGGTGATAAATCTGGCAAATTACTCGCCAGTCCGTTGAAAGCTGTGTCAGGCAAACGTCAGATTATTAAAGTGAGTAAACGGGATGGTACATTGACAGTAGCCTTTGATGAAATTAATAGATCCTTCCAGGAATTTTATACCTCCCTATATCAATCAGAATTTCCTACTGATTCCAATATAATGCATGAGTTTTTAAAGAAACTGAACTTGCCAAATTTACAACATAATGAGTCTCTGTTGTTAGATGAACCCATCACAGAGGAAGAAATACAGAAAGGAATCCTTTCGATGAATTCTGGTAAAGCTCCTGGTTTAGATGGGTTTACAGTGGAATTTTTAAAGTATTTTTCAAGTTTACTGTCCCCCTGGCTGCGCAGGGTTTTTAAAGAAGCCTTTTTATTGAATATATTACCACAATCCTTTTACGAAGCATCTGTTTCTTTAATTCTTAAAACAGATTAATACCCTATTGAAGTGACATCATATAGACCTATATCACTGTTAAATGTAGATTCCAAAATTATTTCAAAAATATTAGCTATGAGATTGGAAAATATTTTACCGCAAATTATTTCTGAAGATCAGACGGGTTTTATTAAAAATCGTTATTCATACTTTAACGTTAGGAGATTAATGAATATTGTATATACAGCGTCAAATAAAACTCCAGAATGTGTCATTTCACTTGATGCTGAGAAGGCATTTGATTGAGTAGAATGGGAATACTTATTCAATACACTTGAAAAATCTAAGATTGTTCCAAAATGTATCTCTTGGATCAAGCTGATATATCATATACCTTGGGTTTCTGCACTTACCAATAATCAGAGATTGCCTTTTATCAGGCTCTTTCGAGGTACTAGACAGGGTTGTCCTTTAAGTTCTTTACTGTGTGATATCGCTTTGGAACCTTTGGCCACCACTATTAGGGAATCCCCTAATATTTTTGGTATTGTCCATGAGAATAAGACATATAAGCTATGCAGATGATCTGTTATTATTTATCTCTAACCCAGAGAAATCTATTCCTGCATTAGTAGTACTACTTAATCTAGGTATGTTACAAAACTTACCTTTAGCGGTGCTGCAGTTCTGTCACTGGCCTTGTGCGCGACTTTGGCGCCTTTAAGGGAGGGGTGGCGCAGTTAAAATGCGGTTTTCCCCTTGCCATCCGGAGCTTTCTGTTGTCGGAGTGCGATCTATTTCTGGAGATGCGTTCCGACTGCCGGTAAGTTAATTTTTAAAAATAAATATTCCGACTATTTCTTCGCTGGATTAAAATAAAAATTAGCTCCTAATGCCGTGAACGCCGACAACGGGAACCGATTTTACGTAGGGGACAGGTAAGTGAAAGCTGTTTATTTTTACATATAAACCTGCTTTTTAGATGACCTTAATCAAACTTTCATGTTGCGAAACGGTGATTTAGTCCCCATACGAACCGGCATAATTTTTCCTGCCGACATGGGGTTTAAATTCACCGCAACCGCAACGTTCTAATCCATCGCGTTCCAGAAAATCCCACACGCAAGCTGTTTAAAATGCCCATTAATTTATGGGCATTAAACACTAAATTCCTTCAATTTGGCCTATAGATTAATGACAATTAGATTTAAAGATCATGTTATATTGTGAATTATTGTGTGAATGTTAATTGGACACTTAGGCTTTAAATTTTTTTTAAATTATTTCTTAAGAAATGGATAGATGTTTAGATATAGTAATTGAATTTTGTAATTAGCTACAATTGAGTAACTAACTAATTATATGCTTTAATTTCAGGTCATCCGAGTAAGATTGTTTCATATTTGTTTCAGAATACTTCAATCTATAATAACTGAAAATTACTTTCAGTTCTCTTAATCTTTAAGAAAGTTATGGGCTTTTGACTGTCCTCGATCACAACTTTTGTGCTAAGTCAATAGAAAAGCAATAGGAAACAAGTTGCTTATTTCCGAGTATGTAAATGGCCATAACCTTTTTAATACTGAAGATATGAAAGTGAATTAGGTGTCAAATTAAACTTCTTTTTATGCTTTATCTGTTGGGATAAATTGCAGACTTGATTTTGTTAAATCTCAAAATTTTGTAACATTGCTACTTAAACAATTTAGTAGTTTTTCTGGTTATAAACTAAATCTTAGTAAGAGTGAGCTTTTTCCATTAAACAATCTAATTTTGAATTATGGACAGTTTCCATTTAGATTAACTACTGACTGTTTTACTTATTTAGGCATTAAGATTAGCAAGAAACACAAGGATCTATTTAAAGCCAATTTTACGCCGCTAATTGACCATATCAGACAACAGTTTACGAAATGGTCACCAATGTCCTTATCTCTAATCGGCCGAATCAATGCTATTAAAATGTTTATCCTACCTAAGTGTTTGTATTTATTTCAGACGATACCAATTTTTATTGCTAAATCTTTCTTTGATATTGACTCAAAAATTTCTTCATATATATGGCAGAATAAAAATCCTAGACTAAGTAAAAAATACTTACATAAATCAAAAAAAGACGGTGGTTTGGTACTGCCAAACCTTAGATTTTACTATTGGGCAGTTAATGCTCGCTATTTAACGTTTTGGACAAAAGATTTAGTAGATACCCATTGCCCAGGATGGGTAAATCTTGAACGTGATTCTATGCAAGGGCTATCATTGGCTATTCTAGGGGCCTCGTTACTTTTTACAATTACGAGATTGAATAAATATACGACTAACCCAATAATAAGACATGCAGTCCGAATATGGTTTCAATTTCGTAGGTTTTTTGGATTGATTTTATCTTATCGAGTCCTATCATCTAATTTTTTTCTTCCAACCTTCTAGTACTGATCAAGCCTTTCTGTTATGGAAGAGGAAGGGATTAGTAGCTTTTCGTGATTTGTTTTTGGATGATGTCTTTTGAACACTCTCCAATAAATATAATCTACCTAACTCGCATTTCTTTAGATATTTACAAATTAGACTTTTTTTGAAGGCTACCCTTTTTTCCGTTACCATATCAAACCGAAATCTTGGAAAACATTTTACATTTGAACACTTATCAGAAAGGTTTAATAACTACTATTTACGAGTTGATTTTGAAATTAGAAATAGATACATTTGATAAAATTAAGAATGACTTGGAAAGAGAACTTCAAAATCCTCTACCCATAGAGAAATGGGAGAGGATTCTTCAATTAGTTAATACTTCCTCAATGTGTGCAAGATACGCTCTGATACAATTCAAGGTGGTTCACAGAGCTCATATGTCAAAAGATAAGTTAGCTCGTTTTTATGGTCATATAAATCCTACCTGTGACAGATGTAATTCTGAAGTGGCCTCACTGACTCATGTTTTGGTTTTGTCCATTTTTGGAAAAATATTGGAAAGAAACTTTTGAAACTATTTCTGTAGTTTTAGGTATTGATTTACAACCTCGTCCTATTACTGCAATTCTTGGGCTACCAATGTTAGATTCTACTCATCTGTCCCATTCCGCCCATCGGTTGATTGCTTTTACTACATTAATTGCCAGAAGATCTATTTTATTTACATGGAAATACTCTAATCCTCCAACCACACTCCATTTGTACTCTGAAACGACATTATGTTTCTGAAGCCTATAACTATCTCCTTTGTAATATAGCAACAACCCCTCGCTCAATGTCAAGAAAACTAAGCTCTTTGCATCTTTCCTGTACTCATTCTTGTCATTGTTCAAGACCTGGCCCTCACGGTGATGTCATCTACAAACTTATAGCTGGAGATAAAGCACAACATTTTTGGCCACACAATTGTGAGGGAATAAAGATTATAAGGAGCTGCGGACGCATCGTTCTGGAGCGCTGTGTTCAGAATTATCATGGAGGATATTTTGTCGCATATCCTAACTGATTATGGTCTATGGGTCAGAACATAAAAAATCCATTTGCAGAAGTTTGGAGATAGAATTATGGTGTTGGAGACAGAGCGCAGTCAATAAATTGGTTTCTTCTCCTGTCAGTCAATGCCATGGCTGGGATGGCAACGCCTCTACCTGCGCTGCCGCAACCTCTCCCACCACACACACACACACACGCACGTGCGTATATAAATATACACTATTTTGTTTTCTCGTTTATAACATTGTTTACAGAGTACTATGTCGGTATGTTACAAAACTTACCTTGAGCGGCGCTGCAGTTCTGCCACTCCCCGTGTGCGCGACTTTGGCGCCTTTCAGGGAGGCGGGATTAAAATGCCATTTTTCTCCAGACCATTCAAATCGATCCATCTCAGGGGATTTCGTTGCTAAAGGGATATCAGTCCGACATTTGTTTTATGGAGGTATTTTTAAACTGCGCCAGATCATTTATTAGCTAGAGTAATTTAAAAATCATCTTCTAAAGCCGTGAGCGCCAACAACAGGACGGATTTTACGTAGGGGATAAAAGAAGGTACACAGTTTATTTTTACATAAAAACGTGGTTCTTAGGAAGCCTTTAATCAAATTTTCATGTTGCGAAAAGGGGACAAAAAATATATACGTACCGGCAGTATTTTTCCTGCTGACTGTGGGTTAAATTCACGGCAAACCGCAACATTCCAATCCACCGCGTTCCACTAAAACCCACTCGCAAGTTGATTTAAATGGCCATTCATTTACGGGAATTAAACACCAAATTCCTTCCATTTGGCCTATAAATTCATGAAAATTAGATTTAAAAATCATGTTATATTGTGAATTCTTGTGTGAATGTTATTTGGACACTTAGGCAATTAAAAAATGTTTATCTTTTAAGAAATGGATAGATGTTTAGATCTAGTAATTGAATTTTGAAATTAGCTACAATTAGGTAACTAACTAATTATATGCTTTAATTTCAGGTCATCCAAGTAAGATTGTTTCATATTTATTTCAGAATGCTTCAATCTATAATAACTGAAAATTTCATTGAGTTCTCTTAATTTTTGAGAAAGTTATGGGCTTTTGACTGTCCTCGATCACAGCTTTTGAGTCAAGTCAATGGAAAGGCAATGGGGAACAAGATGCTAATTTCCAAGTATGAAAATGGCCATAACTTTTTTAATACTGAAGATATGAAGGTGTCAAATTAAACTTCTTTTTATGCTTTATCTGATGGGATAAATTGCAGACTTGATTTTTTAAATCTCAAAATTTTGTATCATTGCTATACTATGTTTACATATTCCGTTGTGCTGCTGCAAGTAAGGATTTCATTGTTCTAACTGGGACGTGAGAATAAAACAGTCTTGTTTTACTCCGCTAATGTGTGGGATACAACTTGTGTACGGGTGGTCGGCGTGGACTCGGTAGGCCGAAGGGCCTGTTTCCACGCTGTATCCTCAAATTAAACTAAAAACACTAAAACCAGAGGGAGCCTAAAGAAGGGTCTCTACCCAAAACGTCACTCAATTTCTTCCATCCAGAGTTGCTGGCTGCTCCATGGAGTTCCCCCGCACAATTAAAGCATGGAATAGTCTTCACCCTACCATAGGTACCCAACCAGACGCAACTAAATTTAAGGTAGCTCTTTTTTCCCCAAGAACCCTTTTTTGCTCAAGTCAAGAGTTTTATTATCATGTGTCCCAGATAGGACAATGACATCTTGCTTGCTGCAGCATGCAGAATATGTAAACATAATACAGAACAGGAGATGAAAGGTCAGTGTGTTTATATACCATAGACCATATATATACACAATAAATAAACAGATAAAATGCAATAGGCTGTTATTATTCAGCTCTCCACCACCTCCAGTTTAAATTCCATTTAGAATATTTTTGGAGGACCAGGAAACCAGAAGCAAGTTTCTCCAGGGAGTTACTCCAACTCCAGGGTCAGGGAATAATTCTGCGTTGGTTTTCAGTGGTCGTGGCGAGGTGGCGACCAGACAGCAATGGCGGCCAGATCTCCCATAATTCAAAGCGGGGGAGAAAGTGCCCAGCGCAGCCCAGTTGCCGTGGCAGTGCTCATGCGCAGGGCGGCCGATGATGTGTTGGCCTTGGTTGTGCGCATGTGCAGGGGGAGGCTGTGCTGGCCATAGTAGTGTGCATGTGCAAGGCGGCCTGCCATGTCGGCGGATGAGGAGCGAGCGGAGCCCAGCGGCCCGGATACGGATGGCGGGCGGAGACGGAGAGTAAGAGAGAGATAGAGAGGGGGGGCCTGCCCAGAATTGAACGGCAGATGTCCTGCCTTGGCCGGAGGCCCCCTAGATTTTGAGGCCCTGGGCATCATCCTATGAAGCCTAGTGGTAAATCCAGCTCTGCGAGCCCCCCCCCCCCCCCCCAGATCTCGAGGCCCTAGGCTTAAGCCTATAAAGTCTATCCGTAAATCCGGCCCTGCCAGTCCCAATTCCAAGCATGGAATATGCTTTACCCTTTTCACTTTTTTGGAATTTTAAACCTCTTCTCTTTGACCAAACATTTGGTTGCACCTAATTCTTTTTCCTCGAGTTAAATATTTTTACAATTCTGTTTACACACAATCTTAAAAGATTCTATGTGACCATTCTCACATTCATTGCAATCACAAATGGGGATGGAGGTAACAATCATGCCTCTAATATAGACACATAATGATGGATTTAATAATTCACTTTAAAGATAAACTTGAGCACTTTCTGAATGAAAATAATGTAGAATTTTGAAAGGCCCAGTGAATTGATGTTGCTTATTTTAATCCTCATTTTACGATTGGATCAGAGTATTTAAATAATTATGTTTCTTTTTAAACTCCACTTTTATACTTGAGCGGCTTTGATATATCAGTGTGTTGAAAATTACAGATGCAATTCCCAGGTTATTTCATGCCTGTCAAATCAAGGCCTCTTGTACAAGCTAGTAGTCAAGGCAGTGTTATGAGGCTGTCCCACTGTACAAGCTAATTCAAGAGCTCTCCCGAATTAAAAAAAAAATCAAGCTTGTGGTAAGCACGTAGAATGTACGTTGCTGGTACGTTGGAGCTCGGGACGTCTCTTAAGGGCTCATAACACTGACGGCAGGTACTCGGGAAACGCGGTAAGCTCGGGAAGACTCGTGAAGGTTTTTCAACATGTTGAAATATATCGACGAGAGCCCCGAGTACCTACGAGTGGCTATTACCGTAATTCTCCGAGTTCGAATCGGGAAACTTGGGAGAACTCTTGAATTAGCTTGTACAGTGGGACAGCCCTATTACTGGCCTGTATTTTGCTTGACTTCTTATCTCTGCAAGCCCTACTAGCTCATTACAACTTCTAATCTTGTTCAATATTAATGTAACAGCCCTTATTATTGGTCTTGTGATTTTGGTGCAGTAAAGGCAGCTTCTTGTAGATTTTCATAAACTTTCTTCTTTCAAATTTGTAGCTGTTTGGAGTGATGCCGTGGATACAGGAAAATATGATTCATCAGCACTTCAGTCAAACCACAATAGTGAGTTGGTGCAGTCCCGACTGAAAGAGATCTTGTGCAAATATTCCAATGGAATTTGGTTCTCAAAATTGCCACAGTTGTACAGAAAGATGTTCAATGAGGATCTCCAGCAAGATGTTTTAAAGCAGTTAGACCAATGGACCCACGTGTGCACAGTGAGTGGGTATTATAATATCGGACAAATCTTACCGAAAGAGAATTTTAAATGTGTTTTACAAATTGAGACTTTCTCATTTTATTCCTATGCACTATCTTTTTCTCGTCCATGCTATTCTTGTATATTCTTGCCTTTTGGGTGGGGGGAGGGGGGAAAGCAAATTAAAAGGTGTGCAATATTTTGAGTGAATTTAACAATATTTTTTTAGCCATGTAATTAATCCATGGGAATAACCAGATTGAGAAATGTGAACTGCTGTCAGTCAATGATAATTGCTGCTTATTGTTTGTTGGAACAGTCTGTTTTTTTAAGGTCTGTGATCTGCTTGCAAGTGTGTATTACTTTGACATAAATAATCTTACAAAACTGTTCCAAAGTGAACTAATTTGCCTTAATTGAATTTGATTAGGATTGAACTTTCATTTTTTTTTAACTTTTGGTTTGGTCCTTTTTCCAGATATTTTTTGTTAAGAAAAGTCCGGTATTTTAAATTATTAAAAATATAAATCATTATGTAATAATGTAAACAAATTCAATGTTATGCGTTGCCCCACCTCCTGATTTTTTTTAAAAGTCTAAATTTTATTTGTTCATTCTGCTCTTCCCCGATATTACCAAGTTACTTGGCAACTTCAATGGCCAGGCATTTTATTTTGAGTGGACCAATATGAGACTGTATTCGTCCGTGCATACCTGTATTTTGTAGTAAATTGCATTGTTATTAACTTTATAAAATGTACCCAATTCAGAGTCTCATGGATGCATTGACACAAACTTTTAGCTTGATGTAGATGTTGGTTTAGGGGTGGGCGCATTAGAATCAGAGTTATACAGGACAAAAACAAGCCCTTTGGCCCAACATGTGCATGCCGACCTTTTGCCTGTCTACACAAACCATTTGTTTGCATATTCACATCCCTCACTGCCTTGCCTATTCAAGTGCCTGTCTAAATGGCTCTTGAACATAGTGATTGTATCAAATTCCATCACCTCAGTGCTTTCCAGATATCAACCACTCTGTAAAAGAAAATATTTCCCCTTCAATATTTTTAAAAACTCCTCCTTCGTGTCTTAAGCCCATGTTGCCTTGTTTTTGATTCCCTATCATGGAAAAATAATTGTACTATGTATCTTATCTATGCTGCTTTAGATTCTGCTATTTATCTTATCTATGCTACTCCATATTAGATTCTGGAACACTAGAGCTGTAGAATTGATATCAACCACTCTGTAAAAGCAAATCTTATCTATTTATCTTGTCTGAAGAAGGGTTTCAGCCCGAAACGTTACCTATCTCCTTTGCTCCATAGATGCTGCTGCACCCGCTGAGTTTCTCCAGCATTTTGTGTACCCTCTAGAATTGATAGGTTGGTGTCTGGGGTCTGAGTTGCTTGTCAATTTTATTGTTCTATTTAAACTACTGAGTTTGTGGGCATATTTACACCACTGCAGCATGTAAATGAACATATTGAAATAAGTGTTTGTGTAACAAAGAGGAATAATTTCCAACTAATCCAGAAATCTGCAGCTCTGATGCTAATGAATACCAAACATGCTGGATTATCCACGATTTGCTGTATTGCCAAATCCACCAAAAGGTCAGAATATTACTGAGTATGAATTTATGTGCAATTAAAATTAATCTTTACTAGGACTTTGGCAACCAAGATAAATCTTGTACTTAATTACATTTTTAAAGACTCTGAAATGCGTTATTTGCCTTATTTGTGGTGTGTCTGCACTTTTTCAGATTAGATATCTCCAGAAAAGTGTAAACCATTTATTCTTAGCAAATCTGAAGAAAATGTACAGGTTTGCTTGAAAGTAATTCCAAAGGAACCCTTGGCAAAAATATGCATGACGTAACTTCAATTTTATCAAAAATCTTGCACATCAAATTGCAAATTGTTGTGACTTTCTGAAATTTAAGATACAACTATTAAATATTTTTATTTTTTCTTTAAATATAATATTAAGGGACAATGTAAAAATCTCTAAACTATCTATATATATATATATATATTACTGAAACTCTCATCTTGTTTGTCCGTATGCGTGTGAGTGCATGTGCCCCTGAAATACCGCCAAAACGGTACATGGTAATGCTACAATTTTTGGCCCACCTTACTCAGCCTGCCCGTCAGCCACGTTCGATGTCACAATGGAATCCTGAATCTCATTTTCATTAAAAAATCACAATATAAAATTAAAACTCTGTTTTAATCAAATTCTTCCATTTTCATTAACAGCTAACATTGCGTTTAGGTTATTTTAAAGAAAAACATGATTTTCATTGAGAATTTTATTTAAATAAAAACAGTGCGATTTTCATCGTGTGGAGGTGGGATAGGGGTGAGGTTTCATTTTAAAAAAACATTGCGATTTTCATTGTGGGGGGTGGGATGGGGAGAGTGGAGGAGCAGGGGGATAGAGGTAGAGAGGGAGGGAAAGGTGCGGGGGGAGGTAGGGAGTGGAGGATAGAGAGAGAGGAGGGCAGAGGGGGAGGTGAGGAGGGAGAGTGGGGGGTGGGATAGGGGGGAGGTGAGGAGTAGGGGAGCAGGGGTATAGATGGAGAGGAGGGGGTAGGGAGGGGAGAGGGGTAATGGAGGGAGGGAGTCACTGGGGGTAGAGGAAAGGAGAGGTGATGGAGGGGAGGAGGAGAGGGGAAAGAAGAGAGAGGGTGAAGAGTGGGAGGGAGTGCTGGGGGATGAGAAGGATAGGTGTGGGAAGAGGGATGGCGAGGTAATGGAGGAGGGGGAGGAAGGGGGTGAGGGGAGGAAGTAGAGGAGGGTTGATGGAGGGTGGGGAGAGGGAGCATATTGGAGGAGGGGAATAGGGGACTGAAGAGGGAGAGTGAGATGCGTTCACATTGATCTTATTTTTTACGTTTTTTCCATTATGAACTTTAAATTAGGGTGGTTGTACTAGCAATGCAACAAAATTTTGAGATTTTAAAAATCAAGTGCAATTTATCCCATCCGATAAAGCATAAAAAGAAGTTTAATTTGACACCTAATTCACTTTCATATCTTCAGTATTAAAGTTATGGCCATTTTCATACTCTGAATTTAGCATCTTGTTCCCTATTGCTTTTCTATTGACTTAACTCAAAAGCTGTGATCGAGGACAGTCAAAAGCCCATAACTTTCTTAAACATTAAGAGAACTCAATTAAATTTCCAGTTATTATAGTTTGAAGCATTCTGAAGCAAATATGAAACAATCTTACTTGGATGACGTGAAATTAAAGCATATAATTAGTTAGTTATCTAATTGTAGCTAATTACAAAATTCAATTACTAGATCTAAACATCTATCCATTTCTTAAGAAAAGGTTAACATTTTTAAATAGCCGAAGTGTCCAAATAACATTCACACAAGAATTCATAATATAACATGATTTTTAAATCTCATTGTCATGAATTTATTGGCCAAATGGAAGGAATTTAGTGTTTAATTCCCGTAAATTAATGGCCATTTTAATCATCTTGCGAGTGAGATTTTGTGGAACGCGTTCGTTTGGAACGTTGCGGTTGCGGTGAATTTAAATCCCATATTGGCAGGAAAAACACTGCCGGTTTATATATTTACATAATTACATTTTCACTGATGAAATTTTGATTAAAGTAATCCTAAGAAGCAAGTTTATATGTAAAATAAACGACTTACCTTATGTTCTGTCCCATACGGGAGATCCGTCCTGTTGTCTGCGTTGACGGCGTTAGAAGTCGATTTTTTATTTTACTTCAGCACTTAAATTGTCCCGTGGTTTAAAAAAGAAATCACAGAACGGCAGTCGGAACGATTATTCAACAACAGAGAGCTGCCCGAGAAAATATATCTCGGACAGGCAGGAGAAAACGGCTTTTTAATACCCCCCCCCCCCCCCCCATGGCGCCAAAGTCGCACACACGGCCAGTGACAGAACCGCAGCGCCGCTGAAGGTAAGTTTTGTAACATACCTAGTTGTACACTTTTGAATGTTATCTATAGTCATGCTGATTTATGTACAGTATGATCTATTATCAGTATGGTTAATATGGCATACGTCAAGTGATCCGGAACGGTACAAGAAGGTCCGCTATGATCTCCGCAAAGCCATCATGGATGCCATGAGACAATACCGGAACAAACCTGAGTCCCAGTATAATCACTCGGACACACAGAGAATGTGGCATGGTCTGAATAAAATAACGAGCTGTAAAGCAAGGTCGGGCAACATCATTGGTGATGGTGCAACCCTACCTGATGAACTGAATGCTTTCTATGCTCGTTTTGAGCAGAAGGTCAACATGGCGGCGACACCTGGCCCTTCAGACTCAAATGTGCTTCTCCCCAGGGTAACTGTTGCAGACATTAGATTGGCTTTCCTGAGAGTAAACCCACGAAAAGCAACTAGTCTAGAGTTCCTGGCCGTGCCCTTTGTAGCTGCATGGAGCAGCAAGCGGGAGTATTTGTGGACATCTTTAATCACTCCAGACTCCGTTCTGAGGTCCCCACCTGCTGCGAGAAAGACAACCATCCCAGTGTTTTGAGAGGCTAGTTATGGAACGCATCAAATCCATTCAACCCAGCACCCATGACCCACTGCAGTTTGCCTACAGCCACAACAGGTCCACAGATGATGCCATTGCTCTAGCACTCATCCCTGCAACACCTGGATAAGAGAGCCACCTAGGTCAGTGACTACAGCTCTACCTTTAATACCATTATACCATCCAAGCTTATCAACAAACTCGCGGGACTTGGTGTTAGCATTCATCTTTGCAACTGGATCCTTGACTTCCTGAACAACAGACCCCAATCAATGAGGATAGGAGACAAATCATCCTCTACAGTAATCCTCAACTGGTGCTCTGCAAGGCTGCATTCTCAGCCCCCTTTACTCCTTGTGCACCCACAACTGTGCAGCCATGTACAAATCTAATTCGATTTTCAAATTCGCAGACGACACCGCCATTGTGGGCTGGATATCAAATAATGGTAGGACTGAGTACAGGAAGGAGATTAAAAGCCTCTTGTCCTGGTGTCGAGACAAGTACCTTTCTCTCAATGTCAGTAAGACAAAGGAGATGGTGATCAACTTCAGGAAACAAAGCGGTACACATATCCCAGTTTGCATTGACGGTGCCAAAGTAGGGACTTCAAATTCCCAGGAGTCAATATCACCAACAATTTCTCCCGGAACATCCATATTGAAATAATGACCAAGAAAGCACACCAATCCCCTTAGAAGGCTTAGGAAGTTCGGCATGTCCCCAACAACTCTCACCAACTTCTACAGATGCACCATTTAATAAAAGCATTTTATCACAATGCATCATAGCTTGGTTTGGGAACAGCTCCATTCAAGATCACAAGAAATAGCAGTGAATTGTGGACGCAGCCCAAACCATCACACAAACCAACCCCCCTTCTATTGACTCCATTCATACCTTATGCTGCCTCGGCAAGGCATAATCAAAATTGAGTCGTACCCTGGCCACTCCCTCTTCTCCCCTCACCCATCAGGCAAAAAGTATAGGTGTGAAAGCGCACACATCCAGATTCAAGGACATATTTTCTTCCGCTGTAATCAGACAACTGAATCATCCTACCATAACTGGAGAGCAGTGCTGAATTACTATCTACCTCATTGGTGACCCTCAGTCTATACTTGATCGGACTTTGCTGGCTTAAACTAGCACTAAACGTTATTCCCTTATCATGTTTATCTATACGCAGCAATGACTTGATAGTAATCATGTATTGTCTTTCTGCTGACTGGATAGCATGCAGCAAAAGCTTTTCACTGTACCTCAGTACACGTGGCAATAAACTAAACTGAACAATGAACGTTAAGTGAATGATTAGTCAGTAACCCTTTTTGTTGCTTATTTTCATGGTAGGAATGGGTCCTTCACCATTCCTCTGAACAGACAAGCAATTTTAATTTAATGTAATGTTTTTCTCCAGCACCATGATATGAATCAAGATTTTATGCGTGAACCCAGTAGATTCTAACTTGGGTACAACTGATGCAAACTGATTTTAAATTAGATATCACAACAATATATAGTAGATGTAATGTGGAGGAAGGAATTGCAGTTGCTGGTTAAAAACTGAAGATAGACATAAAATGCTGGAGTAACTCAACATCTCTGGAGAGAAAGAAAGGGTGACATTTCTGGTTGAGACCCTTCTTCAGACTGAGAGTCCCGCTGAGTCAGTCCAGCATTTTATATCTATCTTTAGTAATCATAATAATAATCGTAATTTTGAAACCTACGAGGAATTTGGTTTGCCGTAGATGTAGTTACAGGTAGGAAATGAGGGACCTGTTGCAGATTGCCTTATTAACTAACATTTAATATACAGATTTGTCTAAATTTTCTTGATTATTAATTGGAGCAATTTTACTGGCATATCTGTTATCAACAAGGCAATTTAATAGAGCTCAGCAACTTTTCTCAGCTACCCCAACTCCTGATAATGTTACTTCACCATTTTCTGCTCAAATGTGTTTATTCAAAATGAATAGTGTGGTTACATTGCATGAATGAGATCATAATTCCACAAACTTTAGTGTCATCATCTGTGTAAACATGTACAGTTAGAGCAGCCCTTGAATATTCTTCTTTAAATGTTGTCCTAAGTGGTATCAATGGTTTGACCAGTTCTACCTGTCTTTTTGCTGGCTTCTTGGTGTCTCAACTGAATTATGAAGCACTTGGTTAACACGTGACTGAACAACAAGCATTGTAGTAAAATACTGCAAATGGAAACATTGCTTGTGAATACAGTAACCACAGCTATGCCTGATGCTATTTTCATATATCAGGAGTTTGATTGTACTTACCTGGATGAGTGCAGTTTCAACAAATGTGGTTCGGCCCATTTTAATTTAATTTTCTGGATCGCGGCATTATCATCCAGTGTTTATTGCCCATTCGCAATCACCCTTTAAGCTGGTTAAGACAATTATCATTTCAGAGGGCATTTTTAAGGGACAGCCACACAAGATTGGTCTTGAGTTGCATATAAGCCAGAGCAGATGAATCATAGTTTTTGTACGACAGTCAGGTAGTCTTTGTGATACGCGTTATCGATGACATTGTCACAAATTACAAATTATTAATTGAACATGAATTCTACAGCTGCCATGGTTTGAATTTTTTTTCTGGATTGATAAGCCAGACCCTTGAGTTACTTGGGTGGTAACTTGATTGCTGTGCCACCACCGAAGATAAAATACCCTGTTTGGTTGCCACTTACGAAGGTAAGCTAGCCAAGAATATATGAAGGTAAGCTAGCCAAGAATATAAAGGAGGATAGTAAAAGTTTCTTTAGGTATGTGAAGAGGAAAAAATTAGTTAAGACCAAAGTTGGACCCTTGAAGACCAAAAAAGGTGAATTTATTATGGGGAACAAGGAAATGGCAGATGAGTTGAACAGGTACTTTGGATCCGTCTTCACTAAGGAGGACACAAACAATCTTCCTGATATAGCAGTGGCCGGAGGGTTTGGGGTGACGGAGGAACTGAAGGAAATCCGCATTAGGCAGGAAATGGTGTTGGGTAGGCTGATGGGACTGATGGCTGATAAATCCCCAGGGCCTGATGGTCTGCATCCCAGGGTACTTAAGGAAGTGGCTCTAGAAATTGTGGATGCATTGGAGATAATTTTCCAATGTTCTATAGACTCAGGATCAGTTCCTGTGGTAGTTAATGTTATCCCACTTTTTAAGAAAGGCGGGAGAGAGAAAACAGGGAATTATAGACCAGTTAGCCTGACATCAGTGGCGGGGAAGGAGCTGGAGTCAATTATAAAAGATGAAATAGCCGCACATTTGGATAGCAGTAACAGGATCAGTCCGAGTCAGCATGGATTTACAAAGGGGAAATCATGCTTGACTAATCTTCTGGAATTTTTTGAGGATGTAACTAGGAAAATAGGGAAGGGAGAGCCAGTAGATGTAGCATACCTAGACTTTCAGAAAGCATTTGATAATGTCCCACATAGGAGATTATTGGTAAAATTAGGGCACATGATATTGGGAGTAGAGTGCTGACATGGATAGAAAATTGGTTGCCAGACGGGAAACAAAGAGTAGGGATTAACGGGTCCCTTTCAGAATGGCAGGCAGTGATTAGTGGGGTGCCACAAGGCTCGGTGCTGGGACCGCAGCTATTTACAATGTACGTCAATGATTTGGGATTCAAAGTAACATTAGCGAATTTCCAGATGACACAAAGCTGAGTGGCAGTGTGAACTGTGAGGAGGTGCTATGAGAATGCAGGGTGACTTGGACAGGTTGGGGGAGTGGGCAGATGCATGGCAGATGAAGTTTAATGTGGATAAATGTGAGGTTATCCACTTTGGTATAAAAAACAGGAAGACAGATTACTATCTAAATGGCGTCAAGTTGGGAAAAGGGGAAGTACAATGGGATCTGGGGGTCCTTGTTCATCAGTCTATGAAAGTAAGCATGCAGGTACAACAGGCAGTGAAGAAAGCGAATGGCATGTTGGCCTTTATAACAAGAGGAATCGAATATAGGAGCAAAGAGGTCCTTCTGCAGTTGTACAGAGCCCTAGTGAGACCACACCTGGAGTATTGTGTGCAGTTTAGGTCCCCTAATTTGAGGAAGGACATTCTTGCTATTGAGGGAGTGCAGCGTAGGTTTACAAGGTTAATTCCCGGGATGGCGGGACTGTCATATGCTGAGAGAACAGAGCGGCTGGGCTTGTACACTCTGGAGTTTAGAAGGATGCGAGGGGATCTTATTGAAACATTTAAGATTGTTAAGGTTTTGGCCACGCAAGAGGAAGGAAACATTTCCTAATGTTGGGGGAGTCCAGAACCAGGGGCCACAGTTTAAGAATAAGGGGTAAGCCATTTATAACGGAGACGAGGAAACACTTTTTCTCACAGTTGTGAGTCTGTGGAATTCCCTGCCTCCGAGGGCAGTGGAGGCCAGTTCTCTGGATACTTTCAAGAGAGCTAGATTGGGCTCTTAAAGGTAGCGGAGTCAGGGGATATGGGGAGAAGGCAGGAACGGGGTACTGATTGGGGATGATCAGCCATGATCACATTGAATGGCGGTGCTGGCGCGAAGGGCCAAATGGCCTGCTCCTGCACCCATTGTCTATTGTCTATTAAACAAATATCTTCAGTGTTTATTCTATCCTGCTTTATTTTCTATGGTGTACACAGCATGTCTGCAAAATGCACTGCCGAAATTTATCAAGGTTTTTTATCAGTAAGACTTTAAGCAATAGTGGGCCATTTTGCCTCTTATGCCTGCTCTGGCATTCAATATAATCAAGTTTCATCTTTTATCTATGGCATCTCTTTCCACCAACCCAAATCCCATGATTCTCGATGCCAAAAGGGCTTGAAATCTCTACTGATGAAAACATCAAAGCCAGGAGCCTTTGCAAAGACCACTACATGCAAATTAATGTCTCCTGACTGACATTCAAACTTCATTGCAAAATGTGTTTCCTTAGATGTTATTTTCCCCATATAGGTTGTCGCAGTTAACAAAGGTGGCTTCCTACCACCACGTGCTCAGACAATTACAGCTGCTCGTATCCCAAAAAAAGGAATAAACCAGAATTTGAAAAATGATACTATTTTTCCAGTTTGGTTCCTTTCAAAACTTGACATAATTAGAATTCACACAGGTGCAGTATGAAAAGCAGTATAAAGCCTAATAATATTAACTTGTGATCACGACTTTCCAAATTGCTATTTGTCTCATCCCACTGCACTACCCCTCTGACCTTTGGTGGGTGTACTGATTTGTCATATTACACCATTCATTGCTTTATTATACTTTTTTTTAAAGTAAAATTGCACTAATGATTTTATAAATGTTCAGTGAATGAAAATGTCCCGTGAATGATACTGTAAGGTATTGTGAGGAAGTATTTCATGAGAGCAGGTTTCCAGCAGGCATTGCAATTTTGCCTTTAACTGTGCTGTGTGCAAAAACAACGTCACAGTGATTGACGGGAGAATTTAAGGCAATCGATTAGAACAAAACCTGCATTGTAAGGTTGTGAATGAAGAATTTTGCTGATAGTGTATGAAATCTGTAAACAATGGCTGCATATTTTTTTAATATGGTGAGTTGACAAACTATTGCTGTAACAAATTTGATGGATGGGTGTGATGTTGTATTAATTGATAGTATTTTAAGCATGGCTTTACATTTATTTTTTTAAATGATGCTCGCATGCAATGAAGACTTTTCTGGAAATTTTCCTTAAGTGTTCCTGTTACAAGTATTTTTCTTATGCCATTTGGAAATTGATGGAAAACAAAATTTAAAAACATAAAGCCAGATTGGCTACATTGCTTTGTCGTATCGCCTTTTTAAAAACATATGCAAATCAAATTATTTTTGTTCACCACTAGTTATATATGAAAATAGATAAAAATAGTAATGTGTTTGGTACATTGTATCACTGTTTAAGCTGCCTACACCCTAATGGCTGAAGTATGTTCTGTTGCTGCATCAGAGTTTAAACAAGGCTATTAATCCAATTGACTGATAGTTCTTTGTGCTTAACTACATGCTATTAATTACCTAGTTTCATTTGCCATTACCTTGCAGAATTTTTGTTATTTTATTTTATATTTAGTCAGTTCCTATCACCGATTTTTGTCTACATTTTATCTCTGCTTCAGGGAGCCATTCCAGTTTTAAATATTTTCAGTTCTCTAGAAACTTCAATACTTTAATACAATAAGGAAAGTAGTAAATACTAATGTTTTCATGAAATTATAAGATTTTGTGATTTTTTTTTAAATGTAAGGTTAATAATACTATACCAAGATTAAAATAGTAGAAATCCATGACCCGCCTCCCCCCAAAACCTCAACCCATGATTTAGTAAATTTATCTTGTGTTATTTACTGTGCTATATAAACCGCACGCGATTTAGCTCTGATTGAAATCCCCTGCCATTGCTAACTTGACTGATCGCTGCATTGTTACTGCAATTAAATATAGCCTTATTGGAGATGAATTTGGGGACTTTGAATAAGAGGAAGAAATTATCAGAAATGTTTTCTCTCAAATAACGTACTGAAATTGTAAGTATTGTGAATTTTGGTGGGAGGATTGGGATCAGATGAATGTAATTTGAAGTAATATACTTGGATAGCTCCTTAAGTAGCAATGTTACAAAATTTTGAGATTTAAAAAATCAAGTCTGCAATTTATCCCATCAGATAAAGCATAAAAATAAATTTAATTTGACACCTAATTTACTTTCATATCTTCAGTATTAAGAAAGTTATGGTCATTTTCATACTCAGAAATTAGCATCTTGTTCCCCATTGCCTTTCAATTGACTTAACTCAAAAGCTGGAAAAGTTAAAAGCCCATAACTTTCTTAAAAATTACGAGAAAATGAAATTTTCAGTTATTATAGATTGAAGCATTCTGAAACAAATATGAAACAATCTTACTTGGATGACCTGAAATTAAAGCATATAATTAGTTAGTTATCTAATTGTAGCTAATTACAAAATTCAATGAGTAGATCTAAACATCTATCCACTTCTTAAGAAAAGATAAACTTTTTTTAAATTGTCTAAGTGTCCAAATAACATTCACACAATAATCCACAATATAACATTTTTAAATCTGATTTTCATGAATATCTGGGCCAAATGGAAGGAATTTAGTGTTTGATTCCTGTAAATTAATGGCCATTTAAATCAACTAGCGAGTGGGTTTTAGTGGAATGCGGTGGATTGGAACGTTGCGGTTAGCGGTGAAGTCTGGAGGAAAAATACTGTTTGTTCATACATTTTTTGGGACCCCATTTCGCAACATAAAAATACTATTAAAGCCTCCCGAAAAACCAACTTTTAACATAAAAATAAACTATTTACCTTTTCTTCTCCCCTACGCAAAATCCTTCCTGTTGTTGGCGCTCACGGCTTTTGACGGTGATTTTTAAATTACTCTAGTTAATAAATAATTTAGAGTAATTTAAAAATACCTTCATTTATGAAATGTCGGAGCGATTTTTCTTCCGCAACAAAATCGCCTGACATGGATCGATTTTCCCCGCCTGTGGAAAAACGGCACTTTAAGCCCGCCCCCCTCTGAAAGGCGCCAAAGTCGCGCACACGGGGAGCGGCAGAACTGCAGCGCTGCACAAGGTAAGTTTTGTAACATACCAACCTTAAGCAAGATAGTGTTATGATAGTTCATGATACTCTTACTTGAAAAGGGCTCAACAGGCATGTCCTTTAATCTGGTCTATTGCATCTGGTACTTCAGATGTCCTCTCCTCTACGTTAGCAAAGCCCAGAGAAGACTGGGTGACAGTTTGCAGAACACCGCTCGAGCTGCACTGGCCAGCTTCAGTTTTCAATTGCATCTCATTTCCACTCCCCATTTCATTCCAAAACTGACCTATCTATCCTTGATCTTCTCTAGTGCCACCGTGAGGCTAAATGTAAACTTTAGGCTTGGGTTTATTAATGTTGTGCTCAGAAGTACAGTGAAAGCTTGTTTTGCATGCTATCAAATCAGATAATATGAACTATAAATACAATCAAGCCAAACTCGAGTTTAATGGGTAGAGCAAAAGGAAAGAGAGTGCAAAATATAGTTCTCAGTATTATAGCACTACAGTTCCAGGAACAAACTCTAGTATCCAAAACGAGGTAGTAGAGAATTGGGCTGTTTCTTGCTTAGCTAGAAGAAAAACACTTTTGGTGCTTAAGACCCAATAGTATTTGTAAGTCGGGTAACCTTCTTTGGTGTACCTTTCCCACTTCCACCTGTCTCCTTACTCTCCACTCATCGTTACCAAGACTCGTGATCTTCCTCCACCAGATTCCATCAGCTCATCACCGAATCGTCACCCATTCCTTCTATCCAGAGATGCTGTCTGTCCCTCTGAGTAACTCCAGCATTTTGTGGCTACGGTGTAAATCAGCATCTGCAGTTCCTTCCTACTCCTTTTGGATATATTACCAGGATTACTTGTTGTTGATCACTCTTGGAACATCAAGGTTTTAAAACCAACTTGAGTAGGTGTCATTGCTTACATTTGTTTCTTTGGCTTCCTGCTTGCACCTTATTTCACAATTTCCATACACTTGCCACTCACCAGTTAACCTCCCATTCTATTCCATGTCTCTCTTTCTCCTTTCCTCCACCCCTTTTCCTCCACAAGGTAGTAGCCTCGGATGTTCTATTTCTGCATTTGACAAATGCATTTCAAGTTCTTTTGTGTATATTCTCGCTCTGTAACTGCTCATATTCATTCATTGACCAGTTTTCCTTGCCTAAAGTAGCAATGCCACAAAATTTTGAGATTTTAAAAATCAAGTCTGCAATTTATCCCATCAGATAAAGCATAAAAATAAGTTTAATTTGACACCTAATTCACTTTCATATCTTCAGTATTAAAAAAGTTATGGCCATTTTCATACTCGGAAATTATCATCTTGTTCCCCATTGCCTTTCCATTGACTTAACTCAAAAGCTGTGATCTAGAACAGTCAAAAGCCCATAACTTTCTTAAACATTAAGAGAACTCAATGAAATTTTCAGTTATTATAGATTGAAGCATTCTGAAACAAATATGAAACAATCTTACTTGGATGACCTGAAATTAAAGCATATAATTAGTTAGTTATCTAATTGTAGCTAATTACAAAATTCAATGAGTAGATCTAAACATCTATCCATTTCTTAAGAAAAGATTTCTTTTTTTTAATTGCCTAAGTGTCCAAATAACATTCACACAATCCACAATATAACATAATTTTTAAATCTCTCTTGGAATACGGTGGACTGGAACGTTGCGGTTTGCGGTGAAGTCGGTATGAAAAATACAGCCGGTTCATACATTTTTTTTGTCCCCTTTTCGCAACATGAAAATGTGATGAAAGCCTTCCTAAAAACCACGTTTTAATGTAAAAATAAACTCTGCACTTTATTTTCTCCCCTACGTTAGGTCCGTTCTGCTGTCGGCGTTCAGAGCTTTAGAAGATGATTTTTAAACTACTCTAGTTAATAAATAATCTAGCGTAGTTTAAAAATAGCTTCATGAATGAAATTTCAGAGCAATTTCTCTTTAGCGACGAAATGGCTCGACATGGATCAATTTGGACTGTCTAGGGAAAAACGGCATTTTAAACCCGCCCCCCTCTGAAAGGCGCCAAAGTCACGCACACGGGGAGCGGCAGAACTGCAGCGCCGCTAAAGGTAGGTATTGTAACATATCTACCTAAAGCTAATCCCCGCGGTCGCCCCGGTTATACCCTCTTGGAGACATCTCCAATCACACCCTTCCTGCAGTTGAACGAGTTTCTTTCATTTTCTTTCCATTTCTGACAAGAGGTCTGTTATTTCAATAACGGGTAGAGTAGAATTGTTTAGTGATACTCTGATGGAGGTGTGACAAGTAACAATACAAGGATTTTTATTGCATACTTGATGCGATGAAAATTATATTTGTTTCATGTCTCATATTTTAATATTTCCGCATGACATAGGAGATAATTCAGCCCTTCAAGTCTATGTCGGCAATTGAATCAATCCCTTCCCCCATTTATTTCCCTGTAACCTGTTTCCAGAAGAACATGAGGGAGAATTTATTTTTCTCCAGTGCTTATCATGGACTAAAGTTGTGATGTAACACGAGACAGCCAAGCATGTGGTGTTTTTGTAGATGCAAGTTTAAAAAAAAATTATCTTGTGCAGCTTCTAATCTTTTACTAGAACATATTATTAACCGTCTCACCATTCAGCTGTGGTCAGGTTCTTAACGCATTTCTTCCATTTAGTATGTCCCTTGCATGTCTCTTGAACTAGAGATATTGGGAGGGTTTGGGAGAATGGAATATGGGTTTGTGCTTCAAAAATCATCTTGGTTTCCTGTCGGATGGGTCTTTGAAAAACTTTTCAGTTAATCTATGCTATTGGAGATGGGTCTCAGGTTGAAATTGGACTAACATGAGCACGAGAACCTGTGTTTTAAATAAAGGGAGAATGTTACACTAGATTAATCACCAAAAGTTACTACATTTGTATTGAAATTGGGAGTGTAATATTCAAGATTTCTAAATTTTTAATTCCTCGATTGTCAGTTAACTAGATATCAGCATCATCCTGTACTCTGCTGTCTTAACCTGCAAGCTTGAACTAGTTTTTTCTGCCCTTTGACTATAAACAGCTAGAATAATCTAGCCCTTTGTTACATCATAATAACCTCTATCTCCCTCCTAAGTGGTAAGTTACCAACACACACAATCTTTCTGCTTTCTCCAGCACAGCATCACAGTTCAACTTGGCTTGATTCGTATCTCTTTTTACATCGCTGCATGTATGTCCAAAGGAGTAAAGTATGTTAGTTGATCTTAATGGTTGGATTTGGGTTGCTCAGACAGGATGTTGTACAATATGCTCAAAAAGAGCTGGGAACGTAATATGGGTTATTAAACCGAAGGGCTGGTTCTTCTGCATGTTATTGCTAGAGAGGAGAAAAGATGCTGGATCTCACACAATTAAATACAGATATCCATATTGGGAACAAATTGTAGCACGTCTTAGCAAATACAAGCCTTGAGAAAGGTGTAGATCTCAGGTTGTATTTCATACATTGAGGATGAGTCTAACTATATTCCACATGCATATGTGAAGCGGTGGCTTATGGTTAATAGGATTTGAGTTAAAATATTGAACAGTTGGGAATGGAGAGATAAATGAGCCATCTCGTGTTTTTCTTTTCCTCAATGTTTTTAGTAACATGGCGAGTTTGTAAATATTTTACAAACAAAAACAACTGTACATTCATTACAAATTTGGGAATATTTTTATTTGTTTAATGTGTTGCTAAAGGTTTGATTTGAAGTTACAATTCCTATGTTGGCGTATGCTTTGCTCTTGAGGATATCACTGGGATCAATTGTGTCACAACTAGCATATAACTATATAGTTAAATATATAACAATAGTGCTATATAGTTATACTATATAACTATATAGCACTATTGTTTTGTTTTAATTTAGCCTCCATTTGTCTGCGTGTGGATGTAACCAGGGAGCATCCATTTCTTCCACATTTCATTGTCTTCGTGCAGTGGTGATTAGCTGCTGCTTTAACTGCCGTGATCTTGAAGGAAAAGTACCACAAAGGATTTTGGGTAACTACAGTACATTAACCCAGAAATGATGAAGAAAGAATTGTCTATATGAAAGTTAGGATGGAATGTGACGTTGGTAACAGGCTTCATTTAGTCATAATGCTGTTGTGCTTTTCAGTGGTAGAAATCACAAGTTGCTGCCTGATTATAAGGTCATGAGGAATAGGAGCAGAATTAGGCTATTCGGCCCATCAAGTCTACTCTGCCATTCAATCATGGCTGATCTATCCCTCCTAACCCCATTCTCCTGCCTTCTCCCCATAACCTCTGAAACCTGTACTAATCAAGAATCTAGCAGCGGTTGAGGTTGCTTTCCAGCACCAGACACATGGGTTGGATACTAACTAAGGGTGTATGGAGTCTGAACGTTTTCCCCGTGACCACATGGGTTTTTCTGGGTGCTCCGGTTTCCTTCACACTTCAAAGACATACGGATTTGTAGGTTCATTGGCTTCAGTAAAAATTGTAAATTGTCTCTAGTGTGTAGGATAGTGCTGGTGTACGGGGATTGCTGATTGGCGTGGACTCGGTGGGCCAAGGGCGGGTTTCCGTGCAGTACCTCTAAACGAAACAAAATCATTAAAATACTGCATACAACTTTGGTCATTGTATTGCAGAATGCGATAGCACAAATGTATCCTTGAGGATTTTGGTAGAAGTGCTGTAATGGGGAAAAAACTGAATAAAGTTTTCTTTAAATGAAGGAGAGGTTTGTATACAAAAGAAATTCCAAGATACATTGCAAGTAAGAAGGGCACCATGCCTTATCAAAGATGAATGACAGATTTAAGTTAATAGCACAATTGGATGGGAGGAAATTTTATTTTATCCAAGGGAGTTGGGGCTCTGTAACTTGCTCCATGGGAAAGTAGTTGCACCAGAAAACATTGCTGCATTTTAGAAAATGTACTTGCCAAAGCCTGGAAAGTAATGGATTGAGAAGTGGGATTAATCTGGATGGATTAAGTTGAATGCTTCAGCAATTTTTAACATTTCCGATAAATTAAAGAATTCTGAATGCCTGTCATTGAGTTGAGTAACTTAAATTTGTTGCAAAATTTGTTCACAAAGCCCATCAAGTCCATGCTGGCTTCTGGCAGAGCAATTTCTTCTTGCCCTTTTCTTTTTCCCAACTATCCCTGCAACTTTATCTATCTTATTTGCCCATTAATCTCTTAAAAGTACCCCCATGCAGTGCCTTCAGAAAGTATTCGGGCCCCTGCACCGTTTCCACATTTTGCAACGTTATAGCCTTATTTTAAAATGGATTCAACTCTTTTTTTTATCATCAATCTACACACAATACCGAGGAATGAAGAAGCGAAAACGGGTGTTTAGAAATTTTTGCAAAGTAATTAAAAGTAATGACTGAAATATCACATTTACATAAGTATTCAGACCGTTTGCTATGACACTCAAAATTGAGCTTGGGTTCATCCTGTTTCCATTGATTATCCTTGAGATGTTTCTACAACTTGATTGGAGTCCACTAGTGGTAAATTAAATTGATTGGACATGATTTGGAAAGCCACACATCTGTCTATATAAGGTCCCACAGTTGGCAGTGCATGTCAGAGCAAAAATCAAGCTATGAAGACAAAGGAATTGTCTGTAGACCTCTGAGACAGGATTGTGTCGAGACACAGATCTGGGGAAGGGTATAGAACAATTTGTACAGCATCGCAGGTCCCGAAGAGCAAAGTGGCCTCCGTCATTCTTAAATGGAAGAACTTTGGAACCACCAGGACTCTTAATAGAGCTGGCTGCCCGGCCAAACTGAGCAATCGGGGGGGAAAGGGCCTTGGTCAGGTAGGTGACCAAGAACCCGATGGTATCTCTGACCGAGCTCCAGAGTTTCTCTGTGGAGATCACAGAACCTTCCAGAAGGACAACTATATCTGCAGCACTCCACCAATCAGACCTTTATAGTAGAGTGGCCAGATGGAAGCCACTCCTCAGTAAAAGGCACATGACAGCCCACTTGTAGTTTGCGAAAAGGCACCTAAAAGACTTTGACCGTGAGAAACAAGTATCTCTGGTCTGATGAAACCTAGACTGAACTCTTTAACCTGAATGCCAAGCATCACATCTGGAGGAAACCAGGCACCGCTTATCACGGTGAAGCATGGTGGGGGCAGCGGCAGGAACTGGGAGACTAGTCAAGAATGAGGGAAAGATGAACGGAGCAAAGTACAGAGAGATTCTTGATGAAAACCTGCTACAGAGCGTTCTGGATCTCAGACTGGGGCGGAGGTTCACCTTCCAACAGGACTGCGACCTTAAGCACACAGCCAAGACAACGCAGGAGTCTCGTAACAAATCTGTGAATATCCTTGAGTGGCCCAGCCAGAGCCCGGACTTGAACCCGATCAAACATCTCTGGAGGGACCTGAAAAAAGCTGTGCATCGATGCTCCCCATCCAACCTGACAGAGCTTGATAGGATCTGCAGAGAAGAATGGGAGAAATTACCCAAAGACGGATGTGCCAAGCCCGTAGCATGATACCCAAGAAAACTTGAGGCTGTAATCACTGCCAAAGGTGCCTCAACAAAGTACTGAGTAAAGGGTCTGAACATTTATGTAAATGTGATATTTCAGTTATTTATTTTTAATTACTTTGCAAAAATTTCTAAACACCAGTTTTTGCTTTTTTATTATGGGGTATTGTGTGTAGATTGATGATTTTTAAAAAAAAAATTGAATCCATTATAAAATAAGGGTGTAACGTAACAAAATGTGGAAAAAATGAAGGGGTCTGAATACTTTATGAATGAACTGTACCTGTACCAGTGGCAAACCAATTTACTTGCACATCTTTGGAATATAAAATAAACCAGGTAGTCACTGTTATAATATGCAAAATCCATGCGGGCTAAACTTGACATCAGAATTGAAGCCTGGCTTTCTGTAACTGAGGCAGTTGCATTAACTGCTGATTTGGTTTAGTTTATTGTCTTGGTGACAAAAATATCCCAAAACCCATGCTGGACCCTCCGCAGTTTGCATACCGGGCCAATAGATCTGTGGATGATGCAGTCAACCTGGGCCTGCACTTCAGCCTCTAGCACCTAGACTGCCAGGGGACCTATGCAAGGATTTTGTTTGTTGATTTTAGCTCTGCCTTCAACACCATTGTGCCAGAGCTATCTCAGATCAGCAAACCCTCAGCATAGGAGCACCACAAGGCTCCATACTCTCTCCTCTCCTCTACTCTCTCCACACCAATGCCTGCACCTCCACTGACTCCCCTGTCAAGCTTCTCAGGTTTGCAGATGACACAACCCTGATTGGATTGAACCAGGATGCGGAGGAATCTGCCGACATACACAGCTGGCGTCCTAGTGCCATCGCAACAACCTGGAGCTCAATGCTCTTAAGACAGTGGAATTGATTGTAGACTTTAGGAGAACTCTCCGTCCCCTCACCCACTCATCATCAACAACATCACAGTCACCACTGTGGAGTCTTCTAAGTTCCTGAGAACCATCATCTTTAAGGACCTTAAATGGGGGGCCACCATGGACTCCACAATCAAAAAGGCACAGCAGAGGATGTCTTTCCTGTGGCGGCTGAGGAAGCACAATCTGCCACAGGCAATGTTGGTCCAATTCTATACAGCCATCGTAGAGACTGTCCTCACCTTCTCCATCAAACATGACACCCGGAGGCTGCAGCAAATCGTCCGATCAGCTGAGAAGGTTATTGGCTGCAACCTTCCCTCCATTGACGAACTATGCACTGCAAGGGCCAGGAAGCGAGCGGGTAAAATCATCTGCGACCCCTCACACGTTGGCCACAAACTCTTTGAATCACTTCCTTCTGGAAGGCGACTCCGAACTGTCAAAGCTGCCACAGCCAGACATGAAATCAACTTTATTCCATGAATAGTAGCTCTACCCAATAACCAAAAATCTGTAGCCTCTGTTTGCTCTGGTATTTTATTTAAATCACATGTTTAATCAATAATGTTTTATTATTAATATTTAATGTTTTATGTGTCATTACTAACTGTCACTGTATGTCATGTTGTCACTTGCGGGCGGAGCACCAAGGCAAATTCCTTGTATGTGAATATACTTGGCCCATAAACTTATTCATTCATACAGAGAAAACTTTATTTTATGTGCTATCCAGGCAAATTATTCCATACATGAGTATATCATATAGGGCAAAAGAGAAAAGGAAACAGTGCAAAATATAATGTTTCATCAACTGAGAAAGTGCAGATCACAACTCGCAAGGACAGCAATGAGGGAGATTGAAAGATAAGGGGATTCATCCTCAATTTGGAGAGGTCTGTTCAAGAATCTGATATCAGCAGGAAATCTGTTCTTTAATCTGGTGGTATGTTATCAGGCGTTTGTTTGTGTCTCCTCCCCAATGGGAGAGAATAACGGGTGTGAGTGGTCTTTCACAATAAAGGCTGCTTTCCTGAGGCAGTGTGAAGTATAGATGGAGTTGATGCAGGAAAGGTTGGTTCACATGAAGGACTGGGGTGTGTTTACCACTCTCCTCAATTTCTTGTCATCTTAGGCAGAGCAGTTGCCACATGAATCGGTGGTGCATCAGGTTTGGATGCTGGCTGTGGTGTTTTTGTGGAAATTGATAAGAGTCATGAAAGACATGCTGAATTTCCCTAACCTTGTGATGAATTTGAGGCGTTGTGGTGCCTTTTTGGCCTAAGTGCCAATGATCAAGTTGTTGGTGATATTTACACCTAGGAACTTGATGCTCTCAACCATCTCCATTTAAGCACCATTGGTACAGACTGGGGTATATGCTCCACCCTGCTTTCTGAAGTTGAGGACCAACTCCTTTGTTTTGCTGACATACTAAGCTTTCAGTCCTATTCCCAGACTCCATTTCATCATTGTTTGATAGTCCACAACATTGGTGCCATCTGCAAGCATGTAAATGGAGTTGGAGCAGAACATGACAGTGCAGTCATGAGTATATAGGGAAATTTAAGTAAGAGGCTAAGAACACAGCCTTGCAGGGCATCAGTATTGAAAATTATTGTAAAGGATATTTTGTCACCTATCCTTATTGTGGTCATCACAAGTTATAGGAGTAGAATTAGGCCATTCAATCCATTGAGTCATTCAATCATGGCTGATCTCTGCCTCTTAATCCCATTTTCCTGCCTTCTCCCCATAACCCTTGACAACCATTCTTAGCAGGACTTTATCTCTCTTTGCCATAAGAATATCCACTGAACGCCTCCACTGCCCTCTGTGACAATGAGTTCCACGGATTAACTACCCTCTGACTAAAGAAGCTCCTCCTCACCTCCTTTCTAAAAGGGTGCCCTTTATTCCCGAGGCTATGACCTCTGGTCCTCGACCCTCCCACCAGTGGAAACACCCTTTCTACATCCACTCTATCTATGCCTTTCATTATTCTGTAAGTTTCAATGAGGTCCCCCCTCAACCTTCTAAACTCCAGCGAGTAGAGGCCCAGTGCTGTCATGTGCTCATCATATGCTAACCTACACATTCCTGGAATTATTCTTGTAAACCTCCTCTGCACCCTCTCCAGAGCCAGCACATCCTTCCTCAGATATGGGGCCCAAATTTGCTCACAGTACTCCAAATGCAGTCTGACCAGCACCTTATAGAGTTTTTAGGTCAGGAAGCCAAGGATATTGTATCTTGATCCAGAAGTTTGGAGATTAGTTTAGTTGGAATTGTGTTGAAGGCAGAGCTATAGTCAATAAATAGGAGTATGATGTAGATAATTTATTAGCCAAATATTCCAGGATGAGTGTCGGACCAGGAAGATGGTGCCAGCTGTGGACTCGCAGCAGCAATAGGCGAATTGGAGTGGATTAAGGGTGCCTGGGAGGTGATAAATGATTTGCAGTATGACAATCCACTCACAGCACTTCATGATGATGGCTGTCGGAGCCACTGGTTGATAGTCATAAAGGCACCAGGATTTTATGGTGGTCATAAAGCAGGTGGGTATCTCTGAATAGAGTAGGAAGATGTTAAAGTTGTCTGCGAAGAGTCCTGTCAGCTGGTGTGTGCAAGTTCTGATGACACTGCTGATGCCCCTGTCCCACTTAGGAAACCTGAACGGAATCCTCTGGAGACTTTGCGCCCACCCAAGGTTTCCGTGCGGTTCCCGGAGGTTTTCGTCAGTCTCCCTAATGGTCGAAAGTGGTTTCTGTTTTTAAAATCGGTAATCTTTTAGTCGAAGCTGGTTGCGATGCTGGTTGCAGGTGGTTGCCGGAGGACGAAAACCTCCGGGAACCGCACGGAAACCTTGGGTGGGGCGCAAAGTCTCCAGAGGTTTCCCAAGTGTGACAGGGGCATGAGGACTCCATCCAAGTCGGTTCCTTTCCATGGGCTCATCTCAGAAAGACTGTAATGGTGACTGGGTATAAGTCTGCGTGGTTAATCTGGGAATCTAGTTTTGTCTGGAATCGTCTTTGGGCTTTGCAAAGTTCATACCAAGATTTCCTGTACATATGCGGTTACCCGACTTGAAATCCATGCCTGAGTGAAGACCAGGTCAAAGAGGTTCAAGGTTCATACATGGTTTCAGGTTTGGGAATGCTTCATTTGGCTTCTTTGGCATGCAGTCCTCCTCACTCTGAAGTCTGTGGTGGCAGTAACGTACTAATTTAGGTTATCTGCTGAGTCTTTGAATGTGAACCAGTCCACCATAGCAAAAACAGTCAGGTAGGAGCCCATCTCTTTCCTCAGACCAGTATTGTATGACTTTCTATACTGGATAATTGCGCTTCAATATCTGCTTGTGAGCAGGAAGTAGGAGCACAGTATGGTGGTCAGATTTTCCAAAACGCAGGCAGGGGAATGCAGCAGGAGGCATCTTCAGTTATAGAGTCATACGGTGTGGAAACGGGCCCTTCGGCCCAACTTGCCCATCTACCAACCTGTCCCATCCACACTAGTCTCACTTGTCTACGTTTGCGCTGCCTATCGATTGTAATTTTGTCAGAGGGTAGTTAATGTGGAACTGATTGACACCATTAACATTTCTGTTTGGATGTATCAATGCGTTTGTCTCCTCTCCGTTGCTATTCACCTTTATTCTATTTTTTTCATTTTTCTGGTGATTTTTGTACTTAGTGATTTATGTTTTTTTTCAAAAACATTTTTTGAAATTTCCATTGAAGCTGACAAAGTGGGGAACTAAAGACATCAAGATTTTCAAATCTCTGAAAATAAATGTGTTAAACTATTTTACGGCTATCTTCAGAACAAAGCACTGCCAGAAACTAATTATTCATATCCAGCAATAATTTGAGTTGTTATCATTGTAGCATAAAATGTCAAGACTTCTCCAAAGAATGGGTAACTCTGTCAATCCACTTTTCAAATGAGCTATTCCCTTTATCGTAGTCTGCTGGTCATTGATGATCAGAGAGTAAACAGTGAAGATCATTTTGGTAAAGAGTGAAGTTGTGTGTGAAAGTAGATGATTTCCTAAAAGATAACACCTCTTTCCCCCTACCCCAACAAATTGGATTTTTCCAGTCTTGTGTGTTTTAACGAAAAAATAGGCTTGGGGGTGGTAGATATTTAACCTGGTATCGATGCTCATGCAGCATTTATTATGTTTGTCAGGCAAGAAAATGTTCTTATCCTTGGACGTCCTTTTCGATTTTGTTTTGCGGTCCTTTTGGAAAATGATTTCCCCCTAGAGTGAAGATAGGACTTCAGCCAAACTTTGAGTGTTTTTGTGGTAGTTTCAACATTGACCTCAATATCAATGTTTTATGTGGGGGGTCGCATCTCCGTCCCCCCAGCAGCCTACAACATGGAGTGGTGCGGCCTTTTCTGGAGACCGGCCCGGAGCTTCAAGTGTTGGGTGCGGGGCGGACTTACCATCGTGGAGCCTGGGATCTTTTGCCGAGGATCACCAGTGTTGGAGCTCCGACTGCGGGGCCTGTGGACTTTAACACCGTGAAGCAACTGTCTCCGGTAAGAGGCGGCTGACTCGGGAGCTCCATGCCGAGTGCTCCGATCCATCCCGATGCCGGAGTTTCTCTCATCCCAACAAGAGGGCTTGAACAGTGGACCGTCGGCAACGACAAGAGCGGAGGGTTCAAGGCCCCGGATGAACAAAGGAGGAAGACGACTGAATTTTATTGCCTTTCATCACAGTGAGGAATGTTGATTCCACTGTGGTGGATGTTTATGTTATACTTTATTTTATGTGCTGCGTGTATTTTTGCTTTTTACTTAGCATGGCTGTATGGTAACTAAAATTTCACAGTACCTTAATTGGTACATGCGAAAATTAAATTGAATCTTGAATGTTTTACTATTACACTTGACAAGTGTTTATTTTGACTGAGCCTTCTAACTTTAGACCCCAGAGATGGGACACATTATGTGGAAAAGTTTTTGTCTGGGAGTTTTAATAGTAAGATTAAATGAGAACTTACCAGTTTGAAGTTTGATCTTTATTTTATGAGGAGTTACGATGAGGGATTACATGAAGACCCCGCCAGCACGCATGCGCGACATTCTTCAAAGCAGTGGTGTGAAATCACAGATAGCAACGTAGACTATTATAGTAAGATAAGAGAGAACTTTCATACCAGTTGAACTTTATAATAGAGGGTTTTGGGAGCGGAGGGCACGTAATCCCTCATCGTAACTCCTCATAAAATAAAGATCAAACTTCAAACTGGTAAGTTTTCATTTAAACTTACTATTTTACTTCGGAGTCACGTGAGTGACTACGTGAAGATTTCAAAGCTCTGTGATTTCATGCCCTGGAACGAGTCCATGCTCACACACTGCCATGCTGGGAAAAAGAGGATGAACGTATTTCAGACATGACACTGTGCTGAAAAACAAAATAGGTATTTATTCATACCAAAAGAAAATATCCCCCATTGGGTAACTTATTTTGCAGAACTCAAAATTTTCCCTGCAAATGTGTCAGGAGTGGCCACGGGTTTATTATAGAAGCATTGGAAAGTCTTTTCATTGCTCCAACCCGCTGTGGCCAGGATGTGGTGCATGGGAACTTCCATCATCCTAGCCGCCGATGTAGATGCAGCCCTAGTGGAGTGAGATTTGAAAACATTAGTATCCACCCCCGCTGCATCTAACACCACCCTTAACCATCTAGATATGGTTTGCACCGTAACTTTGTGATGAGGCCGTTTATGGCTTATAAGTAAAGCTCTCTCCGTGCCCCTTAGAGTCTTAGTGACTTTTATATATTGCAATATAAGTGTAACGATGCAGAGTCGAGTATCTGCAGGATAGGCCTGAAATTCTAATTTTTGGCCAGATGAACCGGGTCGGTCTTGTTTTAATAATCCCTGTATGAGAAAAGTTATCTTGCCATTGGTGATAGTCATGGCGTCCATACTTAACTTGTGTAGGGACTGGACCCGTTGTGCTGTTACAAGTGCCATAATCATTACCATCTTATATGTGAGTTTGTCCAAGGTGAGCCCCGTTATGGGTGTCCATCCTCGTAACATAGTCAAGACTATGTCCCACGTATGGTTGTATCTGGGCCTAGGGGGATTGGAGTTAAATATTCCCCTCACTAGTTTAGACACTAATGGGTGTGATCCTATTGCCAGATGATCACTCCCTTTGCCCAGATAATTTGATACACTCCTTGCACAATTGATAGCATTGTAACTTTATCCTTCATCGAAGTGAAGGGTCGCCAGAAATCCTGTACTTCCGTGATGGTAGCTGTGTCATAAGTAGTGTTCGTCATGGTACAGAACACTTCCGATTTCCTGGCATACGTCAGGTACTGTATTCTGGTCGACTCCCTGCACGACGCTGAGATGGCATTTATCGTTCTGTCGGAGAGTCCGTATCCCAGAAATGGCCTTTTCAAAATCTGCAAATTCATAGATCCATGCGGTCATGACACGGATGACTATCCCCTGTAACGGGATGTACCAACAAACTAGGTCGTTTGTTTATCCGGATGCAGGGTTCTGTGGCCATCTTCTGTACTGCTGGGAACCATGGTTGGGTAGGCCAGTCGGGAACAACCAAAATACCCGTTGCGGAGTCTTGTCTTATTTTTTGCAAGACCCGACTGATGAGGCAGAAGGGAGGAAATGAATAGCAGAACAAATCCCCCCAATGTAGCGAGAAAGCATCCATCGCTACTGCCCCTGGGTCTGGTTCCCAAGCAACATATGTTGGAAGTTGGTGATTTAGTCTGGATGCAAAAAGGTCGATATCTGGTGTCCCATAACGTTCTATAATATCGGTAAACACTTTCCGATCCAACATCCATTCTATGTTGTTGTTGAATTTACGTGATCTGGTGTCTGCCACTGTATTTAGCTTACCTGGAAGGTAAGTGGCTGAGATCCAAATCTCCCTTTGCAGACACCAGTGCCAGATATTATTAGCCAATTCATCACATGATATCGACTTTATTCCACCCATATGATTAATATAGGCCACCACTGTGGTATTGTCAATTTGTAATCTGACATGCAACTGGTGCATATCCGAACAGTAGGCCCTGAGCCCTTGAAATGCTTGCAGCATTTCTAAGTAATTAATCCCTAATGTTTTGAACAGGGTTAACTCTTGTGCACTCCATCTGCCTCCACAATTTGTGGTGGTATTAGTTGCTCCCCAACCTTTAGCACTGGCATCAGTTTGTAATGTCACCGAGGGATTCATGATAGTGATGGGGTTAGAACAAAGCTGAGCATTTTCTATCCACCAATTGAATTCAGATTTTGCCTTCCCTGGTCGTTTCATAGGCCTATCAAAATGGCCTGCATGATTTTTGAGAGCTACGATTTTTGCTCTTTGAAGGTTTTGATAATGGAGTGGCCCAAATTGTACTGCTGGAAATGCAGCCACTATTTTCCCAATCACTCTGGCTACTTGCCGTATGGATGGTTCCCTGATGCCAGTGAGGCTTCTGCATGCTTCTATCAAGTCCACCACTTTGTTAGGTGGCAAGGTGATAGACATTAGCACAGAATTAATAGTAAACCCCAAATAATCCATGATAGTGGAGGGTTCCAATTTTGATTTATCTGGATGTATGATAAATCCCAGCTTTTGAAAAAGATGTTTTGTGGCTGAAACTGCCAATGTAGCCATCTCCAAATTCTCCTCGACAATGAGGATATCATCAAGGTAGGCCATAACAATATGGTTTTGTTTCCTTAAATGAGCTAAAGCTGGTTTTAATATTTTTGTAAACCGTCTGGGTGCTGATGACAACCCATTGGGTAAGGCTTTGTACTGCCACAATTGTCCCATCCAGATAAATTTTAGGTATTTCCTATGATCCTTGTGTATAGGTACTGAATAGTACGCATCTTTAAGATCAATGCAAGCCATGTAGTACCTTTCAGATATTAGCTGTTTAGCTGTGACAAATGTGTCCATCTTGAAATGGGCATACTGAACTGAAGTATTTAGTTCGGTCAGATCTATAATGATGCGGCAACCGCCATCTCTTTTATTTTTTGTAAATATATTTGATACGAACTCTTGAGATTCTCTGATAGTCTTCTCAATTACCCCTTTATTGTTTAGTCTTAATAGTTCAGCATGGCCTGCCGTTCTTTCTTTTTGTGAAAGTATGAACTTCCGACTAGGCGAATGCTGAACTGGGGTGGGAAGTTCGTGTATAAATTCAATTTTGTAACCCTGAATACCTCCGAGTATGTAAGGATCAGAGGTAAAAGTGCACCACACATGATGAAACAAGTGCAACCGTCCCCCAACATTCGATAAATTTAAACATGCAATGTTTTTGAGGGAACCAGACCCACCTACCTCCATGGTTACCACCGGTGTTGTGGTCTCTGCCCTTGCTTCTTCTGTTGCTGCGTTGTGGGGTTGGCGCATTTTCCAGGAAGGCCGGGCTGCGCCATGGTCTAAAAAAGACCGTTGTGCAGGTGGGCCGGCCTTCGAGCTTTCACCACCAGATGGTCTGTCATAGTACCGTTGTCTGGTGGATGTGTAGGGGTGCTGCCGCTGCTGGTAATGGGATTTTGAGGTACTAGGTACCTTGATCAGGCCTATAGCCTTGGCTTCCTCATCCAGGTCTTTCACCTGCTTCGGAAGGTTGTCCCCAAACAGCAGATTTGGCGGTTGCGTGTTACCTGACCTGCATAATCCCGCGAATTTGGGATTGAGTGCAGGCTTTATGATGCTCTTCCTATAGCTGTTGATTTCAAACTGTGTATTACACAGTAAAGCCAGAGCATCTTGCAATTCTTCCGGTAACTCAACCCCAACAGCAGTCCTGGTCACTGCTGTGATTCCAGCGGCCAACAGTTTCAGAATCCTCTGAAGCTTTACCTCCTGGCCTCTTATTGTAGGACTCATGTTCCCCCATATAGGGTTGTTGACTGCTGGAACATTGAGCGAGTTGCAATTCTCAGGAGCGAGATACTTCTCAGCCGTGGTATTAATGGCTTGCTCCTGCAGCTGGTTAGTAGCCATATAGTTTATACTGGCTGCCAGCTTTGGGTGAATAGGCAGTCCTTTTTGTGTAGGAACGGCATGTTCACCATGCCCAATGACTCTTCTGGCACCCCCAACACTGCTGGTTGTTCACCCATATCCCCCTCTTCAGGGTCAGCCCAGCTCTGACCCCTAATGCTCCCCTGCGAAGAGGGTGAGACATTTGGCAGTCTATGATAGGATTCTGCCGTGGGTCTGCGAGGAGACCCACCGTGACTCTGCCCCTGCTTAAGCAGGTCACGCTGGAGCAACTGCTCCACCATCCGCTCCATGCGGGAAAGACGCCCGCCGTCGCTATCTGCGAACGGGGTGTCTTCGGGTCCGGACTCAGCTGAGTCAACGGCCCCGTCCGACTTCCGGGTGGTTTTGCCGCCCGACCGCGGCGCTCCTGCGGTCCTTATCGGCGAGAAGTCGGGAGCTGCCGGCAACACCTGCAGCTCTGGAGTAGCGGCACGCTGCTGGCTGCTTTCCACAGCAGCGGATTTTGCCCCTGCTCTCTTGGATTTGCGCGACTCCATTTGCGTTTTTTTCTGTAAACAAGAAAACACCGAGTCGCCACACTCACCACTACAAGTGAGACTTACCTTCCGTAAGTTTTTAAACGTACGCTGGAGGAGCGACGCTCCTCCCAACTGTTGCTTCCGCAATGCGTTCGACGATATGTCGCGCATGCGTGCTGGCGGGGTCTTCACGTAGTCACTCACGTGACTCCGAAGAAAAATCTTGTGTGGCAATCTTTAGTGCTGAGTTTCTTAATGCGTGAGTATTTTAACTTTTAATTTGCTATTGCCTAATTTGGCACAAAAGCTTAAGGTATTTCCATTATGATAAATTATATGTAATTATAACTTGTTAGTAGGTTAGCTGTGAGCTAATTGTGAATTGTTGGCTTTCCATTTGCTTTGTGCATTGGAATAGTAAATTACTGGATATGGTAATAACCAAGAGAGATAGATCTAATTCTTAAGGCTAAAGCAATCAAGGGATATGGGGAAAAAGCAGGAGCGGGGTACTGATTTTGGATGATCAGCCATGATCATATTGAATGACAGTGCTGGTTCGAAGGGTCGAATGGCCTACTCCTGCACCTATTTTCTATGTTTCTAAGACAGTGTTTGGCACTCCTATAATATCTTGAACTACATAAGCCAACACCTGTGTCATGCAAGCTTTGTTTTGTAATCCTACAGCAGCCTATTGCTCATAAATGGGAGATTGTGATCATGATCTGCTCATTACCATAGCACATGATGCACTTTCCTACCGAGCCATTAAAGCTCCTCACAAGGAGAGTTTCATCAAGTACTAATCACCTTCGTATTGGCTTTTTCAGAAAAAAAGCTAATTTGAATCAGTTAAGTCAGCTTGTATGTGTTAAGTGTATTTGTTAATACTATCTGAGAGCTTGGACACAAGGCACAAGATCAGTATAATTGGTCTTTTTGCATGCAGCTGTTTATTTCAAACACTATCTGCATTTTTTAAAACAAAGCTTAGTTTACATATGTTCAATTGTTTATCTTTGTTCATTTATCAGTTGTTGCTGTTGCTATGCTGAGAGCGCATTAATTGTTAATGTTAATGTTTTTTTATAAAGTAAATGCCTCAAGATAAATCATTACAATCTTTGGGTTTTTTTTGTTTAGGTCGAAAAGTCGGCACCTAGTGGTGTGGCAGAATTGCTGCTTTATCCTCCAAGAAGTGGCCAACATCAAAGGAACCTGATTTTCAACCAGAAATCAATTGACAAGAAACAGGAACCATCATTTACTAATAAAACCGTAACACAAGGAAGAAAACCGATTGCAGCTAAAAGCTTAGTTTCAAAGAATATAGAAATAAAACAAAAAATCACTGAGCTATTGCAAAGATATAGCAGTGGGCTCTGGGCTAACGCACTTCCAAAGGTTTTTCAAGAGACATATAAGATGCAGTTCCCTCAGAATATTTTGGATGATCTTGATTGCTTGTCTGACATTTGCACTGTGGATTATGCAGTGTCGGGTGATCGCAAAAAGGCAATTCTCTATGCAAAAATTAAAAGTGATGAGAAAAATGATAAACCCAATGAAACATTTTCTCCTGTGACACCCACTGCACTGGTGAAACCAGAACCAAACAAAGTCACTGAGGAGCACATTGATGTGGGACTTCGTTCAAACAAAAACTCTTCGAATGCTGACCAACTGACATTAACTGAAAATGAAACAACTCCAATTGCTGAGGAATTTACAAAAAGTTGTTCAATGCAGCCTACTCCACCTGCACTTAACATTCCAGCAGAGCAATTCCCGTCTGTATTGGTAGTTGAGCTTCATAACACCGAAGCTGTTATCAGGTGAGCCAGCATTAAAACATTATTTTTGACTAATGGAAGGAGAGTTTCATACAGGTAATTGTGCCTCCAAACTACAAAATGGATATAACAAGGTTGATGAATTAGGAAACATTTGTATTAAGTGGGCTGAATTGGTTATAACGCGATTTTGATTGGCAACTAGGAAACCAGTTAAAATGCTGAAAATTGACAAGCAAGAAAAACATTATGGGTGGGGGGGGGGGGAAATGTTTCTATGCAACCTCTCCACAATAATCTGACTCTATTGTCTACCAAGAACTTAGTTTGTCAGTTTTGCTGCAGGTGGCCATTAAAATGAACAAGCAATCACTTCTATTGACACTGGAAATCAGGCACTTCAGCCAAACTTGCCCATGCCAACCAAGATGCCCGTCTACACTAGACCCATCAGCCTGTGTTTTGGCCATATCCCTCTAAATCTTACCTATCCATGTACCTGTTCATATGTCTTTTAAATGTTCCACGGACATTGTTGGCCGGTGTGGGCAAGTTGGGCCGAAGGGCCTGTTTCCACACTGTATGACTCTAAATGTTGTTATAGTACCTGGCTCAACTAACTCCTGGCAACTCATTACGTAAACCCATCACCCACAGTGTGGAAAAGATTTCCCCTTGGGTTCCTATTAGACTCTAAAAGATACTTAAGACACTTGGCATGTTTAAACTTTGATTAGGTAGTGTTTGTGAACCTTAATTTTAAAGATTTGTTTAATGTCACGTTTTGCTATGAAATAAAGAAAAAACAGGGTCTCGGATGCTACTTATGAATACGCTGTGCATCAATTGGGTATTTATTTCCTACATTTTATCAGTAAATATATTTAAAGTATCCCATTTGCTCTAAAGCGTAGTGATATTATAAAGTAACTGAAAGCAGCCTCTTAATGCAACACCTTTTTCAATAAGCACTGAAGTTTTCCAAATGTCTCATCCATCTGTGATAAATGTTTATCTCAAGATGCAACCATAGCACACTCCTTTGTCTTCTGCATAAAACTCCAAAAATGTTTGGAATGAAATCTTTTAAATTTTCACAAAATTATTTAAAGTAAAACTGAAACCCAACGTGGAACTGATTATCTTTGGAACAATGGAAGTCGGCTTTGAGCTGACTTCGTTCCAAACGAGTTTCCTTAACTATGGCTTAATAACAGCAAAAAAACATACTAAAAGTCTGGCAAAATGCACCCACACCAACGCTTAAAATATGGATTTCAAATATGTCTGAAATGTTACACCTCGAAGATATGAGCTTCATCCTAGCAGGCAAATCTGACCAATTCTTAAAGATTTGGTCTCCGTTTATCGACTTATTACAAGCATATGGTGCAACATAACTCTGGAAATAAACTGTTTCAGAAACGGGTGAAGGGTGTGTAAAGATACGAAGTAGGTATATCCCTTTTATTTTCTTTATATTTTCTTTTTTTTTTCTTTTTCTCGTGCTTTACATCTTTATGGGCTCTTTCTTTCTACTTTTTCACGAACTATCAATATCACTACCTACCTAACTTTCCCTTTCTCTCTTTTTCTTGCTTCTGCTACTTTTCTATTATTAAATTTTAAAACAAGAAGTTGTACATGAAATGTATTATGTTAGTCTTAGTTTATATAACTGTACACTACTAATAAAAATCATAAAACAAGAAAAAAAAGTGGTGCTAACATTGGAAAATAATGAAGCAACCATTGAAGTATAGAAATGTAATTTTAATTTTGCATGAAGAATTTTTGTCTTTTTTTGACAGTATCAATTAGTAAACTTCAAAAAAGTAATATGTAAAGTTACATTTTCCTTCCTCCACAACTGCCTCAATCCTGGTTATTTGGGTAGGAATAGCAATACTTTATTTTCACATATGACTAGGCACAGTGAGATTCTTTACTTGCATACATAATGTATTCAAATAGCAGCCACCTACGGCGCTGACAAAGTTATAAAGCATGCCGGCTCCCCCATCTCCCCACCCCCAACAGTTCCCCCACGCCGGGTCCCCACTGTCTTTTGCCTCCCCCCCCCCCCCCCCCCCCGCCATTGTCCTCCCCCACCTCCCTCACGGCGGTCCCCCCAAGCCGGGTCCTCCATTGTTCTCCCCCCCCCCCCCCACGACGTTCCCACCAGGCTGGGTCCTCCATTGTTCTTCCCCTCCCCCCATCACGGCAGTTCCACCATGCCGGGTCCTTCATTGTTCTTCCCCTCCCCCCTTAACTGCGGTCCCACCAAGCCGGGTCCTCCATTGTTCTCCCCCTTGCCCCCTCGCTCTCATCGACCGTCGGCCCGCGAGGCTTCGCCACCAACAAGGCCCCATCGTCGAGTGGCTTCACCGCTGCTGAGGCCTCACCGCTGTCGACGCCCCACTTCTCGCCTCCATGGTGCTGTCATAGTCATTTAGTCATAGATATAGTGAATAAACTGGCTCTTTGAACCCACTGTATACATTGACCATCAATCATTTGCATGAATCAATGTTTTACTGTCTCCAGATTCTATTGTCCACCAGCACTCTTGAGGCAATTTACAGTGGCCTATTAAACTACCGTATGTCTTTATGATGTGGAAGCAAACTGAAAAACTCAAGAGGAAATCCTCATGGTGTCAGGGAGAATGTACAAATTTCACACAATATGCATCAGAGGTCAGGACTAACCCAGATCTCTGGCTCTGCAATCAGTGGTTTTACTAACAGCACAGTTGTTCCAACCTTGATTAATCTTCCCCACTAGTCCAACATTTTAGAAGATTTTAGAATTTTAGAAGAAAACCAGCTTGAGTCTTGCACAAAAGTCCCATGCTCCTCCAAGGTATCTTAATTCTATTCCACTGGAAATTTGATTATGGCAAAGCAGTCTGTTTAATTTTTGATCTGTGGAAGTCCTCATTCTCATATTTACCACCTCTGGACTTGACATTTTGAAATGTTCCTCTGGAAAATTGCTAACCTTGCACATGACACCTTCCCACCTCTGCCCTCCTAATGAAAACGGAAATCCAAGTCAATACAGTTGAGGACAGTCGTCTGAAATTAGCATCTTCTAGAAGATACATTAAGTGTGGCTCAGAGCAACACAAAATTCCTTGATAGAAAGTAGTATCGTGAGTACATGGAATCATAAAATGGTTATGGTAGGAAAGGGAGCCATTCAGCCCAAGGAGTCTATGTCAGCTTTGCGGAAGAGTACTCTAGCTGTTCCAGTTCCCCCACAAGCACTTTCCTTTTTACTTGCTTAGTCAACACGCTTTTAAAATGCTACAATTAATGCCACCTCCTGCTATTCGCATTCCAATTCCTGGATAAAATAGCATTAAGTTGTCATGTACTTCCTCAGCCATACCTTCAACCTCCATAGATGGATCTCTTTTTTTGTTGCTGATCAGCTCCATTGTTTCTCTTCCTACCCTTTTTTTACTTGCATTCCTTTAGAATATTTTGGGATTCTAGTTTGTTTATTGCCAGTCTTTGCTCATTCTTACCTTGCCTCATGTTTTTCTTAATATTCTGTAATCAGCTTGCTTGCTTGTTTTAACAGCCTGGTATCTGCCGTACTTTTTTCTCTGCTCTAATTCGTATATGTTTTGGCATATAATGTGCTCACTCATTAATCCCTGTATGATCCCTCATGGCAATGTACTAGTTTGAAGCTGAGATTTAAGTTTAGATTCATTATTGTCCTTTGTACAGAGAAAAGCTTTGTTTTGCATACTATCCAATCAGAGCAGATCGGATCATACAAAACATAAATACAATCAAATTAAACACAAGAAGTGGAATGAAGGAGAAGATATGAAGTGCTGAAGGTATTTCTCAGCATTGTAGCGCATCAGAGCAATCAAGCAATAGGTGAGGAAGACATTGATAGACAAAAAATGGTCAGGTGGAGGAAAGACTATAGTTCTCAGCATTGTGACGCATCAGTTCCAAGGGCAAAGCCCAATGTCCTCAATGAGGTAGAGCTCAAGCTCATTAACTCAGTGTGAATTATTACCTTGTTCCTTGTGGTATAACAACAAAGGCAGTTCACTAGGAAGTTTGAGGGCTCCGCTGTCTTAATTTTTCCTTGGATATATATCTATATAACTAAAAGACCCATCTTGACCATTTCCTGTCTGCGCTGTATATTGATTAAAAAAACGCTACCCTATATCGCTATGATTTTTGGCCATCTTACTCACATTCCTCCTCCACTGAGGCAGCCCCGAGGATTTTTCCGATCAATGAAAAATAAAAAGTTATGAGTGTTTAAAAAATCTTGAAATCAGCTGATTGGTCCACTCGCCTGTCAATCACCACGAAGGTAATGCCTGTTCCGGGCGGGCGGGGGTGGGGGGCAGGACTGTAAAACCCCGGATGCCTGGACGCGAATCAGTCACTCTGGAAGATCGCTAGGGAGAAGCCACACCTGTGATTCTAAGCTGTGAATCAACTGAACTGTGAGTCTGCAATGTACTTGCAATAAATGATTTGTTAGCCCTTAATGAAAATGCAATCAGTTGTTTGGCCTGCCCTGTGCTTGAAACTGCAATGGAAATGAAAATGGAAATGAAATGAAAATGCAATGAGCTGTTTGGCCTGCCCTGTGCTTGAAACTACAATGAAAATGGAAATGAAATGAAAATGCAATGAGCTGTTTGGCCTGCCCTGTGCTTGAAACTGCAATGCATATAGAAATGAAATGAAAATGCAATGAGCTGTTTGGCCTGCCCTGTGCTTGAAATGGAAATGGAAATGAAATGAAACCACTAATTTCGGCCCACAAGGCCCCTATTAGCCGGAAAACCAGCCCCTTTTGCCCAAAATACCCGTATTAGCCCAGGAGGAGCATTTTGACCCAAAAGGCCCCTGCCAGGCCAGGAAAAGTCCAGAAAAAGTGCCTTTCACTGAGATTTTACTCTCCAGATTTGTTTTCCCCCAAAGAGCCTCTTTGGCCCATCTGGCCTGTACTAGCCCAGGATGAGTCTCTTCAGTAAGTATTCCCCCTGCAAGTATGAATCCTCACCCCAGTATTTTTCTCCCTCCCTTCATTGGCTCCCTGTGAGATCCAGGCCAGGATAGACTTTCCTCCTTCATTGCTGTGATCTGCAGAAAAAGATGAAAAATGTCTAAAATTGATTCTCTACTCTCTCCCCCCTTCTCTTTCACAGTCTCTCATCTGTTTTGGGCAGAATTTCTGGCAGTTTCTGAGCTGCCAGCCCACCAGCCTTGAGTGACTGAGCTGCCAGCCCACCAGGCCTGAGTGACTGAGCTTCCAGGCCTGAGTGACTGAGCTACCAGGCCTGATTGACTGAGCTGCCATCCCAAGATTCCATTCGGCCCACAGTCCGTACTAGCCCTCTGGAAATAAGTCCCTTCGGCCCACAACACCCATACTAGAGTTCCAGAAAGCCCCCCCCACTGGCCACCAATATTGGAATTGGTAGAGAGGTGGAATATTGCGTTGGGGACCGGCCCTCCCGTGTGAACATGGGACCCATGCACTTGAATGGCCCTTCAACCCCTCATACTCAATTAGTCTATTTTTTATTGTTGCCTCTCTTTCCCATCTATTACGAATTGCTGTCCTCTATTCATGTATACTCCATACCAAATTTGGTCCGTTTGTCTTGTACACACTACACTGACCAACATTTTCTATTTTCTGTTTTCTTTCTACTTCCATAGTCTTCATCACAAGTAAGGTTTGTAATCCTCGACTTTGGAAGAGAGTACGCTAATTAGGAAAAATCAGCATGACTTTGTACATGACAGGTTATGTCTTTAGAACGTCATTGAGTTTTTTTGAGAAGTTTACAAAAATGGTTGAGAGTATGGTGGTGGATGTTGTCAACGTGGATTTTAATAGGGCATTTGTTAAGGTAGGCTGAAACAGAAGATTACGATGCATGGGATTTTCAGTGATTTGATTGTGTGGATTCAGAACTAGCTTACTCATAGAAAACAGAAGATTGTGGTGGAAGGTTATTAATCTGGCTAGAGATCTGGGGAGTTTTGCAGGGATCTGTGCTGAACCTCTGTTTGTTATTGTGTGTATATATCTATATCTCTATATATATATATATCTCTATATATATATATATCTATATATATATATATATATTATATATATATATATATATATATATATATATATATATATATATATATATATATATATATATATATATCTATATCTATATATATATAACTCTCTCTTGTAAGGGGAAGAGGTTTACAGTTGATGGCAAGACTGTTATAGCAGTATTGAAGTAGAGTGTGTTTTTGGGGTCCAAGTCCATGGCTCCTTGAAAGGAGAGGTTGGATAATTTTCTTTGGAGCACTGCATGTTGAGGAGAGACTTGTTTAGAAGTACATGAAGTTATGAGAGACATATTTACGGTAGATAGTTAGAACCATTTTTCCAGGGCAGAAATCTTAAAGACAAGAGAGCGTAGCTTTAAGGTGAGAAGAGCAAAATTTAAGGAATTGCGGGGCAATTTTGTTTTGGGGCACAGTGCTTCATTGTTGCCTGGAGCATGCTGCTGGGGTGGAGGTGGTTGTGATAGTGACGTTTAAGAAGCTTTTAGATAAGCATATGGATACACAGGAAATTGAGGAATATTGATCGCATACAGGTAGATAAGATTAGTTTATCTTGGCATCATGTTTGGCACAGACATAGGTTGGAGAGGTTGTTCTGGTGCTGTACTTTTCTGTTGTTTTATTATCCTCTTCTGCACTTGCATATATTTCTTTTTTTTTGTCAAAGAAAGTTCAGCACAGACGCACCATCTTGCTATAACTACTTGTTATTCGCATAATGATTCCCCCACAATTGCTGCTGTCTTTGCATGCATCAAAACTGGTGCATTCTACAACCTTGATTGTTACTCTGGAGCCCATCGCCATCGTTCTTCCCTTGCCTTCTTTCCTCTCCAAACCCTGTATACATGGCATCCTTTATTTCTTCCCTTCCCTGAGCATATCGAATTAATTTCCGTGTCTCTCAAACCTTTCTTCACAAAGCTGGTTTTCCATGCTGGTGGAAGTGCTAAAGGTACTCTTTGACCCTTTCAAACCATAGTACTTGTTATATCCACATCAAAAATGTATCCTCAAAATCTTCTTGTTTTTCTCAGGACTGCAACTACCTACATTTACTTGTATTTTGGTTTCTTAACCTCTCTTGCTATTTCTCCATGAATCTGTCCAGTATAGGTTTGTGCCCATGCTGCGACATTGAAATAGATGTAACCAAAATAGTGGTACATTTACCCTCCATATTCTCCTTGAAATCTTTGACATCCTCAACTACACAACATGTACCAATTGTACCTTCCCACCATTTTCCGGATTGGTGTCACTGCCCTTGCTTGGCTCATTCGTGAATTAGCTGCCTAATCCAGATCAGCACTTCCCAAGGATCTATTCTTGCTGACACTTTTCCGTTATGTTTTCCCTGTTGATGACATTCCCTGAATAATAAACTTATTGGAGATATTTGGCAGGCCAATATCTGTGGAATTAGAAAGTTGAGAATTCGGGTTGAAGACTTTTCAACAGAAATAGAAAAAGTTAGTAAAACAAGTTTTAAATTGCACAGAATGGAGAGGATAGGATGGACAGAAGGAGATTGGTGATTGGAGGCAATAAGATTAAATTCCACAAGTGATTAAAATACAACTGGTTAAAAGCCAGTGAAGATTAATCTTGAGGGGGAGATGATTCAAGTAAAACTTAACCGAAGAACAAAAAGTGCTTACTTTTCATGCAAGTCATGAAGTCATTAGTGTCATGCAAGGCTATGTTAAATTGTTGAAATCATTAAATTCTCCAAACAACCCTTCACCTTTGCCATCACAACCCCTTTGGTCAGACAACTTAGCCAGTTGAGCAGAAGTTTTCCCCAGTTAAGAATTAGTAAAGGTTATTAAATCACACTCACAAACTATATATATGCTTTGTCTTAGCATCCAGAGATTTGTAGAACCTACCTCTGCCTGAGATATTGTTTACAATTTTACAAAAATGTATTTGTTGCACAATATTTAAATTAAATTAAGACACAAAGTGCTGGAGTAACTCAGTGGGTCAGGCAGCATCTCTTCTAGCACAATGAATACACGTCCGACACCCATGACATCTTGTAAGAAGAGTTTATTTTCAACAACTAACTGAAACTGTGGCAGCACCTGGTGATAGGCCATGGGCAGACCCTTCTTCAGACTGTAGGAGAAGAGGAAAGAAAGCTGGGAGAGAAAAGAGGCAACACAAAGCATAGGAGGTGAGCAAAGGCAATGGTTTTTTTTTTGATAGACAGATGGTTGAAACAGAGGCCAGAGATTAAAACAGGTGTGAGACACAAGAATTGAAGAGTTGTGAATTTGAGGCGAGTCCGAGAAAGAGAGAGAGAGAGAGAGAGAGAGAGAGGGAGGAAGAGGTGGTTGTTACCTAAAATTAGAGAATTCAATGTTCATACTGTCAAGGAGAGTACCGTATTTGGCAAAATGGTCGCCAATTCTACGCTTGGCCTTGCTGATGAACAGAGAGCACATTGAGAACTTGGTATGTAGTAGTTGAGGTTAGGGAAGGTGCATGTGAACTGTGTCTCACCTGGATGGTCTTCTGGATTCTCTGGTGGGAACAATAGGGGTGGGGTGGGGAAGATATAGGGGCAGGTGTTGCAACTCCTACGGTTGCAGTACTTGGGGAGGGGGTCGTTTGGGTGGGAAGGAATTAGTCAATCAAGCAGTTGTGGAGGAGTGGTCTCTGCGGGAAAACAAAAAGGATGGTGATGGGAAGATGTGACTGATGGTGGGATCACTTTGGAGGTGATGGAAATGTCGGAGGATGAAATGTTGGATGCGGAGGCTGGTGGGCTAAAGGTTGAGGACCAGAGGAGTTCTATTTTTGTTCCGTTTAGGGCAGGGGTCGGCAATCTGTTTTTGGATAGGGCCCAGGACCCATGTTTGTGAGCGGATGGCGGGCCACATCTATCGCCATAGTTAATAAATTGAGGTAATAATAATAATACATACTAACTGAATTAGTAATTAGTAATAATACACTGTGGCAGCACCTGGTGGTAGGCCACGGGCAGAGCGAAGCCTCGGCTCTGGAGGGAGGAGTTAGGTATCTCGGTGAGGGAGGTGTAATGCTTATGTAATATAAATGCCAGCGCCCCTTGAGGCCAAGAGCCGAAGCTGGTTTATGTGCCTGTGCCTCGTGACTGAGGTCAAGTGACCTTCTAGAAGTTTAAGTTAGTTGTTGAAAATAAACTCTTCTTACAAAATGTCATGGGTGTCGGACGTGTATTCATTGTGCTAGTCACCGCCCCGGACCCTCACCCGCGCCCAAAGATCAAAGAGCGGAGCAGGCATCCGCGGGGCAATAACGGCTGCCGCCGCCGCCATGTTCGATAAATTAAAGGAGCCCTGCGGAACGTGCAGCACGACCCGAGCAACAGTTTAAAGACACTAAGTAACAAATGCAAAGAAGTAAAAGTTAAGAAACCAAGAAGTACAGATAATTGCAGAAATGTCTCCAAGAGCTGAGTTATTATGCAGGAAACAAAAGAGTAAAAAAAAATTACTTTGAAAGTTAAGTTGAAGTACAGGTCCGGAAACCAAAGGGAGAGTCCGCCTCCCAGATGGAGCAAGTCTCCGAGACAAGGCGGAAAGTAAGCCCAGGTAAAGCCCTGTAGTCCAGGTAAAGCCCTGTAGCCCAGGATAGAGATGTGTAGCCCAGGATAGAGCCATTTAGCTGTGGATAGCCCCTGTAGCTGGGGATAGGCCACCTGTAGACGTGGGTAACTTAGACAGAGGAGCCAGTCTCCCAGACATGAGAAACTTAGACAGAGGAGCCAGTCTCACAGACGTGAGAAACTTAAATGGAGGAGCCAGTCTCCCAGAAGCAAGAAATAGTCTCCCAGAAGGGGACAGTCCCCCAGACGACTCGATGCACCAAGACGCAGCGAAAGGCAGGAGCCAGTCTCCCAGACGCAGCCTGAGGCAACGAGACAGAACCCTAGAGTTTGTAGGTTTTGAGGTTAAAGTGGAAAACAGCAGCACTCTTAATTGATTCTAATGTAAATCTTTATGTGGATATTAAAGTTCATAAACAGAATTTAAATCAACTGCAAAAGAGTATTGAAGGAAAATATATGGGAATTGTGCTAAATTAAATGAAGGCAAATCTAAATGGCTTTAATAGTACTGTATTTTCATTTATATGCCGCGGACGTACAAGTAAATGAAACTCCAAAGTTGAAGCGGAGATGTAAAGTTTGTATTTGTCATTAATATTAGTATTGAAAATAGTTTGTTATCCACGTTAAATTGATTAAAGGTTAAATTTATTAGTATTAAAAAAATTGTGACCGCAACGTTGAAGGGAGAGATGTAATGTAAATAAAGTTGAAGGGGGAAATATAATATAAATGCCAGTGCCCCTTGAGGCCAAGAGCAGAAGCTGGTTTATGTGCCTGTGCCTCATGACTGAGGTCAAGTGACCTTCTAGAAGTTTGTTAGTTGTTGAAAATAAACTTCTTACAAGATGTCATGGGTGTCGGATGTGTATTCATTGTGCTAGTCACAACAGGGTCTTACAGCAGACATTACAGGAGGCGCAGGTCACTGGGTTGACCGTTGGGGGTATTTAAGGTCGGGCAACGCCCGTGCCCTTTTGAGGAGTATGGAGCAACACTGTAATAGTAATCAATACGTTTAGTTCACACATCTTTGGGTTCCGACTGATTCTTGGCTGGACTCCTGCTAGTCCCTGCTATAACACACTAATAATACATAGTTTTCACGTATTTTTCAATTAGTTTTCTGCAGTTTTCAAGTCGCTTTCGTGCCTCGGGACTGGCTGTAGCGCCCTAGTCGCCTGCGAGCACCAGATCTGGCTGTAGTGCCTAGGTAGCCTGTGAGCTCCGGGTCTAGCTGCAATCCCCAGGTCGCCTGCATGCCCCGGGTCTAGCTGCAATCCCCAGGTCACCTGCATGCCCCGGGTCTAGCTGAAATCCCCAGGTCGCCTGCGAAGCTCCGGGACTGGCTGTAGTGCCCAAGTGGCGAAAACTAATTGAAAAAAAAAAAAAAACGCCTGCGGGGCTGGGTGATTTCGGGTTGCGGGCCAGATCCGACCTGTGGGCCGTAGGTTGCTGACCCTGGTTTAGGGGATGGGGAATGATAGCAGAACTACGCGACGAAGAGGAGACACTGGTGAGGGATTGATCTGACAGCAGGAGGCAAAACCATCTTTACTAAAGGAGGAGGACATCATGGATATCCTAGAATGGAAAGCCTCATCCTGGAAGTAAATGCAGTGGCAACGGAGGAATTGAGAGTAAGGAATAGACAGGGTGCAAGAGGCAGGGTGGGCAGAAGTGTAGTCTAGATAACGCTGAGTTGGTAGGTTTTTGCAGTAGATGACAGTTGATTGTCTGTCCCCTGTGATGGAGACAAGAGAGGTCAAGAAAGGGGATCAAGATTTGTCAGAAATAGTCCAGGCAAATTTGAGGCCAGGATGAAAGAGTGGTGAAGTTAATAAAATCAACGAGTTCTGCATGGTTTAGGTGGCAGCACTGATGCAGTTATCGACGTAGCGGTGAAAGAGTTGGGGGATGTTTGAAAAGGCGAGCATAGCTGGGGGCCTGTGTAAGTGCCCATGGCTACACCTTTAACTTGGAGAAAGTGAGAGGAGGTGAAAGAAGTCGAGGGTGAGGACACGTTCTGCCTGGTGGAGAAGAGTGTAGAGGGAAATTGATTGGGTCTCTTCGAGAAAGAACCTGAGGGCCGTGGAGATGTAAAAGGACTGAACGTCCATAGTAAAGATGTGGCAATAGGGGCCTAGAAGTTGAAAGTTGTTGAAATGTGTGTGAGGTGTCTCAGATGTAGGTGGTGTTGGAGCCATTAAGTTTAAGTAAGTTTATTATAGTCATGTCTAATTGTTATCTGCTTGTGTTAATGTTGGTGGGATATTACATACGTAGTCTGGGGCGTGTTTTTGGCTAGAGGATTCTGACGCAGACTCTCAGATGATTAGTTTTAGTTTTGATGTCGAGGCCATGGAATGAAACAGTTTTCTACCATGACCACGAGCATGATCGGGACATATATATTTTGTCAGACGATGTACTTTTACAATAAGTTTTTTATGATTTATATGACATGAATGGAACGACGATTAAAACGGAAAGTTAGGAGTTATTTCATTGTTTTCTATTACTACAATAAAGAAGCTATTAATTAGAAGAGATTACCTCTGGTTCATCTTTGCTGTTTCAAATGTGTCATGGAGTGCGTGAGACTACTTTTCTAATCATACCTGACAAATTAGTGGCTATCGAAATTGGATTTAGAGAAGTTGTAAAAGCCGCCGCTACAGTTGGGAAGGGACTGGACAAGGGGGTTAGGATGGAATTGAGTTATGTGTAGGTGAGTTGAGCGGGGCTGGATCAGGCAGAGACAATGGGTCTGTCAGGGCAGTCCTGTTTATGGATTTTGGAGAGGAGATAGAAGCAGGTAGTGCAAACAATAAAGTTTCCCCTCATCCCCTACAATCAGTCTGGAGAAGAGTCTTGACCTGAAACATCACCTATCCACGCTGCCTGACCTGCTGAGTTACTCCAGCACTTTGTCCTTTTTTTTTAAAAACCAGCATCTACAGTTCTGTGCTTCTTCATGGAACATGGATACGTGATGTTTGGGTTGGGAATCTTCTTCAAACTGATGGGGGGAGGAGGGGAGGGTTCTATATGCCACTTTTGGGTTGTAGGCTATACAAGTGGAATATGAGGTTCTGTTCCTCCAGCTCGCGTATAACCTCACTTTGGCAATGAAGGAAGCCCAGAACAGAAAGCTCAGTATGGCAATGGAAAGAGTTATAATGGTTAGCAACCAGGAGCTCAACCAGACAGAGCGCAAGTGTTCGACGAAACGATCACGTAGTCTGCACATGGTCTTTGCCGAATGCTGTAGATGAGTTAGAGGATGTACATGCGAACCCGTCTCCTGCAAGTACTGCAGGGGACCCTGGATGGATGTGAGGGAGAAGATATGTGTACAGGTACTTTGAGGAAGGTATAGGGACAGGTGCTGTAACAGAGGAGGTATGGGACTGGTAATCACCGACAGTGTGCTCACGATCTGCCAAGGCCTGCTGGATCTTGTGGTTGCTAACCATTTTAACTTGCTTTCCCATTCCCATACTGATGTTTCTGCCCTGGGCTTCCTCTATTGCCAAGGTGAGGGCAGACGCAAAGTGGAGGAACAGCACATTGTATTTGGGTATCTTGCAACCTTGTGGTATGATCATTGAATTCTCCCAATTCAAGTAACTAACCTAACACATCCTGGTATCTCATCCGGATTTGCGCCGATTTCTCCCCTTCCCCCTGCCCCATCCACCGGTATTCTGTCCTCTGGCTTCACAATTTAAACCTCTTCTGTCCTTCCCTCACACTTTTTGTCTCTTCATCTCTACCCTTTGTCCACCAATCATCCTATCAAAAAATCTCCTTTGCCTGTATCCACTTATTACTTGCCAAGCTTTGCTCTGCCCTCTCTTCCAGTTCTTTCTTCCCCCCCCCCCCACACCACCCCACAATCTAGTCTGAAGAAAGGTCCTAACCCAAAACGTCACACATCCATGTTCTCCAGAGATGCTGCCTGACCTGCTAAGTTACTCCAGCAGATTGTCATTTATGTGTAAACCAGCACTTGGAGTTCCTTGTGTCTCTATTTAAATCAAATTGTTTGATTCATCAAACCAAATTTAAACTTTTT